>CM068378.1:32649342-32858510 GCA_034770075.1 Aralia elata
AAACTTCCCTATCTCTAGCAAGCGCAACAAATTCACTGCCATCGGTTGTGACACGAATGCCATGATCCAAGGCTTCGTAGGGCAACGGTACATGACCGGATGCATGTCCCTTTGTGGAAGATTCAAGGATGTGAGGAACGGATCGTGCAATGGGATTGGATGTTGCCAAACGTCCATACCAGAAGGTGTGCGAGATTATAGTATAACTGTCGGGAGCTTTAACAATCATTATGGTATTTGGAACTTTAGTAGGTGCAGTTATGCATTTGTGGCTGAAGAAGAGGAATATAATTTCTCGTCTACTGATCTTAATAGATTGCGAAAAGAAAGCAAATTTCCTCTTATAGTTGATTGGGCTGTTGGGGATGCGTCCTGTGTTGAGGCTCAAACTAATCTGACAAGTTATTTGTGTAAGGAGAATAGCGCATGCTATGACTCAGATAACAGTCCAGGCTATCATTGTAAATGTTTAGAGGGCTACTCTGGAAATCCTTACCTTCAAAATGGTTGCAAAGGTAATGAAATATACATATTTTTGATTGATTTTAGTGCATTTTGTTACTTTTTTAGCTATATTTCTGACTGGTATACTGTTTGTGATGCAGATTTGGATGAATGTGGTGATTCTATACTCAATGATTGTACACACATTTGTAGCAATAGTGTTGGGAACTATAGTTGTTCCTGCCCAAAGGGATACCATGGCGATGGCAGAAGAAATGGACAAGGTTGTATTTTGTATAAACGTCATCCACCAGTTGCTCCAGTTGTAACTGCTGGTAAGTTAAGTTAAATCAGATTTCCAAATTCAGAAAATTAGTACATCCCAAATTGTAATCATAGTCTAAACCTTGGTAATTTTTTTTCTTTTTTTTTTTAAAAAAATAAATTATTTTATGCATCTTGAGAGAGGTAAATGAACCTAGCGGACAAGGTTCGGCTCTGCTCGTTTAAGTTCGGTTTGACTCGACTTGAGTTCTTTTATAAAGTCGAACTCGAATAGGGGATCGTCTTTGTTTAATTAAACTAGCCAGCTTAATTATATTGTGTCTGACTTGAGCTCGCCATGTTTATGTTTGGCTCGTCTAAGCTCCGCTTGAGCTCGTTTATTGGACTTATTTAGTATTTAATTAATTAAAATATTAAATTCACATATTATATATTAATATAAATTTAATTAATTTAATAATATTTAAATTAAATTTGGTTTTCTTAACTCGAGTTTGACTAGGTCTGTTTAAACTGACTCAAGCTCAAACTTGACTCGTTTATAAATGAGTCAAATTTGAACAACACATTTAAGTTCCTTTAAAAGCTCGCCTCGATTGGAGCTCTTTCAAGTTTTAATTAGTGAGCTCAAGCTTGACAAGCCAAAGCTCAATTCGACTCGGCTCATTAAAAGTTTTGTTAGTTGTAGAATTTAGTAATGCAACTTGAGTATGTTCTTACGTATGACTAATTTATTCGTAGGACTTGGAGCTGGCCTAGTTGTGATGTTTGTAATTCTGTCCTTCACATACTGGGGAGTCCGGCAAAGGCAGAGCCTGAAGCTCAAAGAAAACTTTTTCAAGCAAAATGGTGGTATAATGCTACAACAACTACTTTACAAAAATGAAAGTTCAGTCGAAAAAGCCAAAATATTTACGGAAGAAGAGCTCAAGAAGGCTACAAATAACTTCGACGAGAAAAACATCGTTGGTCAAGGAGGTTATGGTACAGTTTACAAAGGAGTTCTGGCTGATGATACAATTGTTGCCATCAAAAAGTCCAAATTAGTTGATCGAAACCAAATCGAGCAGTTTGTCAATGAAGTGATCGTTCTTTCCCAAATAAAGCATCCAAATGTAGTGAAACTACTAGGTTGTTGCTTAGAAACTCCGGTCCCTTTACTAGTCTATGAATTTATTACCAATAATACTCTATTCCATCATATACACGAGGAAGGTTGTGTCTCGTCGATCCCATGGGAAATGCGCCTAAAAATAGCAACAGAAACAGCTGGAGCTCTTGCGCATATGCATTCTGCTCCTATGCATATTATCCATAGGGATGTCAAGTCCGCCAACATTCTTTTAGACGAGGAATACACTGCTAAAGTGTCTGATTTTGGCGTATCGAGATTGGTTTCTTTAGATGAAACTCATTTAGCCACATTAGTCCAAGGGACTTTCGGGTACATCGACCCTGAATACTTTCATTCGGGGCTCTTAACACAAAAAAGTGATGTCTACAGTTTTGGCGTAGTGCTCGTGGAGCTACTTACTGGAGGGAAAGTAGTATCTTTTGACAGAGAAGAAAAGGACAGGAATTTAGCTATGTATTTCTTGTCTACCTTGGAGGATGATCTGTTGTATAAAATTCTCGAGGCTCGAGTGAGAAAAGAGGGATACGCGGTGCAGCTTAAGGGAGTGGCTGAGTTGGCGAAAAAATGTTTGCGAATTAAGGGGGATAAGAGGCCTACAATGAAGGAAGTAAAGGAAGAGCTTGAGGGATTAAGGGAATTTGAGATTGAGAACCATTCGTGGGTTGAGATTGGACCGAATGTAGAAGACAGAGAGCCATTACTAGGTGAGCCTTTGGAGTTTTATGATACCAATGCAATAACTGATTTTGATAGCATGAAAAACCAGGAAATATTGCAGATGAACAGCAGCGGGCGTTGATTTTATTTGCCTTGTACATTGCGAAATTTGTCGTACATAAGATAACAATTGGACATTTTTATGATGATTCTTTTGTAACTGTTTAATTAATTTTGTAGTAAGAGAAAATATATGATTGATAAAAGAGTTCACATATGTCACATTCTCTGTCTCATGTGTTGTCCCACCCTATGTATTGTTTTTTCATGTATAAAATAACTATAGATAATTAGATAAGGATTAAAGTGGGGTGTTTGTAGCTTTGAACAAATAAACATAGAGCTATTAGCAGACATCTTCAACTAATATGAAAGATAAACAAAATACTCAAAGAGCTCAGAAAGCAATGGAGGTTCCCCTCTGAATTCTTATGTGATTTTATCCTTGTTCACTTGCTATAGTTCGGTCAGAAGCAAGCGTTGAAGTATTCAATTTAAAATTAATTAGCCATGAATGGAGTACTCTCAGAATCAAATACTAAAATCCCAGGATTCAGATACTCTTTCTGTTTCCCAAAAAAGAGTTTCATTTCTTTTTATGATCCAAAGAAATGAGACAATGTCTTCAAATTTTACTTCATATCTTCATTATCCTGCCATTATTATAAACTAAATACTATATATTTAAAGCTTGTAAAATTTTCAAATGAGACTTCTTTTTGTGGAGTGGAGAGAGTAATTGCTAGGTAGATAATTCAATGCCAGCAGACACAAAGAGGAACTTAAATAGTGTCCAAAGGATTTGCAGAGCATAAATAAGTCCATACATGGATAAAGGATGCCTCTTGATCCGAGATTATGAATTTGACTTGTTAGTTAACAAGTAGACCAAGCCGGCCGGTCCTAAGCAGCAGGGCTTAACGAGTAATGTTTGTTCACTGTACAGGCAAAACTATGACTTTAAACTTCTAAAACTAGGCTATAGAAATAGCCTAAAATTGTAGATTGCCCCTTCAATTATGTAAATGAGAACACTTTAGTTACTCTATTTCTAATTAAATTTCTTATTAATCTTGAGCAATTCATTAAATCTCTTTCACAACAATAATGCTTGTTATTTTAGCTTAGTCAATGCAGATGACTCGGCGCGGTTTGATGGCTTTGAAATCTCTTAGGGTTGTGCAGTAAAAAGAGTTTGTTGGTTTGAGATTACTCGACGAGGGCGTCAAAGTCTTTAGATGGGGGTGGTTTGATAGACTTTTGATGGTTTGAAATCCCAATGGCAGTCATGACATTGAAGTGTACTTGGAATGGAGTAGATGCATTTTGACAAATACTTGACAGGTGTAATCGCCATTATGACCGATCGACTTCTCAAGCATGTATGATATCTAGTCCTTGCAGTTTGAAATTTCTCCAAGTGCTATTATGGAAGGGTATGCCTATACACATAATCAGGCAGCGTGTGGGATATGACACACGTACCCGTCTTAATTAATTGTTCTATCAATGTAAAACTCTCAAAAATAACCCCATCAACATAGTTTAAATCTAAACAAAGTACTTATTCATGTAGAAGCAGGGGCGGATCTAGGAATTATTCTCAGCAGGGGCGGATTTTAATTTTTTGCGGGGGTTCGGGGGCTGCGGCCCCGAGCCAAATTTTTTAGATAATTTTATGTTTTTCGGATGATTACATATATAAAATAAGAGTTAATTTAGTTACATAAAACTATAACGCATAAAAATATGTACTCAAAGATATTGAAATTCAACTAGAAATTCTCACTGCAAACAATAGATCAGCCTTTTGTAACTAATGGATTTTTTTTTTGCTGCACCAAGTTTAACTTTTTTATTAATCTGCCCTCTTGAGTTTACTAACTTATAAATTCTGCCCCCTTGAGTTTAAAAAAAAAAAAGCAAAAGAAAAAAAAAAGTGAGCATAAGCAGCTGCCTATGCTGCCCTCTAAGTAGATCCGCCAGTGTGTGGAAGAAGACCAAAGTTGATCAGCACTAGGGTAAGTATCTAGCAGCACCTAAACACATGATCTAAACAGTTTAAAATGAGCAGTTCATTTGATTAGTCTATAAAAACAAGTTGCATTTTATATACACACGAGTTACATTATCACCTTTGTTATGCAAGTATTATACACCGGTAACTTTCTACTATAAAAAATTTAACTTACTTTCACACACTGCTCACATGAAGTGTCCATTTTAAGCGGTCTAAAATCAGAATCTTTAAACACCACTTATATTCAACAAGACACCTGGATCATATGCAAGTGAATTACATATTATAAGTTGGATACAAAGCCTAAGAGTCTAAGAAAACTCACATGCATTAGAAGACAGAGAGCCATTACTTGGTGTGCCTTTCAAGTTTTATGATACTAATTGTCACAGGGTTAAAAATTGACTTCCAAATTTCACCGTGTGATGGGCCTAGTTGTCGCTCAAAACCAGTCAGCCAATCCCTCACTGTGCGCCATCAACGCATGCTGATGTCTGTCGGCAGCGTCATAGCCCGTGCCTATCCGATGGCACCCTATGCATGCCAGTGCCATGCATTTGCCCCTCGACGTATCTGTCAGTCCAGCCACGTTGTGCATCTGCCTCCAGCCCCACACATCTGTTTGCTGCGCCCATCAGTGGGCAGCGTGCGCCTGCCCAACAGCGCACGCCCATAACCAATGCCTATGAGCTGTACATCTGCCTTGTGCTGCACACCCACTGCACCCCGTCATGTTCATGCACTAATCAACCCCTTGACACCCCAAGTACCAACTCATGCCACCAACAACCTTTGTGCAACGTGCATCTTCTTCATACGCCTGCTTGCCCAGCAATTCGACACGCCGCCTGCCTACTTGGTTGTCATCCGGTGCTTGACTAAATGCTACATCGGTTCACTACCACAATTGTCTATAGTCAGCCCACGAATTTGCCTATATACAGTGTATAAACCAAGCACAAAACATGTTTAACGCACTCACACAAATATAAACAAACACACACAATTATAGGGCAAACCCCCAACCTTTTATTGCATTCATCAATAAACTAGGAATTACACCGACTAAGGCATACAAATGTGCAGGAACACTCCTTGTGTTTTTTGTATGCAATGCCCAACATTTATAGTGGTTAACACCCCAACCACCAAGAGGTTTACACCAATAAGGTGCTGCCAATAAAGGAGTGGCAGTTCTGCAACTGCCTATGATTAATTCAAATGCCAACAGGTGTCTACAAGTCTTCACCCACACGTGTCACAGCAACACAAATTACTGTGACAACTTCCCAACTGCTAGTAACTGCCCGCAATGCAGTAAGTGATTGTGTTAGTATGAGCGGCGGGCATTGATTTGTTTGGCTTGTAGATTGCCAAATTTGTAGTACATAAGATAACAATTTGACATTTATATGATGATTCTTTTGTAACTGTTTAATTAACTCTATAGTAAGAAAATATAAGTTTGATAAAGAATTCAAATATGTTGTAACATTCCTGGTCTCATCTGTCCCATCTTATGTATTGCTTTTCACATATTATTTATTTAGTAATAAAATTAATTGTAGATAAATTGATAAGTATTAAGTGACAATAATATATGGGATTGAGCAACAAATGATATAAAAAATGAGACAGTAGCATTAAACTCGTTTCTCAAGATAATAAAATCTTGTTTACTACACATTCTCATGACAGAAAGACAGGCTGCAAGTCGTTGATGCAAAGTGAAACAGTTTTAAGTACATATGACTTTGCAGAAGTTCTTATGCATAAACTTTCTTTGCCACGACATTCAATGAGATTAACATAAGACCACCTAACTTTGAATGTTCATGGATTTAGTCCTTCAGTTTAAAAGAAATTTAAACGTGGGTACAAGAGAACTTTGGATGAAAGGCCCCTAATACTTTCATATAGGTAAATAACCAAAAAGTGGAGTGTTTGGAGCTTTGGACAAATAAACATGAAAATATTAGCAGGACATATTCAACTATTGTGAAAGATGAATAAAATACTCAAAAGAGCTCAAAAATTCAAATAATATGATTGTTCTTATGTGGCTTTGACATCATTCACTCGCCAGTGTTGAACTAACCAACTTAAAATTAATTAATTGTAAGCGGAGTAGTGTCTTAGAATTCAATAGTGAAATTCCAATGTTTAAATGTTCCATTTATTTCACAAAAAGAGTTTCATTTCTTTTATAATAGAATGAAATGACATAATATTTCTCCACCTCTTCATTATCATGCTATTATCATAAATCACACGGTCAGTAATATAAGGGTAAATATGTAACAAATAAATATTTTTGAAATTTGTAAAATTTTTAAATGCCACTCTTTTTATGGGATGGAATAAGTAACTGCTACGTAGATAATTCAATGCCAGTTGACACAGAGGACTTGAACTAGTGTCCAAAGTATATGTGGAGAATAAATAAGTCCATACAAGGGTAAAGGATGCCTCTTGATCTGGGATTATGATTTTGCTGGTTAGTTAACAAGTAGACCAAGCCGGCCAGCCAATTTTCCTTTTATACACTGAAGATGAGTAAACCTAGTGGGTACTGCAACTAAGCGAAAGTTTGCCCAAACTTAGATGGCGGGGACATATTTGCAAAAAAGTGAAAGTTTGGTTATAACATTGCAAAATATAAAAATATTAGCGTCCTCTTGCAAATTCATGTAAACTTGAGGGGATTTTTCTGCAGTTTGTCCATATTAAAATTGTTCAACATGGGATTCTTAAGGACTACCGGTCCATCTCTAACAACTAATACCCAGTGACATACGCGTGTGTAAATTATATTGGATAAAATAAGAATTTTATAAAATTCAAAAAACTAAATAAAAAATAAAAAGGAGAAAAGAGGAATTTTTTAAAAAGTCAAAGGGCATTTTTGGAAATGCTAAAAAGCTACACCATTTTTTGTTAACAACCGGATCTCTCGCGCTTTATATATTAGATTAGATGATTGAGCAGGCGGACAAATTGATTAATAACTTTATTTAGATGGTCTTTAATAAAATTGAATAATTAATATATATATATATCTTAATAAATTAGATCATCTGAGTAAAATAACATCTGAACTTAAAAATATGTTTAGTAACTAAAAAGTATAAAACATTTGAATGTGTTTTAAATTTAAAAATATCAATTTTAATTTTAAAATTATTTCAAATTGACTTTTTAAAAATCAATAATGATCTTAAAATTTGGAATGGAGAGAGTACAATATTTATAGATACCCCATAGATTTAAATTTTTTATTAAGAGACAATTCTTTATGATTTAGATTTATATCTTCTTCTTATCGATTAAAAGACGAGAAGAGACAAACAAAATTTTACCTAACAATTTTACATTTTTATCGAATCAGATATAAAACCGTTAAGAGATATTAAGAGTTAAATAAAGGAATTTCTTAACATGTGCCCTTAGGATGCTAAGCACACAGTTCAAGAGTATATTTCCTTGAACTGTGTGTATATTTCTCTCGATTTCTATTTGCACAAAGTTCAAGATAATATGCACACAGTTCAAAAAAATATACTCTTAAATTGTGTGCTTAGCATGTGCCTTTAGGACACATGTTAAGAGGACCCATAAATTCATTGACCCCTACTTAATGAATAAATACTACCTTAACCTTACGCATTGAGTCATTGACCCCTACTTAATGACATACATGTAACTTTAAGGAATACAATCTTTTCTGAGAAACATATTTTAAATCTAAACAAAAGTACTTATTCATGCGGAAGAAGACAATTGATCAATACTAGGGTAAGTACCAAGTAGCACCCAAACATCGGATCCTAGTTTCAGAATCAACAGTTCATTTGAAAAGTTTTATAAATAAGTTATACGGGTTAAAATAGTTGTATTACAGATGACGTTTGTTATACAAGTATTATATAATTTTAACTCTCTATTAAATAAAATGTAACTCATTAATTTTTAGGATAATGATAAATATTCACCCTAAATTTATAATTGTACACCCTTATATGTTAAAGAGAGTATATTATCCTTAATTAATGAAAAGTCAATTAACATATTCATCACTTACAATTTACAAATATAAAATCACAATTAAAATTAAAATCAAAATTAACTCGCTATAGTTTGACATCATTCACTCGCTATAGTTTGACATCATTCACTCGCTATAGTTTGGTCAAAAGCAAGTGTTGAAACAACCAACTTAAAATTAATTAATTATAAGCGGAGTAGTGTCTTAGAATTCAATAGTGAAATTCCAATGTTTAAATGCTCCATTTATTTCACAAAAAGAGTTTCATTTCTTTTATAATAATATGAAATGACACAATGTTTCTCCGCCTCTTCAATATCATGCTATTATCATAAATCATACGCTTAGTAATATAACGGTAAATATATAACAAATAAATTTTTTTGAAATTTGTAAAATTTTTAAATTCCACTCTTTTTATGGGATGGAATAAGTAACTGCTATGTAGATAATTCAATGCCAGTTGACACAGAGGACTTGAACTAGTGTCCAAAGTATTTGTGGAGAATAAATAAAGTCCATACAAGGGTAAAGGATGCCTCTTGATCTGGGATTATGATTTGGCTGGTTAGTTAACAAGTAGACCAAGCCGGCCAGCCAATTTTCCTTTTATACACTAAAGATGAGTAAACCTAGTGGGTACTGCAACTAAGCGAAAGTTTGGCCAAATTTAGATGGAGGGGACATATTTGCAGAAAAGTGAAAGTTTGGTTATAACATTGCAAAAATTAAAAATATTAGCGTCCACTTGCAAATTCATGTAAACTTGAGGGGATATTTCTGCAGTTTGTCCATATTAAAATTGTTCAACATGGGATTCTTAAGGACTACCGGTCCATCTCTAACAACTAGTACCCAGTGATACACGTGTCTAAATTATGTTGGATAAAATTAGAATTTTATAAAATTCAGAAAACTATATAAATAATAAAAAAGGACAAAAGAGGAATTTTTTAAAAGTCAAAGGGCATTTTTGGAAATGCCAAAAAGCTTCACCGTTTTTTGTTAACAGCCGGATCCCTCGCACTTTATATATTAGATTAGATTAGGGGTGCACAACAGGTCGGCCCGGCTTGGTCCGGCCTGAGCCTGCCAGGCTTTAGCCGTTGACCAGGCCAGGTCAGGCTTTGACTTTGGGCCTGCAGGCTAGGCCAGGCCAGGCTTGGCAATGAAAAAGATGATCTGTTGAGGCCTGCAAGTCAGGCCAGGCCAGGCTTGGCGATGGAAGAGATGGTCTGCTGAGGCCTGCGGAGAATACCATGTCGGTCCGATCCGGTCCAACCAAGCACTTTTTTTTTATAAAAAAATGTAATATTAGAAAAAAAAAACACTAATTCTAATTTTCCAAGAACGAATTGAAGGAATATCAGATACCTCTAATCTTTGGGGCTAATAGATGATCAATTTTCAAAATTTCACCGTCAATTCGTGATGCATCTTCATGAATTTACACCTAGTACTCCGTAGAACTTTCAAACAAAGCCCCAATTTTTAGAGAGAGAACGATGGAGAAATTGAGGTAATCGTGGAGCAAGGAAAAGCCCTGAGAGAGATAAAGATTGATAGCGGAAGAAAGAATGAAATCTCAAACAGACAAACACACTCTAAACAAATATAATTATATGAAGTATGAACCCTCAAAATCAAAGTCTCAAAGATAATATTATTATTAATAGCCATAATAGGTTTATTGTTTACTGATTTGTGTTGCTCACCTAGGTTAGGTAGTAAACTATTAAAGTATCACATGTTTTTAAGTAGTAAAGTAGTAAAGGTGCGTGAGCCTTCTTTTATTTATTTATTTTTTAATAAAGTTGATGGCTTTGTCATTTGTGCCAGCATGCTTGGTGCACATTTTGTAGCTTTTGCATGTGACTTGGGAGTTCGAAATTGCGCCTTGGGCAGTGAGCTCAAGCAGTCTTTTGTGATTTTGGAATAGCTCTTGCACATTTTTAAGTTTTAACTGTTAAGTGTCTTTTGCTTTCTTTTTTTTAACCGTTAAGGCGTGAACGCGTGGTGTTGAGTGTTGGAAGACAACATTTTAACAGGACAACAACTAATACGTAACAAGTCAGCACGCAGGGCAGGCCAGTTGCGCCAGACTAGGCCAGGTCCAGGCCGGATTCAGGCCAGGCTTTGGGACAGGCCGGGCCAGGCGGGGCCAGGCCAGATTTTTGTACTAAAATGACGGCCTTTTTGAAGCCTTCCAGACCGGGCCAGGCCGAACCAGGCTTTGACCAGACCGAATTTTGACCAGGCCAGGCCTAGGCCGAACCAAGGCCAGACTGCGGGCCTCAGGCCTTTTGTGCATCTCTAGATTAGATGATTGAGTAGGCGGGTAAATTGATTAATAACTTTATTTAGGTAGTGTTTAATCAAATTGAGTAATTAAGATATGAATTGTTAATATATATATCTTAATATATTAGATCATCTGAGTAAAATAATATCTGAACTTAAAAATATATTTAGTAACTAAAAAGAATAAAACATTTGAATGTGTTTTAAATTTAAAAATATCAATTTTAATTTTAAAAATATTTCAACTTGAATTTTTAAAAATTGATCTTAAAATTTGGAACGGAGGGGGTACAATATTTATAGATACCCCATAGATTTAAATTTTTTATTAAGAGAAAACTTTTAATGATTTAGATTTATATCTTCTTACCGATTAAGAGACGATAAAGGACAAACAAAATTTTACCCAAAAATTTTACCTTTTTATCGAATCAGATATAAAATCGTTAAAAGATATTAAGAGTTAAAACCTTGCGCATTGAGTCATTGACCCCTACTTAATGACGTACAAGTATCTTTAAGGAATACCATCTTTTCTTAGAAACATATTTTAAATTAGGGCTGAGCAAGTAACCAAATCGCCTCCGAAACCGCACTAAAAACCGCACAAACTGCACCAATTAAAACCGCACCAACGGTTCCGGCGTATGTTGCGGTTTTAGGTGGGTTAAAAACCAAATTTACAGTTCAGTTTTAGTTACTGGTCAAAACCGCACGCATAAAACCGAAACCGCACCATGTGTGTATGTATGATAGATGTATGCAGGGCATATATATATATATATATATATATATATATATATATATATATATAATGCATATTGTATGTAGTAAATTTTATATCATTGTATGTAATGCAATGAATGCAGAATGCCTAACTTCACTATATATATATATATATATATATATATATATATATATATATATCCTATATATATATAATGCATATTGTTATGTAATACATTTGTCCATGTGAATATTGTTTTAGTTCATTTCTTCTTCTGACTGAATTGAGTGGTAGGCTATACATTTAGAATTGATTTGTCCATTTGTCCAAGCCCATATCAAGGAAATGGTTGATTTAATTTCAAATAAGGAATACTAGAAAGACTTTAAAAGATTGAGGAATTTGTTTTTCATTCTTAATTTAAATTGTATAAAAATTTGTTGCCTCAATTGGTTTTGTAACCGAAACCGCACCAAATGAAACCGCACCGCACATTTTAAAACCGCACCACCATGCAGTTCCATGTGCGGTTTTGGATTTGTGAAATCGCACCTAAGCGGTTTCGGCTGTGGTTTGAGTTTCAAACCGCACCAAACCGCACCATGCCCACCCCTATTTTGAATCTAAACAAAAGTACTTATTCATGCGGAAGAAGACAATTGATCAGCACTAGGGTAAGTACCAAGCAGCACCTAAACATCGGATCCTAATTTCAGAATCAAAAGTTCATTTGAAAAGTTTTATAAATAAGTTATACGGGTTAGAATATTTGTATTACAGATGACTTTTGTTATACAAATATTATATAAATTTAACTCTCTATTAAATAAAATGTAACTTATTAATTTTTAGGATAGTGATAAATATTCACCCTAAATTTATAGTTGTACACCCTTATATGTTAAAGAGAGTATGTTACCCTTAATTAATAAAAAGTCAATTAACATATTCATCGGTTACCCATTTTAGCTTTGAGCTTATTAATCTCAAAACTCAAAAAATTAAAGGAATAAATAAAAATCTCCAAATTTCTATCATTCATCTTCAAGAAATGAAAATTATTATCTTATATTTTATTAATCATGGTAATATGTAATACTTAATATTTTAAATTAATTAGTTTAATTACTTAGTAAGTTTCAAATGTGCTTCAATTTCTTACGTGTCACTTTGATTTTTAATGTGCCACTCACATTCTGTCAATAAATTTGTGCTTAAATCACAAAAGTAATGTTCATTCGATTTTTTGAAGAGAAGTCTCATTTAATTTTATAAAGTCAATTAGTAAATTTCTAAAATTAAATATAAATTCATTTAAATGATTTAAAAATGGCAATTTCTTAAAAATCGTTTATGATTCATGAAATTTATTGACTAAATAATTTCCTATTTGCTACGTGTTAAAATAAAATATTTTGATTTAGATAAACTAATTAACTATACTATGGATAATCACTTTAATAAGATAGAAAGTTAAATTATATGTCATTAAGAGTGTAAACGAGTTTAACTGAACCGAACAGAGAGTTGTTCGAATTCGACTCTAAATGTTAAATTCATACTCGAATTCGAATTGTATTTAAAAATTTCTACTCAGATTCGACTCGACTCGAATATTTATTACTTGATTTGACTCAGATCGAATTATATTCAAACTACTCGCGAGCTTCTAATTCAAGCTCGAATTTGAGTCTCCACATATAATAACTAACTTTTTAATAAATATAATTATAAATTAAATTTATTATTTTACTTAGAAATGTGAAAATATATTTACTATTACACTTTACAAATATAAAATTACAATTAAAATTAAAATTAAAATCAAAATTAACTCGCTATAGTTTGACATCATTCACTCGCTATATATAGTTTGGTCAAAAGGAAGTGTTGAAATAACCAACTTAAAATTAATTAATTATAAGCGGAGTAGTGTCTTAGAATTCAATAGTGAAATTTCAATGTTTAAATGCTCCATTTATTTCATGAAAAGAATTTCATTTCTTTTATAATAGTATGAAATGACACAATGTTTCCCCACCTATTCATTATCATGCTATTATCATAAATCATACGCTCAGTAATATAACGGTAAATATGTAACAAATAAATATTTTTGAAATTTGTAAAATTTTTAAATTCCACTCTTTTTATGGGATGGAATAAGTAACTGCTATGTAGATAATTCAATAACAGTTGACACAGAGGACTTGAACTAGTGTCCAAAGTATTTGTGGAGAATAAATAAAGTCCATACAAGGGTAAAGGATGCCTCTTGATCTGGGATTATGATTTGGCTGGTTAGTTAACAAATAGACCAAGCCGGCCAGCCAATTTTCCTTTTATACACTAAAGATGAGTAAACCTAGTGGGTACTGCAACTAAGCGAAAGTTTGGCCAAACTTAGATGGAGGGGACATATTTGCAGAAAAGTGAAAGTTTGGTTATAACATTGCAAAAATTAAAAATATTAGCGTCCTCTTGCAAATTCATGTAAACTTGAGGGGATATTTCTGCAGTTTGTCCATATTAAAATTGTTCACGATGGGATTCTTAAGGACTACCGGTCCATATCTAACAACTAATACCCAGTGACATACGCGTGTGTAAATTATATTGGATAAAATAAAAATTTTATAAAATTCAGAAAACTATATAAATAATAAAAAAGGACAAAAGAGGAATTTTTTAAAAGTCAAAGGGCATTTTTGGAAATGCCAAAAAGCTTCACCGTTTTTTGTTAACAGCCGGATCCCTCGCGTTGTATATATTAGATTAGATGATTGAGCAGGCGGGCAAATTGATTAATAACTTTATTTAGGTGGTGTTTAATAAAATTGAGTAATTAAGATATGAATGGTTAGTATATATATCTTAATAAATTAGATCATTTGAGTAAAATAATATCTGAACTTAAAAATATATTTAGTAACTAAAAAGTATAAAACATTTGAATGTGTTTTAAATTTAAAAATATCAATTTTAATTTTAAAAATATTTCAAATTAAATTTTTAAAAATTGATCTTAAAATTTGGAACGGAAGGAGTACAATATTTATAGATACCCTATAGATTTAAATTTTTTATTAAGAGACAACTCTTAATGATTTAGATTTATATCTTCTTTTTTTCGATTAAAAGATGATAAGAGACAAACAAAATTTTATCCAATAATTTTACCTTTTTATCGAATCAGATATAAAACCGCGTTTGAAGATATTAAGAGTTAAAACCTTGCGCATTGAGTCATTGACCCCTACTTAATGACGTACAAGTATCTTTAAGGAATACAATCTTTTCTTAGAAACATATTTTAAATCTAAACAAAAGTACTTATTCATGCGGAAGAAGACAATTGATCAGTACTAGGGTAAGTACCAAGTAGCACCTAAACATCGGATCCTAATTTCAGAATCAAAAGTTCATTTGAAAAGTTTTATAAATAAGTTATACGAGTTAGAATATTTGTATTACAGATAACTTTTGTTATACAAGTATTATACAATTTTAATTTTCTATTAAATAAAATATAACTTACTTTCTCCGTCCCAAATTAATTGCTCAGTTTTGACCTTTTTTTAAGTCAAATTGACTATTTTTATAATTAATAATTAAGCATATATAAATATATTTTATTTAGCAAAAAAAAATATATAAATATATTTTTAAAATTATAAAAATTGGGGTTAGTAATAAGTATATACTTTCTTTTAGTTATAATCTCTTCACCTATATTTTAGCAAAAATAGTAAAAAAATTAGTTTTAAAAATGGTCAATTTGACTTTAAAAGGTCAAAATTAAGCAATTAATTTGGGACGAAGGGAGTATTAATTTTTAGGGTAGTGATAAATATTCACCCTAAATTTATAGTTGTACACCCTTATATGTTAAAAAGAGTATATTACCCTTAATTAATGAAAAGTCAATTAACATATTCATCACTTACCCATTTTGGTTTTGAGCTTGTTAATCTCAAAACTCAAAAAATTAAAGGAATAAATAAAAATCTCCAAATTTCTATCATTCATCTTCAAGAAATGAAAATTATTATCATATATTTTATTAATCATGGTAATATGTAATACTTAATATTTTAAATTAATTAGTTTAATTACTTAGTTTCGAATGTGCTTCAATTTCTTACGTGTCACTTTGATTTTTAATGTGCCACTCACACTCAGTCAATAAAATTGTGCTTAAATCACAAAAGTAATGTTCATTCGATTTTTGGAAGAGAAGTCTCATTTAATTTTATAAAGTCAATTTATAAATTTATAAAATTAAATATAAATTCATTTAAATGATTTAAAAGTGGCAATTTCTTAAAAATCATTTACGATTCATGAAATTTATTGACTAAATAATTTCCTATTTGCTACGTGTTAAAATAAAATATTTTGATTTAGATAAACTAATTAACTATACTATGGACAATCACTTTAATAAGATAGAAAGTTAAATTATGTCCAGCACTGGCCCTGGCCTAAAGCCAGAGGTGCGGGAACTTTAGGCCCACCAAAAAAATGTTATTTTTAGGGCCCCCAATTCTGCAAAGCTTCAAGAGGTAATCCATCTATTTTTGCTATATTTTTATAAATTGGGTAAATCCATATGTAAAATTGGTATATATTTATGTGAATTAGTTGTGGAATTGGTTGGGTAATGAGAATATGTACTATAGGAAAGTATAAGGAATGATTTCTATGAAGAAATCTGGGCTAAACCATGCCTAAACTTTTGTAAAATCTGGAAATTTTCACATTATAGACAAGTTGTTTGATAAAATGCTTGAATGGAAAGATTTTGCTAAAAACTCATAAATAGCTAATGTGGTGAGCTAAGAAACATTTATACATGTATTAGGATATGACCCAAGTGGATTGGGTGAATCAAAGTGAGTTTAACCGCCCTCAAATTTTGACCCCCTTCAAATTTTGTCCTGGTTCCGCCACTGACTCGAAAATGGCCCATTTTTTTCGTTGTGGCTTTAAGCCTTAAAAACTCAGGGCCGACCATGATTATGTCGTTCAGGGTGTAAACGAGTTTAATTGAACCGAACAGAGAATTGCTCGAATTCGACTCTAAACGTTAAATTCATACTCGAATTCGAACTATATTTAAAAATTTCTACTCAGATTTGACTCGACTTGACTCGAATATTTATTACTCGATCTGACTCGGATTGAATTATATTCAAACTACTCGCGAGCTTCTAGTTCAAGCTCGAATTCGAGTCTCCACATATAATAACTAGCTTTATAATAAATATAATTATAAATTAAATTTATTATTTTAATTAGAAATGAGAAAATATATTTACTATTACACTTTACAAATATAAAATCACAATTAAAATTAAAATCAAAATTAAATAATAATAATTAATTACCCAAATGTGATTAATTTTTTTTTTATATATTTGTAAGAGAATGTATCGAGTATTTAATCTAATATGTATGTATCAAATCACAATTGAGAATTCGAGTAGTTTAAATCTTAAACGAGTTGAGTATAACATTGCTCAGATTCTATTGGTATTTTTATTCGAACTATTTTTATACTCATATTCGAATCATATTATTAACGAATCTGAGTCTCGCTCGTATTTTTTTGAGTCGAGCCCGAACTGTTTGGTTCAATTTACAACTTTATATGTCATATATTAAAATAGACAAACAAGAACGTGTACCACTTATAAATCTTTATTTATTTTTATTTTTTCTAATGTTTTATGTATTCTAATAATTAATTCAAATTTTTGATAAATTACATTGTAAATATCTCAAATTAAAAAGAATTCTATTAATTACAAAGACATTTTACCTTATAAATGTATAACAAATTTAAGGGCAAAATAGATAAATAATAAAAAATTAATTAGTTTTATATATGTTAAGAGTAATATAGTTTCTTTCAATATACTTAAGTGTGTAATTATCATTTTAGAATATGCATATATCAACACCTTATTTTATACACAGTCCAAATAAACTGTGCATTTTAAACTGTCCGAAATCAGAATCCATAAACAACACTTACATACTACTATTCAACAAGACAAATGGATAATATGCAATTACATTACATAGTAGAAATTGGATTCACAACATCTTAACCAACATACAAATTAAGGAGATAATAATGGAGAATATTTTTCTTCACTTTATTCCAATATTCCTCCACCTTTTCCCTATATTCTTCCTTATGTTTTATTCCATGTTTCCCACTCCATGTTTTCTTCCTTGTATTAGCTAACATGTTTCCTTATATTAAGGAACATGTTTTGTCTTAATTATTTCTTCCAATTGTATAAGTAGGTAACCTTGTAAGCTTTCTAAGAAATGAAAATATATGAAATGTAAGTTGAGTGTCTTCATTTTAACATGGTATCAGAGCTGATCTTTTTTTCCGGTGAACTTTTCCGGCGAGTTTTCCGGCGAGTTTTTCCGGCGACAGTCAACAGTGTAGCTTTCTGAAGCTTACCCGCAGTTTCTAAAAAAAAAAAAAAAAAAAAAAAAAAATAAAAAAAATGGGTGAAAAATTAGAAACTTCAGATTCTACTCCAATGATGATTTTTCAACAAGAAATCCCTTCTGCAATTGGGGTAAAACTCAATGGCACCAATTACCGTCTTTGGTCCAAAGTTCTTGAGATGCATATTGCTGCCCGTGAAAAATATGGCTACATCTCTGGAACGAAGAGTGCACCCAAGGATTCAGATCCTACGCATGAAAAGTGGAGGGCTGAAAATGCACTAGTAAAATCATGGCTCATCAATTCTATGGTCCCTGCCCTCATGATGAACTTTATTCATTGTGAGACTGCTAAAGATGTTTGGGATACTGTAAAGAAAACGTATCATGATGCTTCTGATGCTTCCCAGGTTTATGAGTTAATGAAGAAATCCTTCCAAATGCGTCAAGATGGCCGACCAGTGACCATCTATTTCACAGAACTCAACTCCACCTTTATGGAGCTTAACTTTCGTCGTCCTAATGACATGGCAAATCCATTAGACTTTGCCAAATTGAAGAAGCGTATCTCTGAAGAACGCGTCTATACATTTCTTGCTGGACTGGATCATAATCTTGATCAAGTATGTGGACGTATTCTGGCCACATCACCTCTTCCTGATATTGATGAAGCTTTTTCTATAGTTCGAAGAGAAGCACAACGCCAGGTCACCATGGCTGTCGAAACAACTTCAGAAGCTTCAGCCTTGGCAGTTAAAAGAGCTCACCATTGGCTAACGACTTCTTCAACATCGTTAGAGAAAAAGTGTTCTCATTGCGATCGTAAAGGTCATGAGAAAGAAACTTGTTGGAAGATTATAGGCTATCCAGAATGGTACAAGTTGAAACAGGCTGAACGCGAGGGAAAAAAATCCTCCCAAGCTAACTCAGCGTCTACTAAAACACCACAACCATCCCAAGTTTATTACAGTAAAGAATCGTCTCACGAAGATGACGATTGGTGCTGGTAAGGAGATGGAGGCCTTTACAAGTATTGTCCAAACTGCCGGAATTGCTATTCATAGACGGAGTTACTGGTCACTGCCGGAATTGCTATTCATAGACGGAGTATTGTTCACTGCCGGAATTGCTATTCATAGACGGAGTACTGTTAACTGCCGGAATTGCTATTCACAAACGGAGTTTTGTCCAATTGCCGATCGTTTTTCAAGCTGAGAAATAGGAGATTTCTATTTATCAGCTTGAGGGGGAGTGTTGGAAATAATAATGGAGAATATTTTTCTTCACTTTATTCCAATAATCCTCCACCTTTTTCCTATATTCTTCCTTATGTTTTATTCCATGTTTCCCACTCCATGTTTTCTTCCTTGTATTAGCTAACATGTTTCCTTATATTAAGGAACATGTTTTATCTTAATTATTTCTTCCAATTGTATAAGTAGGTAACCTTGTAAGCTTTCTAAGAAATGAAAATATATGAAATGTAAGTTGAGTGTCTTCATTTTAACAGAATCCATAAACAACACTTACATACTACTATTCAACAAGACAAATGGATAATATGCAATTACATTACATAGTAGAAATTGGATTCACAACATCTTAACCAACATACAAATTAAGGAGCTAGCTAGAATATAATAATTAATTAATTAAGACATTTTTTGGATGATTGGAGCCAATGAGAAAAATTTTGAAGGGTAAAGGCATCAGCCCTATAGTGATTTTGGGTAAATTGGAGCAAATCAGACCATGTGAAATCAGGATATTTTCTTGGGCCTTCAGCTTGTGATCTGGAAACAAGAACCTGTGGGGGTCTCACCACTTTGTCTTTTCTAGGGCACAAGAAGAATGCCAATGACATCCTCTCCTTGTCCCTGTTCACCACTGCTCTGTGCAGGCAACTCTTGTATCTTCCATTTGATAATGCCTAAAACCACATGATGAAAATCCAAAGGAAAAGATAATAAGTACTATATGAAATCCAATTAATATTCTTGCTGCCCCTTCATTTTGTTACTGATCAAAATGACAAAAACAAGTTGTCATATTCTATCATTGTTTGTTTTATCTTTTTACTCCCAGTTTCCCGCTAAACGTCTAATCTAGAATGACTTAACTACGTACATACTATCTTGTTTTACATAAAAAGTCACATCCGTAAAATTTATAAATTTCAAAAATACATTTTGTTCCATGTTAGCTATAAATTTGTTGAGTATTTAGTTTAATATTTACGACATGACAATGAAATTATGAGATTTTGATTTCTGATAAATACAAATGGTTGGCCCATAAAAGTAAGTTGCATTTTTTTTAGAGAGAGTTAGATTTTAGATGACATTTTTTAAATAAGTATTATACATATTCAATTCTCTACTATATAAAATACAATTAATTTCTATAGACCGTTTAAATGGACTACCCATTTTTAACTGTCTTAGATTTAGATCCGAAATTATGACGATAACTCGAAGATATTTGATTATTTTTATACTAAAATCAAAACGAATAAGACTAGCTCTTGATTTTTTCGAACAAAAAAACCTCACAAATAGAACTTTTTTTTGTAAAACAGAGAATCATGATCCAAAATTATGACGGTAAACTTTAAGATATTTTGTCATTTTTATACTAAAATCAAAGCAAATAAGACTAACTCTTGATTTTCCGAACAAAAAAAACCTAGTAAATAGAACTCTTTTTGTAAAACAAAGAGTAAGACATTTGATCTTTATGTTGACCGTTAACATGTTGCCTACTTTAACACACTCCCTTCGTCCCAAAATAAGTCTACATTTTTCCAGTGAGTCCGTCACTCTGGAATCAATTTTACTGTAATCCACTCTCACTTTGGGACAAAAAAAAAGAAGAAAAAAGGATGAATCTTCTATAGAGAGAAAACAAGAAAATAATATACACATTGCTTTTATTTCATTTTCTCCGTAGAGGAAAAAATAAATAAAAAACTTACAGTGAAGGTATCACCGATGTTGACAACTAGTGCGTCATCTCTAGGTTGAACAGACTTCCATTTGTTGTTAACGAACACTTCTAAACCGCCAACTTGATCTTGATGAAGTATGGTTAAGGTAGTTGGATCACAATGAGGTCCGGTGCCAAGGGCAAGGCCTGGTTCTTGGCATGGTGGATAGTAGTTGCATCTCATTATGGAGCTACTTTCTTGGAAAAACTCCTTATAGTAAGATGGATCAACTCCCAAGCTAATCCCTAGTATCTCCAAAATGGAAATGGACAATTTATTCACTGACTCGCAGTATTTCTGATAAATCAATCTGCAATTATAGAAAAATTAACAAGAAAGAAAAAGTTAATGTGTTATTAGAGCTTAATCATTAAGAAAATTGTATGTAGTAAAGATTTCATGACCACTTGGTCCCACGTGAGACCAGATCAAGGCTCAACTAGTGTTGCATAACAATAGTTGGGGTCATGTGGTGCCCGAACATTTAAAAGTTAAGACAAATTAGTGGTATTCTTGGTATTAGAGTTGACGCCTTATTGATACAGTTGATCAATATAATTTCCTTGTTATAATGTGATAATGGGGTGACGCCTTATATTCAACTCAGTATAATTTCTTTAATTATAATGTGATAATGGGGTGTTACAATTTATCTTAGACTCAGTTTGATATTTCATTTTGTATAATTTCTTCTAGTGCTTGCTAGTTTTAGTAAGTAAACTAAAAATACTTGCTAAAAGTAGTAAGAGTTTAGAGAAAAACAAAATACTTACTACTTGAGAAGGTGTAATTATGAAACATAATATACATGGAAAAGATTAATACTAAGTAACTAGGCAGAAGTTAATTATCTAGTTTACATAAATTAAACTTCACTATTGTACAATACAATTTTGTAAAGTTTTATCTAGATAAACTAGACAACTTCTGTCAATAGTTACCTAACATTTTTTGGCGAGGCATATATGGTCGGAGAAAAGCTTTACCCTGTGGATTCAAATTCTTTGCCTAGGGCAGATTCGAAGAAATTCTTTACAACAAGATCCGACTCATTTTCTTGAAACCCGAAAGTTAATGTCTCCTTCCAAGGTAATTTTGATGTGAAACGACCAAAATGGGCACTACAAAAACCCCACATGCTACCAGGCTGCTTCTGAGCTTTTAATTTCTTGTAAATAGGAAGCTTAAAGAAATTGTTCATATGATCATGTGCCATGCTAATGAGCCTCGAATCGATTCCGTGGTTTATCACTTGGAAGAAGCCATGGCTAAAGCAAGCTGCCCTAATTTGTTTAGCGGCATGTTTGGTTGCCCCAATATCACCTTTTAGGAACCCCTCAAGATTGACTAGTGGCTCTTTAAGTTCTTCATGGGCATGAGCTAGGTTTTCTTTTGGCCAAACAAATTCCTTTGGTATTTTGGATTGATTTAGCATAATGGATGGGTCAAAAAAGTGGGAGCTTTCAAATGGTTTGTGATGAAGGATAGAGGCAGTAGAGTCCATTGAGAGAGACAGAGTATAGGGGAATTAATAGAGGGTTTTGTTTATATTTATAGAAGAAAACATTTTGGAAGGGAATGGGGTAGTGACAAAAACTATAATGATTTAATGAGTCTTCTAGTGTGTACATTGGTCCACATGGGGAGTTGTGTTTTTGTGTTTGATACATATGTGTGTATTTTGAAATTAGATTCAAAATATGTTTGTTTTATTGTTACTAAGACGAACTCATATCCTAAATAGAAGAGAAATATATATATATATATATATATATATATATATATATATATATTTCTTCTTTTAATTTTATATAGATAAAGGGTAATGTATGTATAATATCAACCGTAACAAGAGTATGAAATGTTACGACGACATGTGTAAAAATTATAAATTTTAACTCTATAAATAGAGGTTTTCCCAGGAAAGATATATTAATTCCTTTTTTTTTTCCAGATTTTGTTTGTATCCTCAGTTATTAATAACTCAAATAAAGAGATAGTGTTTACATGTATTAAAGTCAAAAAAAATTCTATCTTATATACTATTGTTCTAATATTATGTACATATGAAAAATGATTCAGGATTCATGCTGGCCCTAAGACTATTTCGAACAGTTGATCTGGCATCGTTCATCTCAAATTTCAACATTTGCGATTAAAATTCAACTTAAATTATTTGTAAAAAATTCTTGTAGAACTAAGAAGAGCTAGAACACACATTCTCTCTCCTAAAATAATTTCTTCTTTTTAAAAAACATTAAACTTCAAAAATTCAATAACGTTTTTGTTAAAATTCAAAATTGTCAATTTATATTTGTTAAAAGGCTTTCGTTAAAATCTTCAAAATAAGATGTATTGTTAATATATTTTGATTTAGTTAAAATGACCTAGATTGAGGTTAAAGTTTTGAGTTTTAAAATATACCATTGTAAACTTTGATGACATTTTAACTACGTCAAAACATATCAACGATCCTTTTATTTTGAAAATCTTTTTGAGAGCTTTTCAATGATATTAAGATAGTTAATTTTGAATTTAAATAAAGAAAAAGAGAGAATTATTTTATGAGAAATAACGAGTGTTCTAACTTTTCGAATTTTTTAACATAAAAAGGTATAAATACTTGTGGGTATTCACAGGAATTTCTAAAGTGAGATAAATGGTGCTAGATCAATGGATTTAAAATAGGGTCAGCACCATCATAGGCCCTGAATCATCTCCTATATATGAAAGGTCTCATTTATAGTTAGAGTTAATTGATAACAACGTCTGAAATATTATATGGACACTTTTTATTCATTTGTCCAACATACAATATGTCTAACCGCTATTATGCAACTGTGATTATGGATTATGTCTATAAAGTAGCAATTAAATGGATCCTCTTATTTAAATCAAATTTACTTTTTTCTTTGAAAAAGAAAATATCCTCCAAAAATTAATGTGGGCAAGTGCCCATTTTCATTCAAGGTGGATTTTCACCTATATATTAGAGAGAGAAAGAAGAAGAATAAATTTTGACATGGTGGGGGGAAAAAGACAAGGTCTTCCATTAGGAAATTCAGAGAGAACGAGCCTTGATGAACACAGTAAAGGAGCCAAACGTGACATAGTCTTTCAACTTTTTCTTCAATAATTTTTGGCTGAATTACATATTTGTCCTTCTAAATTATTAGTGGTATTTTGGTTTATTTTTGTTCGTGAGAGTGACTTTTCTTCCAAATTTAAATTGCGTGCGATGCACGTGCCTTTTTTATAAGGTTGTATTTATCTTTCAATATTTAAACTAAAAATAACTATAAATTTCATTATTTTTTTGGACATTAAGTCTGTAGCTTACGAATTAATTTTACACTGTATTGTGAGTTTTAAAAGAAAGAAATGGGAGGACGAAATTAAAAGAAAAAATGGAAAAAATAGTTGAAACTTTTTTCCCATTTGTTTGTGAGTTTCAAAAGAAATTTATTTATTTTTATTTCTTTTTTCAGTGGTAAGAAGGTTTTAAGTTAAAATAGTATATCCATGTGAAATGATCTGGACCCTCAATTTACTTTCCTCTATCATACTCAGAAACACAGTGCAGGTTAGCAAGGTAACATGCACGATTGCACGTGGCATGGGCCATCAATTTTTCTAGTTTAGTGAAATGTCATGCAGCCACCAGACAGCAGCCCAATTTGCAGATGGTTACAAATACATAAATTTACATTATCAGATAAATCTTCAAATAATAAATCTAAGCTCATTGGTGGATGTTTCAAGGTTTTTATTAAATTTAGTTGAAATGTAATAGCTCCATTTATAATAATTAAAATAAATTATTCTTTTTATTTCAATAGAGTCTTATTGAACAAATTTGTAAATATTAGGGATAAGTTTTTATAATAATAATAATAATAATAATAATAATAATAATAATAATAATAATAATAATAATAATGTTTTAGTTTAGAATCTGCCATACTTTCTATTATGTTTTCCCATATATCAGCTCCTATTTTCGTAATTTCTATAAACATCAGGAACAGTGAATTATCATATACTTGTTTGCCCTAATCCAAATTTCATAGTGGATTCAATATGATTAGGAATTCAAATGTAATCCACAAAGGCATGCTTGCATGGATTCAAACTCATATATATATATATATATATATATATATATATATAATGACGTAATTTTGTATAAAATTTAACATTAAATTTTTTTAATAATAAAATTCAAAAATAAAAAACCTAACACTAAGTGGTAAAACAATGTCATTTTGTTAAGTATATATAGATAAAAATTGATTAATTTATCTAAACAAACTTTTACATTGTTGTACGGTACAATCTTATAATTTTTTGTATACATAAACTAAACAATTTATATCTAATTACCTAGTACTTTTTAATCAAGTGGAAGAAATCAATATTTATATGTGGGTTCGTGCGAGATACCCGGTCAGGTATCCAGTTTAATTAGATATCAGTGTCTGTAATAAATAAATATTTAATATTATCAAATATAAAACGTTGTTGTTAGAGAAATAAGTTCTATTAAAAGTGTTAAGTGTTTGTTAAAACAAATATAAAATATTGCTAATTAAACATATATTTTTTTGGCATATAACGCCATTTAATTTTTTTCTCAAATAATATAAATATTCCTACTATATATATGACGTAATTTTAAGATAAATTACAAAAGAGAGTAATTTTACAACACGTTTATTGCACTTGTCATTGTCTCTCTCTTTATAAATTATATGTACTTCACTTTATCTGAAAAGATCGTATATAGTACGCTCTTTGCCCCGAAATATAACATTAGTTTTTACTTTTTAAAGTCCGTTCATGTATTTTTATAATCATTGTTAAAAAAAGTATTTTTATAATTAAAATCGATGTGACTTATTTAATTTTTGATAAAAACAAATATTCTTGAAATTAGAAATATATACTTCTTCCGTTCCAAATTATAGTTTTATTATTCACTTTTGAAAGTCAATTTGAAATATTTTCAAACTCTAAATTGAAATGATTCATTAAAAATTATAAAAAAAATAAATCTAACAATATGTAATAATTTTTAAATAGTTTATGATATTTATTATTGTGTTGATTAAAATTAAAAGAATTAATGTTAATTTTAAGTTTAAAAATGTCTTAAGTTGACTTCAAAAAGTCAATATTAATTCTATAATTTACAACAAATGAAATATATTTTAGAAGGATTGTGTGTCTAATTTTTTTTTTCCTCTTTAACTATTATATTATTATCATTATCTAGTGTTGATTAATAATCCTTTATTTGTTTTTATCTCAATATACCTGAAATCAAATGGACCCAATCTCAACTAAATTTCCCCGGATAAGGATACAAATGTATGATTGTGTTCTTGGCTAAACCCAATACGGACACCACAATTGACATTGCTTAACCTTAACCCAAATCGACAAAAAACCAGATCACGTGAACTTATTTTGGTCCCATTTGATAAGCACTGTAGTTCAGCTTTGTCCCGTCAAGCCAATCACTCATTTTGGCACTACTTCAAACCCTCAACATGGCAATTCACGGCGGGTATGTGACATAGGGCTGCCGTTGGCGGGTCCGTGCCACAAGGAAACACAAATATTTTGTCTCAGTTATTGTCTCATCTTGTATATTTTTTTTACGAAGTTTTATTCATCTTTTTATCTATAGTTAATTTTATAGATGAATAAAGGTTACCCATAATTAATATAGAGATAGAACAGGTGATGAAGTAACATATATATAGTCATTTTGGGGAGTTACAACTACTCATGTAGCTCGCAAATGGGATCCCTAATATCTGTTTCACACGATCTAGTTGGGCTTTATTTTGAAATTGGGTACTTTCGCTTTCTTATCTGAAATATTTTGCCATAATTTTTCAATAAAATTTGTATCCAAGTATTAAAAAAATTAAAATTTATATCCTAAATATAATTAAAAATTACGTAAAAGTTTGTGTTTGCAGATGTTCCTTCTTTGTCAAACTTATTTAATACAATGGAATGAACTTAACAAAAACGTAGACACCCAATCATGAAGTGGATTGGTGAGTTGATGAATTCATAAAAAACTTCATGGAAACCCTCAAAAAATTGAAATAACCCTTACACTTAGAACAAGTTGAGCATTTTCTTCTTTTTTTCCAAAGAGTATTATATAGATATAATTTTTTTGGACGGCCTCTAATAAAAATATCATAATTTTACAATCTTAAAGAAATTCAAAATTCCACTTAGCTCGGCCCCCTAAAGAGCGCTTCGTCCATTAAGATCATGCAAAGGTTGCACCACCAATTGACAGGGTTTTAATCTTGTTAGAAATTTTGGGAACTAGTGGTGCAAGTGTGTGCCACAATTGTGCGATAGGTCTTCTGCAGATGTCGATTGCTTATGTAAGCGAACATGTTAGGCGGGTAGTAGTTTTGTAACAAACCCTAGTAGTACCCTAGTCTAATTAGGTTTTATCTTGATAATGTGTGATCTAGATAGTAGTGGAATTTTGGTAGTGGCTTGCTTTTTCTTAATGTTGATTCCATGGATTGATGCATAATAACTCACTAGAAATTGAAGTCTTTAACAAGTGGAGTTTAACTGTAGTACTGAATGCTATGTGTACAAATTTTGCACAAATGATAGGAAAACGATATATTATGAATGTATCTCGTCCAATATTTCTGTTATTAATTATGCAGACGAATATTATTGAATTTTTTTTAAGGAGGTGTGTAATATGGTGAGTCATTTTTATTATCATAACCAATCACTTGTATCATTATATTTCGCAATTGTAAGTTGACAGAAAATTTTTACAATATATAGCACAACTCTAAATGATAAGACTCACTTCAGGGATGAAACTTAGAAAAACAAATTCCAAAGAGGAGTCCTTGAATAAGCTAACAGTTAAATTCACCCAAAAAAATATGTTAACAAGTTAAAATTACCAAAATAATACAACAGAAACATTATGAATATAATTAATAGAAGTAATAACTCAAATGCATCTCTCAATGTTAAACTAGAGATGACCACATCTATTTGTACTAGTCTCCTTGGCACACACTTACATGTGTTAATTATTAATATTTAGCTAGAAGTAATAAGATAAAAGAAAAATTAATTTAGAAGTAATAAGATAAAAGAAAATTTAAGTAATGAGAGAAACTTGGGATAATGAAGAGAGAAATATAATGAAGATAGATAAGTGAGCAAGTGAGAGTAGAAAGCGGGATTAGTGGCGAGAAAAATGAAAAAAAAAAAATTAGTGATTAATTTGGATTTTTCTTCTTCTTACTATTGCTCTCATTATATATATATATATATATATATATATAATACTCCCTTTGTTCCAAAATTAAAAATACACTTTTTTTAGTCCATTTTACAATTAGACATACATTTTTATTTTAGAACTACAAAGTTACATGATGTTCTTAATTTGCCATTACTTTTTTACTATCATTTTCAATATCAAATAGCACAACTAAATTCTTGACTAATACTAAGGTTATATTTGAGAACATAAAATTATTCTTAAAAGTTGTCGTTTTATAAATGTATCTCTAATTTTGAAACGGAAAGAATATATAATTAATAGACAGATGTTTATTTTATTTAGACAAATATTTATTTTATGTTACTATATCATGTTAGGTGTGTAGTAGTTTTGGAACAAATCCTACTACCCAATTCTGGGGTTTATCTTGTTTGGACATAATTTGTGGACTAGCTAGTGGGGCAAGTGTGCCTCGATGGAGCTATAGTCTATGTTGGAGTAACATGTGATGTCAAAATAGTCGAATTTTGGCGATATATGGAATTTGGAAGTAGCGTGTAGCTATTTGGAGGTTTTCATTTTTCTTAATACTTGTCGATTGCAGTTATCGACAAATAGATGATACTTGTTAGTCATACTTTAAGTTCAAATCTTAAGTTAATTCTTTTTTTCCCCTAAATTCTTAAGTTATTTCTCACCTTAGATGTTTTTCTTATTTTCATATTTTTTTGTTTGATGCGATTTCTTGTTAATTCTCTCCTTATATGAAGGTTTGTTTTTCCTTGAGTTGAGTGATTTCTTTCTATTTAATAGAGTTTTTTTATCTTTTCTTGTGTCATAATGTGGAATTATTTTTATTCATTTGGAAGATCAATGTTCTTATTGATGATGGTAGATCTGTACAGACTTAAATACGAGATTATTATTGGTAGCATGTTATCCGAGTTCTCATATTGAAAAGTTGGTTAAATCTGTATTTTCTGTTGATACTTGTTATATCTGTATTTTAGAAATTATTATGGTGTAACTAGCTTTTGGTTACGATTGACCCATCATCCTTATTGATCTATTTACTATTCCGACGGGATTACAATTATGTTCTTTTTCACTTCTAATATTTTCATGAATAATCTATCTATCCATTTATACTATAATTAAATAGACAATTCGGTCCTCTTTTTTTTGTTTGACTTTTGACTTTTTTACATCAAGTCAACTTTTGTTATTTATTAATCCAAGTTAGAATATAGAATTAGTATCGTAGTTTTATAAGGAAACGAGAATTAGTAGTATATGTTGTTTCCCAGAGGCACAAAAGTGATCTAGAAGGGGGGTTGAATAGATCCTTTAAATTTTTTTACTTATTTAGAATATATTACCAAATAATTAATTAATCAAAGATAATTAAGCACAACAGAATATTAGTTTAAAATTCTCTTAAATATATATATATATATATATATATATATATATATATATCACAGCTTTGAATTTAGTTCCTATGGATTAAGTCACAACATATATAGTAGTTAATAAACAAAATGTAAATGCAGTAAGTAAATGACACAAGATGTTTTAAGTGGTTCGGAATACAAATAACTCATAGTCCATTTTTCTACTCTACGAGTAGGAAATCCACTAAGGATGCAGGGTTACGAAGACCAGATCACTAAGATCTATTATAATGAATCACTCAGATTCTTTTAAGTCACAAAGTCTCGACAGATGTCACTAAGACAGTGGCACTTAGTCCAGATCACTAAGATCTCTTCAAGTCACTTAGGCTTGAAATTATGTCACTAAAACAATCGAATCACAATGGTTGAGATTGTTGTTTGAGGTGCTACTAAGCGGCATTGAGCTCAACTTCTGAAGTACTTAGTAGTAGAACAAGTAGTTCTATTATCATAGAGTAAGTCTCTTTTTTATTTTGGCAGAGTTTCAGTTTTGTACTTAGTGATTCGTACATGGATTTGAATTTTCATACTCTTTTATAGACTTTATTGAAATCTTCTTGTTGGAGAGTTGGTGTTGTGCATTCAGTGTTCTGCTCTTAGATGTTCTTTAATGTTGACTTTTAGGGTGAGTATGTCAGCTTGCTTTCGGCTCTAACTAGTCACATCAGGCTGCAACTTCACCTACCACTTGTGAGTGGTGTCACATCGCTAAGCTAGCGGTTATATACAATATACTCTGATCTTCCTTTTGAATTAAGAATTATTGTTGAACATCTTGGGATCTTCACTCTGCATAGCTCCTCATTGTCAATCTTAAGATAATCCTGACAAGCTCTATGAGTTTGGCTGATTGTAGAGTTTGAACTTGATCTACTCGACGATCTGTACTCTACGTTTGCTTGCTCTATAGGTAGAGAGACTCTACAATGTGCTCTCTACGATCTACTCTACGAATGACTCTCTACGATAAGCACTCTACGATCCTTGAGCATGAAAGTAGTATGCCCTTAAGCCAATCACATTGGATGTGATAAACATTTAATTTGTAATCTTGTTCATTTATTAATAAAAGAATTCATTTAATTAAAGGCATTCTTTATCCATGTTTAATTAGTTGAATTAAATAAATTTAATAAACTCATAGTTATAGAGCAGTGTTTTCAGAATCATGAAGAGTTCATGCTAATGAGATCTAAATTCTAGATAGCTCAAAACTAAAATGTTCCTAATCCATCACTAATGTGGGGTTACTGATTTCGGATAGATTAGTACATACTATGTTTGCTCTATTGAAGAGGATTATTAACCATATAATCATTTATATGGGGACACTAAGACAAGTATGTAGGTGCTTATTATGACAACCCGGATTTTCGAGAATAATTATAATAAGAATTTAATATAGAATAATTCTTATTATGAGACATGTCGTGTTTGGATATATATGTGTTATATGTATTTATGTGATTTTTTTGTAAGCTTAATGTGTATATATATAAATGAGAAATATATACATAGATTTAGAATGAATGGGTTAATAGTTAATTATTGTAACGATCGCGAGTCATGGGTAGCTTGATAATTCGAGCTTATGAATATTATTGAATAAAATAGACTTTTATTAATAATATTATGTGTTAAGTGTTTAAAGGTTATATTATAACCTAGACTATGTGTAGACGATGATTAGTAAGTATGAAAGTGTTCGTATAAGCTAATTTGGTGGTTTCGAGAAATATCGCTAGAATACTATTTATTGGATTAAATAAATAGTTGGAGGATAATATTATTGAACGAGTTATTTGTTGTAAAGACGCTAACCCAAATTATGGGTGAGATATATGTGCGATGATGTATATGATTATGGGGAGTTAATCGTGAAGAGCAGCAATCGCGAATCGTGAATACCCTTGTGATTTTGGTTTATTAATATTATTAAATGGGTTAAATATTATTTTTGTGTGACATGTTTAAAGGTTATTTTATAACCTGGATGATGTCAACGTATGAAGTTTTATGCGTTATTGAATCGTAGGAGTGAATAATTGATGTTGCGAAAGATCGCAAAATCACTATTCACGGGGCACGTTTCCCGAGGCACTATTCACGCCATAATATTTTTGTGACTTTTTCGATTTTAATAAATTTCATAAATACGTCTATGCGCACGAATAATTTTTCCAAACGTCGAAAATTTTATTTGAGCTGATACGTGATTTTATCCGTATCCGAAATGTATAATATGGGTGTTCCGAATATTTGGACAAATTCCATAATAATTATTTTTACCCATCCCAATATTTATGGGAGTACCCATTTTAATTTTGGGTAAAGTTATTTACCAGCTTTGGTACAAAAGTGGGAGTTTTCGGATATAATTTTGGGGTATTCAGGTATTTATTTTGGCTTGTCACTCCAAGAGGGAACCAATCCCTCATTTTGGACCAATCAAATGAGAGTATGGGGGAGTATTGCCGGCAAGCCCTTTGAATTTTTGGGCACCTTGAGTTTCAAACCCATTTTCTCCCTAAATTCCTCCACTCTCCTTAAATTCCTCCACTCTCCCAAATAATTCAAACCACTCCATTCTCTCTTGCACCATCTTCCTTGTTCAGCTGATAGAGATAGAGAGAGAAAGAGAGAGAGATGCCGGAGAAGGAAGGAGGAAAAGTCGCCGGAGGTCGCCGGAAAAAGGGAAGAAGTTCGCCGGAAAAAGGAAGGAGGAAGAAGAAGAAGGCACGGGAGGAAGAGGGAAAGAAACCAAGCAAGAAGAACCCTCAAAATCAAACCTAGCTATCTTCTTAATCATCTAGGAAGAATTTATAGAGGTAAACACCAACCAAATCCTTTCCATTCAATTTCTTGTAAAGGTTTTCATGTTTCTATGGTTTTTGAGCTCTTGAGCTTGTAATTCGATTTTTTGGCGATTCTTGTTGTTTTTGTTTGTGTTGGATGATGGTAAATGTTGTTAAGAGGTTATATAAGCCATTAATAACATCAAAGTGGAACTAAAACGCAACAAATCCGTACATATGCTTAAGGAGGATGAAGAACATGAAGAACAATGAACTTTGGACATGAACTTGGACATTTGGACGATTTAGAGGACCTTGTAGCTATGATTTCGTGTTTGTTTAATTCATTTATTATTATGATATTGTACTTCCATGGGTTATGAGATTAACCCAGTTGGAATGGAGTAAAAAGAAGTTAAAACAAAGATTTGGTGAAGGTTTTTGTGAAGAACACGAAGAACACCAAGAACACGAAAATATAGCATGAGTTGATACTTTGGCCTAAGATTTGGCCATGTTAATGTTAATGGTTAACTCTAAATTTTTGATATGTTGTAGCCCTATGTCTTAGGAGTCCATACAGTCCGGAACGGACCAATTTGAATGTGTATAGAGGAAGTTATGAAGGTTGGAGTGAAGAAAGGTCGGATCGCACGAAAGAAGAAATCTGCATTTTCTGGGCAAACGAGCACCATAATCTTCTGCATACAGCGCCGGGGCGCTGGTTTTAAGCTTAGTTACAGCGCCGGGGCGCTAGGCCTTAGGTGGTAAAAGTCAGTTTTGACGTCCTTTAGTAAAACGGGCATAACTTTCTCATACGAACTCGGATTGAGGTGATTCAAGATTATTCGGAAAGAGAACGAGTAGACCTACAACTTTTGTTCTTTGAGTTTTTCAATTTGAGGTCTGTAGCATGACCTAAATTAGCCATTTATAGGACTGAAGCGTAATTGGGGTCAATCGGAGGGCGTCGGGCACGCGCATTCGCACACGTAATGCCCCCGACTCTGTAAAATGATGTTCTAAGTTCTAAAACATGGTTATTATGATTTATAGTGATACTTAACATTAACCATTGGGTATTAGACAATTCGAATGGGTGTGCTAAGCGTACGCAATCGCGTGTGACTTGGGCGTTTGAATAGACAAGTGTGGCGTATGGACGTGCAAACATCGTAACGCCGTAATAAGTGTGTATAACCTTGTTTAATATTTTGTTTCTAATAATAATGGAACATGATAGAGTGTTATAACCCAATGTATGAGCATGCTAAGCATATTCAAATGAGGCGAATCGGGCGTAGGGCGTATAAACGTCGAAACATCGTGTAAAGTGTTAATGAACTTAAATAATGTTTCGATTCAAATGAAACGGACATTATAAGATATAGAATGGGTTAATGTAACCAATAAGTATTGATGATGATAAGGGTCGTAAGGTTTTCAAACGACGCAACGTCGAGTAACGTTTTAGAGTTAATCGCGTTTATTAATTTATAATGCGCGAACAATATGAGATAAGAGTTGTTATATTGTAAACCCTTATATGAAGCCTTTTTAGTGGCTAATTGGTATTTTATTGTTAAATAAATTGTGTAGGATATTGGAAGGACGAGCCATCATAATTTGGCAAGGAACGCTTAAGTCAAGTTCTTTCAGTAACTTGTTGACCTGTTTAAATGTATTGATGTACATGACTTGATTGCTAAATCTTTCACTGTTATGTGGATTATATGCGAGCATGATTAAAGTGTGTACAATGTGTAATTATGTAAATATATTGTTCTATGTGGAACTTGAATTATTGTACATATACAATGTGAGACATATGAGGTATGCTATGAGATGCATGATGCATATATATTGATGAATTGCATAAGATTTATAATGCATGAGCAAGATGCATAGTATGAGAGTCATGATGCATGGATAAAATGCAAACTTATGTGTTACGTGAAGCATGAAATGTGAAAACTGTTAGTTCTTGCCGAGCCGTCGTGCTCATTCTTGCAAAAATAAAACTTTTGCAGATTTTACGTTGCAACGCAATTATCTTGATATCGTGGTGATAAGGATTAAAGATGCATGGAAACAAGAAGGTTGCTAAATGTTTCTTCATTGTAATTATTCAACCTTGATCATAAGTGTAGTAGTTAAATGTTACGAAATCTGGATTTGTAATATAGTGTGTAATGGCAAGTTTTAATACTTATTCTTGTAAAGTACTGTTATGTACAGTATAAACTATATTACATTGTAATAACTATTAAATGATGTCTTTAGTTATGGTTTCGAGGCTTGGGACGACAATATTTATATTATGTCAATGTAAATATTTTTATTATTCCGCAATAAGTTGTTGACAGGTGTAGAATGAGATGCACAGTGATGCACCGAATTCGTGGATAAGGGAACCCGGATTCGGGGGCGTCACAAGTTGGTATCAAAGCTATAGGTTATAAACCTTAGGTGAGAGAATCTTAGGCTATAACCTGAGGGTAGAAAGATGAAAATGATAAGGAATAAACTCGGATAGAGTTTGACCGATGAGGAATAAATTTAGGAAATTCCTAAAGAAAGGAATTGAGTTATTAATAAGAAGATTCAAAGAAGAATCGTGGAGAGTTATGAAAGACAAGAATTTGGAGTCACCTAACTCTAGTAATATGGATGATAAGTATTGATCAATAGACAAGGTCTATAAGACAAAGGCATAAAATCATGTATTATGATTAAAGAGAAGAGTATAGAAGATCGTAGGATGAAACGATCGTAGGATAAGGAAGATCGTAATGTAAAACGATTGTAGAGTAAGATCACGACGTGATTGGATTAAGTCATAGAATGGCAGACAATTAATTGCATGATTTAAAATTTTAGCTTAATGCTATAGACAGATAGTACTATGAGATAGTATGAGTAAAACTCGAAAAGAGTTATGGATGATGAAACACGAATTAAATTCTTGTTGAGCAACGAGTAAGCTAGGATTGTGGGTGATTTCAATTGAGGACTCATGTTAGTGGCTGAGTTGTACAATTCCTTGTATGGGCGGGGAATTCGTGCTTGGTTTGAGAACCACTTAGCTTCCTATATCGGTATAGTGGTTGAGTTGAACAATTCCTTGTATGGGCGGGGAATTTGTACTTGGTGTAACAACCACTTAGCTTTCTATATTGATTAGTGGCCGAGTTGATCGATTCCTTGTATGGGCAGGGGATTGTGATGGGTTCGACAATCACTTAGCTTCCTATATTGATAATCATTGGAACCTGGTATCGCGCTATCGGTATACGTATGACGAGAAGGTGATTCTTTTCTCATATCTATATTTGATGGTTAGAGAATAATAAGATTAGGTGCGAGTTCTTGAAACTCATACTTATGGTAAGTTCGTGACTCATAATCATATGGTATGTTTTGAGCCCCTCAGCGTATGGACAGTCCTTGATTTGTTCTTGGACTACGTATTGCTAGGACAAGTTTCTAAACTCATATTATTGTGGCAAGTTCCTGAACTCATGATGTGTGGTAAGTGGATGAACTATATTGGGGTATAGGAAAGTTGTAGAACGAGAATTATGAATTCTCAAAATGATGAGCATTGGTGATATTAGAAATAAATAGAATTATTAAGTAATGATGTATTGAAAAGAAATTGAAGTTGATGAGGAGACATGGATATTCCAAATCTTCTAGCTATGCTAGACTTCGAAATTTATTGACTTCGTGCTGACATTTGCACTTTTGCTCTTCGGAAAATGTATGAGGCCAGATTTCTGGACCAAGGATTTTTAAATGTACTATTATTCATATGTCTACGCTAATAGTTTCGGCTAGACAAAGTTGATTTGAAAATATCAAAATGTATTTTTTAAATTGTCATCAATGCATCATGAAACCTGGTGTAGAATGACAGATGATGGAGTAATCAATGCAGATTAACCTAGTGTTGGATGTGATCATGGTATTGTCAACCCACAATGGTATGATGTAGTATGACAAAATCACAAAATGACGGAATCCTCAACGGACTGTAAAAACAGTGCGGTATCATGACGTCATAAAATGATTTTTAGTTTTCTTTAAAGTATGAAAAAGTATGCCAATTGAGTTGGCTAAAATATTTTGGTTGATGTCCGAACCATTGATGTGAGTCTAAGCTATTTGATTCGGCTAGACGAATGTTGAAATGTGATTATGAAACTCGAGAATTCGTTGACAATGTTTTCCAAACCAAATTGTTTTGGTGCGGGCTTTTATATCTGCTGAGTTGAACAACCCTCATATAAGGGGTAATATTTTGATGTCGGGAAAATCTGACTGCGCGCGCAAACAGTATGTAAAAGGGGTTATGCATGACCTCGGGTACAGTAGGCTAATCACCTATTGTATTAGTTTGTTGGTTTATCAGATGAATTTCTGGTGATTCTAGTTTGTCGGGTTATCAGATGAATTTCTGGTGATTCTAGTATGTTGGGTTATCAGATGAATTTCTGGTGATTCTAGTATGTGTTCTTGGTCCTTAATGACCACTCAGCATTCAATATTGGTAATTCATGTAAGAAGTAAGTGCCATGGTGGCCACTCAATGATTTATATCGCTTCACAATTATTGAACAATTGTTGAAGACTCCTGAAAGATATTCCATTATTCTGGAAACTGAATGTGAAAAGGGTAATTTTCCCTAGAAAGAAGCAGTCATAGAATGCGACGATTCTAAATGAATCCTTGGAAGAGGAAAACGTAAAGCTTTGTTAAAAATCTGTATGAATGAATGATATGAACATGATAGTAATTATGGGAGTAATATTTTCTGGAAGAAGCGGATGAAATTCCGAAAATAAGAAGTGAAATTCTTAGAAAGAATGATGGGTAGAATAAGCAAAGATGAATGTATTGAAATTTCGAGGACGAAATTCTTAGAAGAAGGGGTGAATGTAATATCCCGAATGTTTATGAGTTAGTAAATCATGATATTAAATTATTATGATGATTGTGGCATACAATGATCCTTAGAAAAGGAAATTGATGGGTTAAACATAGGATAATACTCAGAGATTAAATAGGTTATATAAAATCTATGTTTTAGTAATACGTTGAAATTATTCAACGATAAAATTTTGGAAGAAATTAGACGAAAATCGAGTAAGAGGTTTGATATTTGTGATTCCGAGGACGGAATCCTTATAAGGAGGGAAGGATGTGACAACCCGGATTTTCGAGAATAATTATAATAAGAATTTAATATAGAATAATTCTTATTATGAGACGTGTCGAGTTTGGATATATATGTGTTATATGTATTTATGTGATTTTTTTGTAAGCTTAATGTGTATATATATAAATGAGAAATATATACATAGATTTAGAATGAATGAGTTAATAGTTAATTATTGTAACGATCGCGAGTCATGGGTAGCTTGATAATTCGAGCTTATGAATATTATTGAATAAAATAGACTTTTATTAATAATATTATGTGTTAAGTGTTTAAAGGTTATATTATAACCTAGACTATGTGTAGACGATGATTAGTAAGTATGAAAGTGTTCGTATAAGCTAATTTGGTGGTTTCGAGAAATATCGCTAGAATACTATTTATTGGATTAAATAAATAGTTGGAGGATAATATTATTGAACGAGTTATTTGTTGTAAAGACGCTAACCCAAATTATGGGTGAGATATATGTGCGATGATGTATATGATTATGGGGAGTTAATCATAAAGAGCAGCAATCGCGAATCGTGAATACCCTTGTGATTTTGGTTTATTAATATTATTAAATGGGTTAAATATTATTTTTGTGTGACATGTTTAAAGGTTATTTTATAACCTGGATGATGTCAACGTATGAAGTTTTATGCGTTATTGAATCGTAGGAGTGAATAATTGATGTTGCGAAAGATCGCAAAATCACTATTCATGGGGCACATTTCCCGAGGCACTATTCACGCCATAATATTTTGTGACTTTTTTGATTTTAATAAATTTCATAAATACGTCTATGCGCACGAATAATTTTTCCAAACGTCGGAAATTTTATTTGAGCTGATACGTGATTTTATCCGTATCCGAAATGTATAATATGGGTGTTCCGAATATTTGGACAAATTCCATAATAATTATTTTTACCCATCCCAATATTTATGGGAGTACCCATTTTAATTTTGGGTAAAGTTATTTACCAGTTTTGGTACAAAAGTGGGAGTTTTCGGATATAATTTTGGGGTATTCAGGTATTTATTTTGGCTTGTCACTCCAAGAGGGAACCAATCCCTCATTTTGGACCAATCAAATGAGAGTATGGGGGAGTATTGTCGGCAAGCCCTTTGAATTTTTGGGCACCTTGAGTTTCAAACCCATTTTCTCCCTAAATTCCTCCACTCTCCCTAAATTCCTCCACTCTCCCAAATAATTCAAACCACTCCATTCTCTCTTGCACCATCTTCCTTGTTCAGCTGATAGAGATAGAGAGAGAAAGAGAGAGAGAGCTGCCGGAGAGGGAAGGAGGAAAAGTCGCTGGAGGTCGCCGGAAAAAGGGAAGAAGTTCGCCGGAAAAAGGAAGGAGGAAGAAGAAGAAGGCACGGGAGGAAGAGGGGAAAGAAACCAAGCAAGAAGAACCCTCAAAATCAAGCCTAGCTATCTTCTTAATCATCTAGGAAGGATTTATAGAGGTAAACACCAACCAAATCCTTTCCATTCAATTTCTTGTAAAGGTTTTCATGTTTCTATGGTTTTTGAGCTCTTGAGCTTGTAATTCGATTTTCTGGTGATTCTTGTTGTTTTTGTTTGTGTTGGATGATGGTAAATGTTGTTAAGAGGTTATATAAGCCATTAATAACATCAAAGTGGAACTAAAACGCAATAAATCCGCACCTATGCTTAAGGAGGATGAAGAACATGAAGAACAATGAACTTTGGACATGAACTTGGACATTTGGACGATTTAGAGGACCTTGTAGCTATGATTTCGTGTTTGTTTAATTCATTTATTATTATGATATTGTACTTCCATGGGTTATGAGATTAACCCAGTTGGAATGGAGTAAAAAGAAGTTAAAACAAAGATTTGGTGAAGGTTTTTGTGAAGAACACGAAGAACACCAAGAACACGAAAATATAGCATGAGTTGATACTTTGGCCTAAGATTTGGCCATGTTAATGTTAATGGTTAACTCTAAATTTTTGATATGTTGTAGCCCTATGTCTTAGGAGTCCATACAGTCCGGAACGGACCAATTTGAATGTGTATAGAGGAAGTTATGAAGGTTGGAGTGAAGAAAGGTCGGATCGCACGAAAGAAGAAATCTGCATTTTCTGGGCAAACGAGCACCATAATCTTCTGCATACAGCGCCGGGGCGCTGGTTTTAAGCTTAGTTACAGCGCCGGGGCGCTAGGCCTTAGGTGGTAAAAGTCAGTTTTGACGTCCTTTAGTAAAACGGGCATAACTTTCTCATACGAACTCGGATTGAGGTGATTAAAGATTATTCGGAAAGAGAACGAGTAGACCTACAACTTTTGTTCTTTGAGTTTTTCAATTTGAGGTCTGTAGCATGACCTAAATTAGCCATTTATAGGACTAAAGCGTAATTGGGGTCAGTCGGAGGGCGTCGGGCACGCGCATTCGCACACGTAATGCCCCCGACCCTGTAAAATGATGTTCTAAGTTCTAAAACATTGTTATTATGATTTATAGTGATACTTAACATTAACCATTGGGTATTAGACAATTCGAATGGGTGTGCTAAGCGTACGCAATCGCGTGTGACTTGGGCGTTTGAATAGACAAGTGTGGCGTATGGACGTGCAAACGTCACAACGCCGTAATAAGTGTGTATAACCTTGTTTAATATTTTGTTTCTAATAATAATGGAATATGATAGAGTGTTATAACCCAATGTATGAGCATGCTAAGCATATTCAAATGAGGCGAATCGGGCGTAGGGCGTATAAACGTCGAAACATCGTGTAAAGTGTTAATGAACTTAAATAATGTTTCGATTCAAATGAAACGGACATTATAAGATATAGAATGGGTTAATGTAACCAATAAGTATTGATGATGATAAGGGTCGTAAGGTTTTCAAACGACGCAACGCCGAGTAACGTTTTAGAGTTAATCGCGTTTATTAATTTATAATGCACGAACAATATGAGATAAGAGTTGTTATATTGTAAACCCTTATATGAAGCCTTTTTAGTGGCTAATTGATGTTTTATTGTTAAATAAATTGTGTAGGATATTGGAAGGACGAGCCATCATAATTTGGCAAGGAACGCTTAAGGCAAGTTCTTTCAGTAACTTGTTGACCTGTTTAAATGTATTGATGTACATGACTTGATTGCTAAATCTTTCACTGTTATGTGGATTATATGCGAGCATGATTAAAGTGTGTACAATGTGTAATTATGTAAATATATTGTTCTATGTGGAACTTGAATTATTGTACATATACAATGTGAGACGCATGAGGTATGCTATGAGATGCATGATGCATATATATTGATGAATTGCATAAGATTTATAATGCATGAGCAAGATGCATAGTATGAGAGTCATGATGCATGGATAAAATGCAAACTTATGTGTTACGTGAAGCATGAAATGTGAAAACTGTTAGTTCTTGCTGAGCCGTCGTGCTCATTCTTGCAAAAATAAAACTTTTGCAGATTTTACGTTACAACGCAATTATCTTGATATCGTGGTGATAAGGATTAAAGATGCATGGAAACAAGAAGGTTGCTAAATGTTTCTTCATTGTAATTATTCAACCTTGATCATAAGTGTAGTAGTTAAAGGTTACGAAATCTGGATTTGTAATATAGAGTGTAATGGCAAGTTTTAATACTTATTCTTGTAAAGTACTGTTATGTACAGTATAAACTATATTACATTGTAATAACTATTAAATGATGTCTTTAGTTATGGTTTCGAGGCTTAGGACGACAATATTTATATTATATCAATGTAAATATTTTTATTATTCCGCAATAAGTTGTTGACAGGTGTAGAATGAGATGCACAGTGATGCACCGAATTCGTGGATAAGGGAACCCGGATTCGGGGGCGTCACAGTTATTGGAGAATAAGTTCACTGAACGTGACTCGCTTAAAGGACACCTAATGAAGTTTTACTTACCTGTCAATAAGAAGTTCTAAAGTGATAGTAGTACAAGTGATCCTTGGACTTAAGATCATCATAGTACCTTGTAAATGAAGACTCTTAGGTTATATAAAGGGTATGTTCGGTATAACAAAATTTACATGGAGTAGGTGAATGATCAACAAAGGATCTACTACTTCCAGTAAATGGAGAGAATGTCATATGCGATTCGATAAGTGACAACTCAGAAATCCCTGGCAAGGGTTGAATGGAAAATTGGAAAGGAGTTTCTAATTTACATAAATAGAGTTGTGCATTTTAGAATCGAAATGCATATAATCAAAAAAAAAACTTGACAAAAATTCCATATTTTATATTTGATTGAGACATTGTATGGTAGAAGGATTGAATTGTTCGGTAACTATTTACTGAATATATTCTTTGCGATTAAACGATGATTTCATATTATTCGGATAGTCATGATATGCTGAGAGGTGTCACTCATGATGTAGAATAAATATATTTATTTATATTTAAATTAAACAAGTTTAATTCATTACAAATAATATTAGAACGGTTATAGTTTATTTATTCTACTACCGATATAATATTGAATCTAAAATGTCATATCATAAAAGAGAAATATTATTTTAAAAGTAATTGGCTTAATAATAATGATTTAGTATTTGAAAAAATACTAATATTTATAATTAAGTATTTGAAGAAATACTAAATTATAAATTAATAAGAGGAGTCTTATTATTATAAATAATTTAGTTCTTAAATAGTTTGGGAATTAAATTAAATTAAAAAATCAAGTCCTAAAGAGTTTAGGAAGAGAATTAATCTATATAAGGAGAGGCCTTATGATAGACTAGGGTAACATACACACTTTACTGTTAGTACTTGAATACTATGTAAGAATTCTCTACAATCGAATGAGTTAGGTGAGAGAGAATTAGGGCTCGCCACCCAAGGTTTGGAGAATCCTAAATTTGATTCTTCAATAATCATCTCTTGGTAGATCACCTTTAGAGCGCTTCATCCGTGGATTCGAAGAAGCGCGGAGGATCAACGGATTAGAACTTGAAAATCAGATTAAGAAGTTGATCATCTTCATAAGGTATATCTTTTATCCTTCCTTAATTGATAGACTCCACGGCACGCTTGCATGTGGTGGTCATTGCTTGGATCATTTCTAGCAAGTCGTAAGGTGGAACACTCACGACACCTCAACCCTTCGTCTATATTGAGATGAAAACTTTGGTACAATCGCTTGTATAAGGAAGTCTGCGTTGAATGGATACTAACGACACCTTGACCCCGTGCTTATATGGAAGCAGGAACCTTGGTACAATTGTCGATTGATGCGGTATAAGACGCCACACGTAACTATGAATTGTTATATGATAAGTCAAATTGAATCTCAAAGAAAACTAAGAACTAGCTTAGGAATTCTTAAAGAACTAAAAGTAGAGAAAAATTTCACAAGTAATTATATTGATAGAAATCTGAATTGTATATTAATTACATCATCCATGTTCCTTATTTATACTAGTAAAAGAAACCCTAATCCTATAAGAAAATAACAAATCAATTTGGAATCAAAATCCTAGCTAAAAAGCCTTCCTAATTATATTAAAATTGAAAACTACCAAAACTAACTCGCCAAAAAAATATGCTAAAAATATTCTAGGAACACGCTTGAGCGATGCGATGCTAGTTTAGAGCGCAGCTGCGCCGCTTTGTAGCGTAGCTACGCTGCATAATCTGCTAACAACTGCGTGGCTTGTTGTAATTCCGTGTGAATTGATTAAGTGAATCCATGGGCTGCTAATAAATGAATCCGCCTCCAATTGGAATTAGACTAGTCTTGATAAGTTATAACATTCCTTTGCAAGTTGCTGAATATGGGAATATGATATGCAACCACGTGGCCCACATTAGCTTGAAATATGCTTATTCCCAGAGAGGATTAGAGTCGGGCAAACGACGTTAAACAAATACGTTGCTTAGAGGCAACCCAAGATCTCAGATTTGCTTTTCTATACCTTTTACTTTTTTTTTTTTTTGCATTTTAGTTGCTTTTTATTTACTTATTTTATCTTTGTATGATTGTCTTACATTAGGGACAATATAAGGTTTGAATGTGGGGGGAGGGAGGGGTTTAGGTTATATTTAGGTTTACTCTAGGAGATTATAATCTAATTGTGTTAATTTTTGTAGAAAAAAATTAAAAAATTCCTATTGAAAAATTCCTGGCTCTAAAATTTTTTAGCTCTATGATTGTGTTTGGCTAAAATTTTAAAGGTTTTCGGCTATGGAATGAAAATTGATACTAATTTGATAAAAAAAAAATTAATGCCGAATTAGTTGATGAATGATGATAAGTAAGTCATGATCTATAGTAATTGATTTAGATCTAATTTGTATTGCATGAGTATTTGAATATGAGAAATATGTTTATTTGGCTGAGTTATCTGTGAAGTTGTTTATGCACTGATTTTATTATTTAGGACTATTTAATTGTGTATGCTGTTTACAGGACCATGCGAAAATAAGGACATAAAGTTTGAAGAAAATTGGAAAAATTTGAAAAAAAATGCAAAAGAGAAACATATGGTGGGTTGAGATGGAGCATAAAACGCACTCACCCATAAACACATGCAACGAGATGGAGCCTAAAACGCACTCGTTGGTGAGGAGATAAGTGAGATGGAGCATAAAATGTACTTATTTAAGAAAAAATGAGAAAGGTAAAATGGAGCATAAAATGCATTCACCTAGAAAAGAAAGTGAATTTGATGGTTCTGGTGAAAAGAAAAAAAAATTAATGACAGAGAAAATATGTTCTGAGTTTGAGTCAGTGTGCACGACTATTGTTCCATGATAACTGAGTTGAGTACGCGTGTAGATCATAGGAAGGATACTTATGTGGATATAGTTTAATTTAGAGAAATTCAATGGTGAAGGATAAAGTTGTTGTTATACATTGATTGATGAGGTGTTGACCAAATTTCTGTTAGTTAGTGTTGATATTCATGGTTAGAAATTGATATAAACTTTTTGAAAGCTTGGTTAAATGAATTTCAAATGAAGTTAATATGACCCTTGTTTTGGTTTACACGAGGACGTGTAAAGGCTAAGTGTGGGGGAATTTGACAAGTGCATAATATGCATTTATTATACTTCCTTTATGTTTAGTTTATTGCATGTTTTATGGTGTATATGAGCTTATTAAGGTGTTTATTGATTTCAGGGATAAATAGAGCTAAAGCAAGAAAAGGGGAAAAAAAAAATTCAATTTTTGGAAAATTGGGAACTCGCCTCAGCGAGTTCGTGAAGGAGGATGAATTCGCCCCGGCGAATTTATCTCTGCTAAATCCGCCCCTGCGCGCTCTGAAGCCACCCCGGCCCAGCCTTTTCTATCCAATTCGCCCCGACGAGCTCAACTAGTGCAAATGAATTCGTCCCAGCGAATTCAGCAGGAAAATGGAAATTTATTTTTGCATCAGGCCAGGAAATCTTAAGGAATTTTAATTGTAATTGGATTGTTATTTCTTAGAATATTAAGCTATTATCTTAGGACCATAAATACATGTTATTAATTAGAGATAAGAATAATCTGCACTATCATCTACACTAGAATTCAAACCCTAGTTTTGCAAGATTGAAGGCATGTCGAGCTAAATTCTCTATTTCAGTTCTAAGGGATGTTGAACATTCTTTATAATTAATGGTTTGATCAAGTCTACTTTATTTATTCCTTCTTGCATGAGATTTATTCTGATAATCTATTTTAATTAATTACATGCTATTTTATCTGATTGATTTGGTATGGCCAGTTAGATTAATCTGATTGATATCAACTGTTAGATTAAGATATAGTATTAACGAAATGATATTATATATGATCATAAGTAGCCATTAGTGATATATGATTGTGGACAAGCTTTTGAGTATTGCTAAGATTATCAGAAGGCAAGTTAAATAATCTCTGATTGTGTGATTGTTACTTGGAATAGTCTAATTCTCTAATTTTTAATGTTGTTGTTATATTAAATCTAGACTGATAGTTTTAAGTTGTATGATAGTTAGGTTTTTTGGGGCGGTTGTCACATTGAATGCAAAACTTAAGGAGAATTTCGAATAATTAGCGATTGCGGTTATCTAGGGCAATTAATTTCATTGAAAAATAAATATTATATAACTTGATTATTCCAAAGATTGTAAAAAGGCGATACTGAATTGAAGAACTGAAGTCTTTAACTCATTGATTATTCTTATTAAATATTTTCTGTCACTTTAGTTAATAAAATCAATTCAAAAAACCTCCCAATTTATATTTAGTAGTATTTTAATTTAGGAAACGATAGAATAAATATAGAACAATTCACTCTCTGTGAGATCGATTCTTGCTTATTGATATACTCATTCTTGTGTTAGTAGTGTAGAAGTAAGGTATTAATTTTGGAGTGTTAACGATATCTCCCATGGATCGATAAGATACTTGAACAAATGGTGCAGTAATAATCCTACTCCGTTTCACTTGTAGCTTCATAAAACTTTAATTCTAAGATATATACTTGAACAAAAGACACTATGACCATCACTAAACATCACCCAAGTTTGTGGCTTTGGGTTGTCCCTACAACAAAACACAAGATATACAAATAATTGAAATACTAACATGTGATAAAAGCCAAGCTACATATCAAATTAAGTAATAGAATAAAAAAAAGCATTAACTTGAAAGACATTTAATTAACATATATGAAAAGAGTAAATAAACTAATGCACATACCCTTTAAAGAAATTAAAAATAAAAAAAAAAACAAAATCATATTAACGACAACAAAAGTTTATCCACTAAATTTTAAATTACTAATAAAGAAATAAAAAGGCAAAATCATATTTCAAGAAAAAGGGGGATTTGAACTTCTATAATTCTGACATGATATACTTATATTGGTGGCATGTGCTACAAACACAGGTAATAGATATTGCACAGACACCATAAACTGAGAAGAAAAACATAGGAAATCAAGCTTAAATACTTTGTTGTCCATAATTATACTAAATATACAACACAACGTAAAGTGTATGAATTAAATTTCCAAGAACTTCAGAATGATTCAATTCATTTCTTAAGTTTCCTGCTTCTAGCAAACACAAGTACCAAAGAGAGATCCCATAATTTCTTAATTTATGTTATAGTTTAAGTTATCGTGAAACTAATCTACATTCTCACCAAAATTGTGGTTCCATGTGTATTTATCTATACACCACCCACAAATTTCACAAATAAATCTTAAGAAAACCACAAAACGCTAACAGAGCATAATCAAGTGCCAGAGGATTTTTCCCCTACCATGAGACACCATTTAACAGTGATGAGATCCCATTAAATGAAAGGAGAACAGAAAGTCATTGAATTGCATATGGGTTGGTGATTTTAAAAAATGACCAATTGCATATGGGTTATGTCACTCTTGATGATAAAGCTTTTCACTTTCTCACTACGACTACAATAATAGATCCATTTTCAATAACATTCATCTACACTCCGGAAATAAAATTAAGGAAAATTCTACACAGGGCACAATAAACGTATACAGAAACAACAATAACATAAATACATAATTATAGCAATGTTTCACCTTTCCTAGACCTTCATCCTTGTCAACAATTGTTGATGGCTTTCCTCTTCCCCTAGAAACTTCAACCTGCGTGGCACCAAGATTACAATTTATACTGGTGACCTGCAATAAATTGCACAAGTCTCCTATAGTAGACTAAATGCTTATTGGTACTATTTCCCATGCAAAAACACCACTATTTTGAGCAGCGATACCACACTCAAAGCTCTGAATAGCATAGTTATCCTGCATAAATCACCCAAAAGAGGTAACTAAATTAGCTATGACAATCAATATTCTACAGTGCTTGATCCTCATAGAATCTAAACAATTGAAGTACTGCAAATAGTGAGAATTTTCTTTTGTCATCAAAAGTAAATGAAGTACGAACTGACTAGAAGTACACAAATCCCACACGCCAAGAGGAAATATAGCATTTGTTCCTATAAAAACAACTTACAGAGAACTATTACATATTTGCATTATAAGCAACAGTTCACCAAAGAATTCAGAGGAACATAGTAAGTATTTTTTTTGAGGACTTTCAAGCCAAAATGTTGCAACATTATTAGACCTATGCGCATTTATTTAGAAAAAAATAAAATGCATAAATATAGGTAATCTAACAGCAAGGTATGAGTTGAGCTCTATTATATCTTTTTGGCTTCCAGGAAAACAAGATCATTAGGTGCATTCGTAATAATACCTGTTCCTCTCTTGACACTCCATGTTGCTCAGCACAAACTCCCATTCCATAATCATTACAAACATCCACGTACAACCCATCTTTTAGCATTCCATCAATAAGAGAATCATGTCCAAGTAGAGACCCCTTCCTGCAATTAAGTTCATATTTTAATTAGCAATTCTACAATCTGTTGGGCTAACTGGAGTTTGTTATTATAGGTGCAAGAGTGCAATAATGGCAGATATACCTAGTTTTATACGCAGAAGCAAGAGATAAAATCATATCTGTAATTTCTATACACACACAAATCTATTAAATCTAATAATGACCAAGATAAATTAGGTTTTGACAGCAAAATCATTAGAAAACTAATAAAACATCTTCAAATCAAGCAGCCACATGTTACATAAGTCAATTATGGTTGTTAAACATTGTTCATTAAACTTAACGGTAGGGTTATCCAATTAAAAATACAATAACAAGCCTAGAGCATTTGTAATATCTCGATGAACATCTTTATTGGAAAAAGTAATGCAATATGACATTTGATGGAAAGTTGGAAACTCCAGCTTCATTCAATTACATCCAAATGATTGAACCAATAGCTAGACAACTACGATCTAATGATTTTATTATTGTTAAGTAACTATATTATTTAATCTATTTCAGTAATAGTACAACCGAAAATTATATTTGGAAGCATAATTATCAATTATGCAATCAAACACGTTGTCTGTAGATTTTTATGATTTTAGTCATCATTACAGTTAAGATATAAAATACATACAAAGTTCAGCTCAAGTTTGATTACAACTAATAAGGACTACAAACCTTGCATCTGCTAGGTATTTGGGTACATTAGACATGCTTTCCATGTCGCCAGCCACAACAATATCATTGATACCTAACTAGATACTCTGTGCAGCTAGTATAGTTACTGTAAAGACCAAATGGAAGAATATTATTTTAGATTTCAATAAAAACTTTCCCACAAGAAATATAGACAGATATGCCTAGAAAAGAAAGAAAACAAAAATGGTTTGATTATGAATATGGAGGGAGCACCTTTCATCCCTGATGCACAAACTTTGTTAATGGTGGTACAGACTACCGAGTTAGGTATTCTTGCACCTAATGCTGCTTGCCTAGCAGGAGCCTGATCCAAATTTGCACTGAGAACATTTCTAAAGAAAACCTCTTGTACTAGTGCTGGATCAAAATTTGCCCTTTTAAGAGTGCGTAACATTGACATAAGAGAGTTTTAACACTCAAAGTAAAATTATGATCTGAAGTAACAGAGCTTGTGCAATTGTTTAAACAAAGGGCAAATCTTTTAACTTACTTTGAATTGCTATGGATCCAAGTTTGGTAGCTGATAATGATGAAAGTGTTCTAAGAAAGCCACCCATTGGTGTACGTACAATACCAACAATACAAAAATCTATGCATTTAAAACTAGAATGTTTAATTAACAAGTAATGACACAAACTTTTGTAATACTGTTCTGCTAGATGAAAATCTAAGTACACATACATCTAGCAACAATTAGTGCCCTTACTGAAAATCCTAGAGCAACTTATATTATTTTGATATCTTTCTTTTTCTTACTTTTTCTTTTTTTTTCCTTTCTTGTGGTGAAAATTAACATTAACAAACAAATACAACAACAATGGGGGCATTCCCCTGGATACGTCGAATCAAGCTCTTTACAGGCTGTCTACCTTAAACTTAACGAAATCAATTGGCTTAATATCTTTTCTAATAATAATCAAATAATTCTATTGTTAAGCTTCGAGACCAAACAAATCATAGAGGATAATAAATCTAAATGTTTGACAAGGCTTCAAGAAAAATAACTAGAATCACATAACAAAGAATCATATAACGAAAAATACAGAGAAATTATACTGCATCAAATATTAGCAGCACATGAAACAACATAGTACAGAATATTTCACCTCTAGCCTTGATGGACTCTGAACAATCTATTGATGGATTAGTATATAAGCGAACCTGTTTATCTTCATAGTTACTTCTTCAATCTAATCCACCTTTAGTCACTTCATTGTCATAGCTAAACTATACAAAAGTAAAAACTTTCAGGATAAACTAAGTCAGTTTCAAGCAGCATCTTCTAACCTTATGCAATCAATGAGTATGGTGATCTATCAAATCTTAAGATGATCTAGCAATAAGCCCAAGATTTGTTATCCAATAAAAATCAAAACTGGAGCACTACAATTAGCTAAAAGTTTAAGGAGAAATCATATATGCAAATTGTATGCATTAAAATGTTTACGGTTTTGAATATATATATATATATATATATATATATATACACACACACAGAGAGCACAGAGTCCTGATCACATCCGGGAGCCCGGATATGGCTTAACTTCCAAACTTTTCATATCATCCATTGGATGATATCCAACGGTCCAGGACAGAGATGGGATTGGGAAAATACACACGCGGACTCAAAGCGGGTCAAAATCCGTTTGGGCGGGTTAAGAAGAAGAAAAAAAATGCCATTTCATTCAAATCACTCTATCTCTAACAACAGAACCAGCTGCTCTTTGTCTCTCCTCTCTTTGTCTCCCAAGATCGACGCCGATTTTGGGAAAATCTGCTAAAGTTCCGACCGAAAACTCCGGCGACGCAAACGGAAAGACCCCGACCGACGCATTCATAAGGTGTTTTCTAATTTTTTGTTTGAACCAAATGAATGAAATCTAGGGTTCATTTCAGGGGTTTTGATTTCGTCCAACCCATTAAGTTTTTTGAGAGGAAATTAGTCACTCTGTTGGTTTGATGAAGTTTTTATTACTATAAAGTTTATATATATGGCGGTTTAAGCAATTAGAGAGGGAGAAACATGGAACGCAGATGGGAGAAGAAAATTGAAAGTAGGAATGCTGAGATTTGAGTGTTAATCTTCTCTTACCTCTCTTTTGATTAACAGACAATGAATTAGTGTCTTACTAGGAGTCTAATTAATTGCCACCTCCTACTTGGCCTATTGACTCAACAACATGCACCATTCCTTTAAAATCTCAACATACTAATTTAGTTTCATAACTTGGCATGCATGATATATTTTCGAATGTTTCATGTTATAACATTAATTTTTTAGTGTAAAGTATTTTAATTTTATTTATTGTTGGGTTTGCAGAATGCAGCAATGTGTAGAAGAGATATAAATGGTATCATCTGGTAATTCTTCTCAATAGCTTTACACTTCGCAAGTTAAAAACGAGTTGATACCAAAAATTGGGCAACATTTTCACAACTTAGGCGATGTTCGCGACTTTTATAACAACTATGGTAGAAAAGGTGGATTTGGTACGCGGTTGAATTCTAGTAAGAAGAGTCCTAACGGTGAAATCATTAGAAAGGAATTTGTTTGTTATAAAGAAGGGTTGAGGAGAATTGTGCCCAATAAAACTCAACAGATTGTACGAAAACGGGGCCTAACTAGAGGTGGTTGTATGGGGGGGGGGGGAGGGGGGTTTGTTATTAGATAATTTATTGAGGGTCATAACCATCCTCTTACGTCCCCAAGAAAAGTACATTTGTTGCACTCTCATCGTGTAGTGACACTTGCCAAAAGAAATTTAACAGAACAACTATCAAAAGCTAATGTGCCAACATGACAACAAATGAGTATTTTAGAGATGGAAGCTGGAGGTCTTGAAAATGTTGGATGTACAACACGAGATCTTTATAATGCTAAAATAGATAGGAGGAGTGCTTTAAAGGGACATGATGCTAATCTATTGTTTGAGTATTTTAAGGATGAGAACGAAAAAGAATTCCGATTTTACTTTTACATTTGAGCAAGAGGAGGGTGTCATGATTCATTGTTTTTGGGCAGTTGTAACATGTAGAAAGTCATACAAATATTTTGGGGATGTTGTTGTGTTTGATATAACTTACAATACGAACCGCTACAATTTGATTTTCGCACCTATAGTAGGGGTTAATCATCATGGGCAAACAACTCTTTTCGGGTGTGCATTATTAAGTGGTGAAAAGATTGATTCTTTTGATTGGTTTTTCAAGGAATGGTTGAAAGCGATGCTGGGTAGCCTGCCCCAAATGATCATAATTGATCAAGATCCAGCCATGCGAAATTCAATTCATGCTATGCTTCCAAATACTTTTCATAGGTATTGCATTTGGCACATATTGAAAATAAATTCTGAAAAAATAGGTCCAATTCCCTACAAAGAACATTATGACGAGTTGAGTTGTTGTATATGGTAATCTGAGAGCCCAGACGAGTTTGAAAGAAGATGGGCAGAGGTTGTAGGGAAAACTAAATTTGACACGAATGATTAGTTACATGAGATGTATGAAATTCGCGAGAGATAGGTTCCGGCATTTTCAACACACATTTTTTCTGCCCACATGACTAGTAGCCAAAGAGTTGAAAGGGCTTATGCCTTTTTCAAGAAGTACGTGTCTCCTCAAAACTCACTGTTGGATTTTGTGACGCAGTTTAATAGCGGACTTGCAAAAATGCGACATAATAAACTAGATTTCGATCATGAGGATGTCAATGAAAAGCCACAAACATTAACTGGGCGGGTCATGGAATACTAGATGAGTGAGTTGTACACACATACTATTTTTTACAAGTTTCAAGAGTAACTGCTTGAAACTGGTAAGTATGTGATAACAAGTACATTTAAAGATGACAACAACTGTATGTACAATGTTCAGAGGGTAAAGGAGGGTTATTCTAATGACCGTAAGCTTTCGTTTGACAAGTCATCAAACTTTGTTAAATGTAGTTGTCAGATGTTTGAGAGTGATGGAATTTCATGTAGGCATATGTTGGCATATTTCACAAAAAATCAGGTTATGGAATTGCCTAATCAGTACATCTTGTGGAGGTGGACAAAATCTGCTAAATCTGGCAGAGTTATGGATGACTTGGGTGGGAGGGTGAGTGAAATATGTGATACTTTTGTGTTACTGAGGCGTAGTAGTCTCTTCCAAATTGCGTCTAATGTTATTGATGAAGCTGCATTAAGTGCAGATGATACAACAGAGTTCAAAGAATTGTTGTTATCAACTGAAAGGAGGTTTGCCGCCATGAGTCATGGTAGCATGGATGTGGAAGGGAGTATCAACATGCCCATTTCTCTTGAGAGCCAACAACTAAGTCTCAAAGAACCATTTTCGGTAAGGACAAAGGGTTGTGGTAAACAGCTTAAGGGAGGAAAAGAGAAGGCTATCAAGAAGGCTAGGAAATGCAGTGACTGTGGGATTGTTGGAGCGTCTCATGACAAAAGAAATAGTCCAAAACTTGTTGGACTGTACGATGAGGAGGACATTGACATTAACGATGATTGTAAGTCTTTGTTATTTTGTTTCCTGATTGTAATTTTGTCTGCATCTTGTAGTTGACATTGATGACATTTTCCTGTTTTAGGATAGGAGTCTCTAATTCGGATATTCTCACAGCAGCTCTCAGGCGACAGTAACACATCTTGTTTCGAAATCGGGTATCATGAGTTTGAATGCTCATGTTGCTTGAAGTAGACATGCTTGTGTTAAACCTTATCTGCCAAAACTACCATAAGATTGATTTCTTTTAGAGCCATTCCACAGTTGGTAATCCACAGAGCATTAGAGTTACACATGAACAAAAAGATTCATATTCAACTTTTCCAAATAAGACTTTTTTGGGGAACAAAGTAAGTATTTTTAAAAAGTTGGTTTCATTTAGCAAAAAAAAAGTTGATTGGTTTCAGTTCTAACATTAAATGGTTATATTCTTTAATTCTTTCTGTTGTATTTCACAGGCTTTAGACTGATTACTTATCTCAACGAGCTCATATTATGGCATCACATACAGACATAATGTATTATAGGCTTAACCAATAGTATCTTGATATAGTTTTGCACACCACATAATAACACAAGGCAAATATTACCCCACCTCTGTTTCAAGAATTAAAAGTAAAATAACTCCAGTCATCAGCAAAACATTGCGAGAAAAATCACAATGCAGGTATCTTATATAGTAGTAGATCAAAAGTTTCACCCAAATATTCCTACAATTACAGACTTACGCCTCTTTAAAATGAAACCAGTTCTTATGTACATCACCCCCAACTGGAAGCCATATATATAAACTTTATAGTAATAAAAACTTCATTAAACCAACAGAGTGACTAATTTCCTCTCAAGAAGCTTAATGGGTTTGACAAAATCAAAACCCCACCCCTGAAATGAACCCTAGATTTCATTTGTAACGACCAGGAATTCTGAAATTGCCTTGTAATTCGAATTTTTGAATATTAATGAATATATTATATTTTATTAATATTATTTTTGTGTTGCATGTTTAAAGGTTGTGTGACAACCTAGATTATGTGAATGCATGAAATTTTACGCGTTATAGTATTGTTTAAGTGAATAATTGATTTCGCGTAGCGTCGCTAAATCACGATTCACGAGGCACATTTCTCGAGGCACTATTCATGCCAGATATTTTTCATCTTTTTCGATGTTGAATAATTTCATAAATACGTGTATGCGTATAAATAATTTTTTCAAGTGTCAGAAATTTTATTTGAGCTGATACGTGATTTTATCCGTATCCGAAATGTGTTATATGGGTGTTCCGAATAATTAGACAAATCCCATAACAATTATTTTTATGCGTCCCAATAATTTATGGGAGTACCCATTTTAATTTTGGGTAGAGTTATTTACCAGTTTTGGTATAAAAGTGAGAGTTTTCGGGTATTTATTTTGGCTTGTTACTCCAAGGGGGAACCACCCAACCACATTAGACCAATCAAATGAGAGCAAGGAGGGAGGTTGCCGGCAAGTTTGAATTTTTGGCCTCCTTGAGCCTCAAACCCATTTTCTCCCAAAATTCCTCCACTTCTCCCAAATAATTCATTCCCTCCCATTCCATTCCTTGGCTAAGTTCAACAGATAGAGAGAGAGAGAGAAAGAGAGAGAGAGCTGCAGAAAAGAAAGGAGGAAGGAGTCGCCGAAAGTCGCCAAAAAGAGAAGAAGGTCGCCGGAAAAAGGAAGGAGGAAGAAGAAGAAGGCACGGGTGGAAGAAGAAGAGAATCCAAGCAAGGAGAACCCTCAAAATCAATCCTAGCCGAGCTTCTTAATCATCTAGGAAGGATTTACAGAGGTAAAAACCAACCAAATCCTTTCCATTCGATTTCTTGTTAAGTTTTTCAAGTTTTTCTTAGTTTTGAGCTCTTAAGCTTGTGGGTCGGATTTCTGGCGATTCTTGGTGTTTTTGTTTGTGGTGATTGTTTGTAAATGTTCTTAAGAGGTTATATAAGCCATTAATAACATCAAATTGGAACAAAAACGCAAGAAATCCTTACCTTGGCTTAATGGAGCAAGAACAATGGACTTTGGACATGAACTTGGACATTCGGACTTTTTAGAGGACTATAAAGCTATGATTTCTTGTTTGTTAATTTTGTTTATTGATATGGTATTGTAGTTCCATGGGTTACGAAGCTAACCCAATTGGAATGGAGTAAAAAGGAGTTAAAACGAGTTCGTAGTAATGATTTTTGTAAAACTTGTCAAGAACTCAAAGAACATAGTATGAACTTTACACTTTGGCTTCAGGTTTGACCATGTTAATATTACTGGGTAGCTCTGTATTTTTGATATGTTGTAGCCCCATGAGTTAGGAGTCCATAGAGTCCGGAATGGACCAATTTGCTTGTGTATTGAAGGAGTTATGGGGGTTGGAGTGGCCGGAGGTTGGAGTCGCGAACTGGATACAAACCCAGAATCCGGCTACTGCAGAATGGCGCCGCAGCGCCACTCATAAGCGCTGCAGCTCACGCTGCAGCGAGGGGCAAGTTGGTAAAAGACTGGGACTCACGCCGGAGTGTGAGGCCCAAGCTCTAAGGCTCATGCCGCAGCGTGAAGCCCTGTCATGGAGAAAACACGGGACTCACGCCGTAGCGTGACGTCCAGTGCTAAGGCTTGGCGCTGCAGCGCCAGTGCCGTGTTCGGCCTGGGTCGGGTCGGTCAGACCGGATCGGGTCGAGTCGGACCTAATGAATCCTTTTCAACGGGTCCAACACTTATATATTTCTTTGTACTAAATGATTAGACAGGTTAGTTAAGCATATTTTGTTAAGCCCTAAATGCTTAGTTGTTTTCCAAATATCAGCCAAATTGGTATTGTCTTAAGGCGTAAATTGTGTAACCTGCCCCCTTAGACCCCCGCCAGCTCACCGGCAAGCTGGGCAGCCGCTCGCTCACCAGGGAGCGAGACTCCGGACTGGGTAGTCGTAGGGAAATCAATGTGTTTTAATGATGCAACGTCTGTTTTGAACGTAATTCTTATGTGGCTAATTGTTATATGAATGTGTATTTACATGTGTAGGATATTAAGGAGCGTGTGTTATAATATTGTAGCAGCGCATCGGGCAAGTTTCCTAACGCTTGTCGAACCCTTGTGTTGGGCAAGTTTTCCCTAACCTTACTCGAATTATATTTGAGCAGGTTTCATATTTTATACAGGTGTTGTATATTGTTGCAAGTTTCATGACTCAAATGGAGTTATTACTTTTAAATCATATTAGTGGATTAGTTATTGTCAATTATTCCACCTCCAAGATAATTATTGATATTCACAGCTTATGCATTTGAATTCATTATCTGTTGGTGGACTGTGAAGCGTGTAAGTTCTTCATTCATGAACTGTTCAAGGAAATAGTCTAAGCCATTTGTTTTGGCTAGACATGTACAGGTTATTATTTTAAAAGCTATCCAAACCAGTAGTTGGTACGGATTCTTGGACTGATAGAGCAACCCTTATTAGGGGATTATAATGTGTCGGTTATTCAATGCAGTCAGAGTTAAATGTTATGCATATACATGGTGTACGAGAGGCTGATCCCCTCGAGTACAACTGACGGGGCCAGGTTTTGAAAGAGTTGGTTGAATGATTGACTCTTTGGCCAAAAGTTCATGGTCTATTGGACCACTTAGCAGTAAATAATCATCATTCATTGTTTCATTTGAACTTTGATTATGTCATTTCAGCTATTTCATCAATGTTCATAAATCGTTGGTCTATGCGGCTATTATTCTCATTCATTCATGATATATCTTTTTTATTCATTTTAAACTTGCTGAGCAAAGTAGTTGTTCACCCTTGCTATATCATGAACCTTATTGCAGTTAAGCCGGGGAGTTCCAAAGCGGACAAAGGCAAAGGAAAGCTTAAGGAATAGTTATATGTATTATCCCGTTATGAAATCATGGAATCGTTTTGTATTATTATTGTATTCTGCAATGTATTTATTTAAGGTTATAGACTTTGGGACCGTAATAAACCTTTTGTAATGAACAACATATGTTTATTTATTCGACATTAATTGATTTATGTTGTTTAGAGGTGTATGGACGTATTTTATCGTGAACACCAAATTCGAGGTATTGGTAACTAAATTTGGGGGTGTTACAGGTTAGTATGAGAGCTTTAGGTTATAAACTTTGGGAATGCAAAACCTAGGTTATAACTTTAGTATTAAACTTGTATTGAGTACGCTAGGTGATGGATCGAGGAGATTCATTTGGTGGTCATGTCTGGAGGTGGATTGTGGAAATCCATCGAGCCGAGTTGTGCATGATAAAATTTTATTTCATTTTATCAATGAATATATTTTATTGTGGCACTGACATCTTGCTATCTATTTGTTTTGTCTGTGGCTGTAGGATGTCTGAGATGGGAGAGTCTAGTCCTGCTAGAGAGGTGGAGTTCACAGACATTCATGTGGACACAGGGCATTTAATGGAGGTGCAACCGAGTTAGCCAGAGATGATGGACACTAGGGATGAGTCTGAGGCCGAGTATGGTTCTGAGGAGGAGCCAGTTACCGGAGGAGTGCTGAGGCTGTTAAGTGATGAGGCCGAGGATGAGGACCCCGAGGAGGATCCAATGACGGAGAATGATGAGCCACCTGAGTATGCAGATGGCATGGGCACTACTGCTAGTGACATCATCGAAGAGCTGACAACTAGGAATGAGGAGCTCGAGAATCGAGTATCCCACTTAGAGGAGCAGAACCAGGATCACCAGGACCGAGAGGAGTAGTACAGGTCACTGGCGTATCAGACTTTAGGGGAAAAGGCTGAGTTGACCCAGAAGTTGCAGGAAAAGGACCAGAGGATTGCCGAGCTAGAGGCAGAGGTTCAAGGTCAGCGTGGGATTTCTGTTCAGTTTGGTGTGATGGTTTATGACCTCTTAGAGAGAAATGTGGTGTTGGTAGGACAGATAGAGCGGGTAGAGGATCACCTGAAGACTACTCGTCTGGAGAGAGATTAGGCTTTAGAGCAGTTGGCAGCCCAGACTACAGAGATTGATTCCCTCCATTTAGGCTTGACTACTTCCATTGTCAGGTTGAGGGACAGGGTTAGGAGGTAACTCAGGGATGAGGGGAGCAACAGGCGCGTGATTAGGCGCCGAGTGGTCGACAGACTGGCTCGACGGGAGCTCAGGGTTTCAATTCGCCGCAGCAGGCGGTGATGTGTTATTTTTAGCATTATGTTTGCAGTATGTCCCACTTTTGTTATAATAGGGGCATACTTATGTTGTAAATCCCTGCGCTTGTAGCGTGTATGTGATAGTAGTTGAACCCCAATTTTGTTTCTGTTAGATGGGTGGAAGGTTATTATTCCCCATTTTTGTTCTTTAGGGGATAAGTAGTGGTTGGCAGGCCATGCCCTTGAGCGTTTATAGAAGTGTGCCACGTGTTGAGTCTGGTTGTATTAAGACAGTGACATATGGTTATAAATGCAGTTGTTTTATTTAAATCAAATGTGTTTGATAGATGCTTTTTGCTTTTAATTGTTGACTTAAATGACTTATTGCATGAGGCCTAGATCTATAAGTAAAAGTCGATGGTTTTCATTTAAACAGACAATGCCGCCAAGAAGACAACCCCGATACATAAGGGTGGAAGAGTCGGTGAATAACGAGGAGGGTCAGGCAGACCCTATGAGGACTTTTGTGAACTTGTTAGCCGAAGCAATGCAGGGCAGACAAGCCGCTGCGGTTGATCAGCCAGGAAGTCACATGGCGAATTTTAAGGACTTTAAATTAGTAGGGCCACCGGAGTTTCGTGGGACTATGGATCCGATTGAAGCCCAGACATGGATAGAAGAAATGGAAAAAGTTTTTAAGGTCGCACGAGTGGCCGAAGAACAGAAGACGTCGTTTGCCACTTTCATGATGAAAGGTGAGGCAAATTACTGGTGAATGGCAAACAAAGGTCCAGCTGGGGAAGGCACGATTGCATGGGCTCGTTTCAAGGAGCTGTTTTTCGAAAATTACTTTCCAGCAAACACGCAGGCAAGTATGGAGATAAAGTTCTTGGAACTAAAGCAAGGAGGCATGTCAGTTGCGGAGTATGCCACAAAATTTAACGAGTTAGCTAGGTTTGCTCCATATCAGGTGGACACCGAAGCTAGGCGAGTGAAGAGATTTGAACAAGGGTTGAAGCCCTGGGTGTATAGTAAGGTTGCAGTTTTGCAGATCAACACATTTTCTTCGTTACTTGAGAAAGCAATCATTGCTGAGGGAGGAAATGAAGCTTTGACAAGGCATAACCAAGATCAGAAAAAGAAGAAGAGCCATGATGGTCATAAGGAAGGTAGCAGCGGGGGAAGTAACCCAAATAAGAGAAAATGGAACGACAGTCAGATGACAGAAAGCAAATCCGGAGGGGATGCAAAGAAGGGCAATAAATGCGAGAAATGTGGAAGGAATCACTTTGGAGAATGCATGAAAGGAAAAGGAGTTTGTTTCAACTGTGGTCAACCGGGGCACTTTTCCCCACAATGCCCAAAGGCGAAGGCAGGAAGTTGTTTTTCTTGTGGCGCTTCAGATCATCAGAAGAAGGATTGCCCAAAGAGGAAGAGTGATGCAGGCAGTGTTAACCAAGGGAACAACAGTAAGCTGACTATCGGAGGATCAGCACAGCAGAACAGACCAGTAGCACGCACCTTCAACATGACAGTGCAGGATGCGATGGAATCGAAGGATGTGGTGTCAGGTATTATTTTAATCAATAATATCAGTGCATATGTATTATTTGATTCGGGTGCCACCTGTTCATTTGTGTCGGATGAATTTGCTAAACGGTTAAACTTACCTCGTGAGAAATTAGAGAATCCAATGAATGTGGAAGTAGCTAATAAAGAAGTTATTCCTGTGGAATACATCCATAGAAATTGTTGTGCTGAGATAAACGGGTATAAACTGAGCGTAGATTTAATTCTGATACGACTAGGAGAATTTGATGTAATTCTTGGGATGGATTGGTTGTCTAGTCACGGGACTGTGATTGACTGTCAGAAGAAAAGTATACACCTGAAGACTCCAAATAAGTCGAAGGTCGTATTCTACGGTAGTAAACCGCCGAGACAATCTTGTTGTCTGACGATGATGCAAGCGAAAAAATTGCTAAGGAAAGGTTACATAGGTTATCTGGCTCATGTGGTTGATACTCAAAGAGTAGGGAGTGAAATGGGTCAGATACCTGTTGTAAGGGAATTTTTAGATGTTTTCTCAAATGATTTATCGGGATTACCGTCGAATAGAGAAGTCGAGTTTGTAATCGATTTGGTACCCGGAACCGCATCGATCTTGAAGGCACCATACAGGATGACACTAGTGGAGATGAAAGAACTGATGATTCAACTGCAGAAATTGCTAGATAAAGGGTATATTCGTCTGAGTGTATCTCCGTGGGGAGCACCAGTGCTATTTGTAAAGAAGAAAGACGGATCGCTGAGGCTTTGTATTGACTATCGGGAGTTGAACAAAGTCACTATTAAGAACAAGTACCCGTTGCCCAGAATTAATGATTTGTTCGATCAATTGAAGGGAGCGAAATACTTTTCAAAGATTGACTTGAGGACGGGCTATCACCAACTGAAAGTGAGGCAAGAGGATATTCCAAAGACAACATTCAGAACTCGATATAGACACTTTGAGTTTTTGGTGATGTCATTTGGGCTGACGAACGGGCCAGCAGCATTTATGGACATGATGAACAGAGTGTTCAAGCAATACCTAGATAAATTTGTTTTCGTTTTCATAGATGACATTCTTGTCTACTCGAAGACGGAGGAGGAATACGCCGAGCATTTGAGGATAGCCCTGGAAACGCTAAGAAGGGAGAAGCTATATGCAAAGTTTTCCAAGTGTGAATTCTGGCTACAAAGGGTGCAATTTTTGGGGCACGTGATTGACAAAGATGGTGTATCAGTGGATCCTGCCAAAGTAGAAGCAATAATAAACTGGGAGCAGCCAAGGACGCTGACAGAAGTCCGAAGTTTCTTGGGATTAGCAGGTTACTATCGGAGGTTTATTCAGAACTTTTCGAAGATAGCGACACCGTTGACAAATTTGACGAGGAAGACTGTAAAGTTTGTATGGACGGATAAGTGCGAAGAGAGTTTCTTGGATTTGAAGAAGAAACTTAGTGAAGCACCTGTGTTATCACTGCCAGATAATACCGGGGGATTTGTGGTGTACAGTGATGTGTCACACAAAGGCCTTGGGTGCGTCTTGATACAGCATGGGAAGGTCATTGAGTACGCGTCACGACAGCTAAAAGACTATGAGAAGGGATATCCAACTCATGACCTTGAACTAGCGGCAGTGGTGTTTGCTCTGAAGATTTGGAGGCACTATCTGTATGGGGAGAAGTGTGAGATATACACAAACCATAAAAGTCTGAAGTATATCTTCACCCAAAGGGAACTAAACATGAGGCAGAGGCGATGGTTGGAGTTGATCAAGGACTACGATTGTGAGAGTCTATACCATCCCGGTAAGGCCAATGTAGTAGCTGATGCTCTAATTAGGAAGGGCAGAGATAAGTTGATGATGCTGACAGCTCAAGAGAAACTGATCAAGGATATGGGAAGACTGGAGTTGGAAGTCAAGTATCCGACGAATGCTGATGAGAAACTGTTCGCAGTGGAGGCGAGTCCGACTTTATTAGACAAGATAAAGGAGGCTCAAGAAAAGGATGACGAATGTGTTGCCATAAAGAAGCGAATCTCAGATGGTGAGGAATTAAAGTACAAGTCTGATAGCACGGGATTGCTAAGGTTTGAAGGGAGGATCTGGATACCGATGGTTCCGGAGTTGAGAGAAGAGATTTTGCAAGAAGCTTATTCTACAAAGTATTCGATACACCCTAGTAATACCAAGATGTATCAAGATTTGCGCCAACATTTTTGGTGGCCGAATATGAAGAGGGAGGTCGCGGAATGTGTTGGGCGATGTTTGACATGTCAGAGGGTAAAAACAGAACATCAAAAATCGGGTGGACTGCTACAACCGCTGGATATTCCGGAGTGGAATTGGGAGCATATCACGATGGATTTTGTGACGGGGCTTCCACTTACTCAGAAGGGTTACGACGTAATCTGGGTGATCGTGGATCGTTTAACTAAATCTGTACATTTTCTACTGATCAAGATAAGGTACAATCTAGAGCAGCTAGCAAAGTTATATGTGAAAGAGATTATGTCACGACATGGAGTGCCAATGTCTATTGTATCTGACAGAGATCTGCATTTCACGTCGAATTTCTGGAAGAGCTTACAAGAAATATTGGGAACTCAGTTGAGGTTGAGTACGGCATATCATCCTCAAACGGATTGGCAAAGCGAACGAACGATTCAGACGCTAGAGGACATGCTTAGAGCATGTGTGATGGATTTTAAAGGCAGCTAGGATGATCACCTACAATTGGTAGAGTTTGCGTATAATAACAGTTATCATGCAAGTATTGGCATGCCGCCATATGAAGCATTATACGGAAGGAAGTGCCAAACACCTTTGTGTTGGGACGAAGTCGGTGAACGGAGACTGTTGGGACCTGAATTGGTACAGCAGACTATGGATGTTGTCAAAGTGATAAGAGCTCGATTGGTAGCGGCCCAGGACCGACAAAAGAAATACACCGATTTGCATCGTCAGAAGCGAGACTTTGAAGTTGGCAGCTTTGAGTTTTTGAAAGTATCTCCCTGGAAGTGGAAGATCAGATTTGGGAAGAAGGGAAAATTGAGTCCCAGGTTCGTAGGACCATTTGAAGTGTTAAAAAGGGTAGGTGAAGTGGCATACGAGGTAGCTTTACCTCCTGAACTTGAGCACATTCACAACGTGTTCCACGTTTCTGTGTTGCGGCCATATAAACCCGGCTACAAGCATGTGATATCCTATGAACCAATTCAAGATAAGAAAGACTTGTCATATAAAGAGATTCCCGTCCAGATATTAGATAGGAAAGAGCAGACGTTAAGAAATAAGGTCATCCATTCGGTCAAAGTACTTTGGAGGAACCACGCAGCTGAAGAAACTACGTGGGAGCTAGAAGAGAAGATGAGGAAGAATTATCCGCATCTTTTCGAGTGAACCCATGTTAAGTTTTCCATACCTAGATTGTAATTCTAGGGACAAAATTCTTATAAGGGGAGAATGTAACGACCGGGAATTCTGAAATTGTCTTGTAATTCGACTTTTTGAATATTAATGAATATATTATATTTTATTAATATTATTTTTGTGTTGCATGTTTAAAGGTTGTGTGACAACCTAGATTATGTGAATGCATGAAATTTTACGTGTTATAGTTTTGTTTAAGTGAATAATTGATTTCGCGTAGCATCGCTAAATCACTATTCACGGGGCACGTTTCTCGAGACACTATTCATGCCAGATATTTTTTGTCTTTTTTGATGTTGAATAATTTCATAAATACGTGTATGCGTACAAATAATTTTTCCAAGTGTCAGAAATTTTATTTGAGCTGATACGTGATTTTATCCGTATCCGAAATGTGTTATATGGGTGTTCCGAATAATTGGACAAATCCCATAAAAATTATTTTTATGCGTCCCAATAATTTATGGGAGTACCCATTTTAATTTTGGGTAGAGTTATTTACCAGTTTTGGTACAAAAGTGGGAGTTTTCGGATATATTTTTGGTGTTTTCGGGTATTTATTTTGGCTTGTTACTCCAAGTGGGAACCACCCAACCACATTAAACCAATCAAATAAGAGCAAGGAGAGAGGTTGACGGCAAGTTTGAAGTACGTGTCTCCTCAAAACTCACTGTTGGATTTTTGTGACGTAGTTTAATAGGGGACTTGCAAAAATTCAACATAATGAAGTAGATTTCGATCATAAGGATGTCAATGAAAAGCCACAAACATTAACTGGGCGGGTCATGAAATACTAGATGAGTGAGTTGTACACACATACTATTTTCTACAAGTTTCAAGAGTAACTGCTTGAAAGTGGCAAGTATGTGGTAATAAGTACATTTAAAGATGACAACAACTGTATGTACAATGTTCAGAGGGTAAAGGAGGGTTATTCTAATGACCGTAAGCTTTCGTTTGACAAGTCATCAAACTTTGGTAAATGTAGTTGTCAGATGTTTGAGAGTGATGGAATTTCATGTAGGCATATGTTGGCGTATTTCACAAAAAATTAGGTTATGGAATTACCTAATCAGTACATCTTACGGAGGTGAACAAAATCTGCTAAATCTGGCAGAGTTATGGATGACTTGGGTGGGAGGGTGAGTGAAATATGTGATACGTCTGTGTTATTGAGGCGTAGTAGTCTCTTCCAAATTGCGTCTAATGTTATTGATGAAGCTGCATTAAGTGAAGAAGATACAACAAAGTTGAAAGAATTGTTGTTATCAACTCAAAGGAAGTTTGCCGCCATGAGTCATGGTAGCATGGATGTGGAAGGGAGTATCAACATGCCCATTTCTCTTGAGAGCCAACAACTAAGTCTCAAAGAACCATTTTCGGTAAGGACAAAGGGTTGTGGTAAACAGCTTAAGGGAGGACAAGAGAAGGCTATCAAGAAGGCTAGGAAATGCAGTGACTGTGGGATTGTTGGAGCGTCTCATGACAAAAGAAATTGTCCAAAACTTGTTGGACTGTACGATGAGGAGGACATTGACATTAACGATGATTGTAAGTCTTTGTTATTTTGTTTCCTGATTGCAATTTTGTCTGCATATTGTAGTTGACATTGATGACATTTTTGTGTTTTAGGATGGGAGTCTTTGCGGCAGGGGCTTCTTTCATTGTTTTCACTGGCATATTGTCCGATCTTTTTAAATTTTTTAAATTTTTTTATGCTTTTCTGTATTTTAATTAGTATTTTTGGTGCTTGTTTAGGAATTTGTATTTTTTGACATGACATTGATGTAATAACATTGGCATATTTAGTCATGGACGCAGGCACTCTTCGAGACTTGCACAACTATTTTAAATTTCTTGTTTATCTGGGCATCTATAAATTCTGCGGGGCTTGCATAACTATTTTAAATTTCTTGTTTATCTGGGTATATGACATGGAATTTGAAGTCTTGCAACTCAAATCATTTCTCAACTCAGTTTCCTGTATTTAAACTCATTTTAGGCTTTTATACACTAATTGGATTTGAGGCATAAAAATTTATTATGAATTCTCTTTGGTATGTTTTGGTTCCTTAATTATCTCAAAAAGAATTCCTAGAGTATAGTAAATTGAACGGTTGTATTAAGTTTCAACAATGAATATCTCTGTTACAGGTTTATCACATATGAGCCTAAGACTAAGAAGTTACTACTCACCCAACAATTAATATACCAGCATTAAGAGGGTTTTGAACATAAACCAGAACTAATATTACAAGCCTATAAGGTAAATGAGTTCTAGTTCTAGTAACATTAAATAAGTATTTGTTGGTGTTTCCACTGATTATGTCCATGAAACAATAGAGAAGGGAGTGATTTACAAGAAGACTACAGAATCAACCACAACAATTCTCTCAGTCCATTGGCACTAGTTATCAAGTCATAACATATATTAAAAAATTTAATAAGATAATGAGGGCAGTATTATACAACCCCTCTGACAGATAATTAGTCGCAGTACACAATCATTAAAATCACTTAACAAGTGCCATGACCGACACTACCAAGGCTAGCCCACAAAATAACATGATTATATTGACGATGTGTTTAAGATTTGCCACATGGATTTCAATGACTCCAAGTCGAGCATCATCATTGCTGCACAACTCCACATGTGCTTCAACAGCGGAGTTGGGTTCGCCATACCAAATTGGATTGCACCAGTCCCAAAACTTACATTTTCCTTTGTCCTTCTTATTTGGACACTCATAGTACAACTTTCTAGGATTCTTCTCTAATTCGGATATTCTCACAGCAGCTCTCAGGCGACAGTAACACATCTTGTTTCGAAATCGGGTATCATGAGTTTGAATGCTCATGTTGCTTGAAGTAGACATGCCTGTGTTAAACCTTATCTGCCAAAACTTGCGACAAACGAGAATTTTGTAGCTTAATTTGAATATTTATTGATTGAATAAATATTTTTCGATGATTTGATTGTTGAATTAATTGAATAATTGATGAAATTATGGTAGATTAATTTAATTATATGTGTTACATTAATTAAATTAATGTGGAGAATTTTTATATTTAAAGTATGTGTTTAATTAAATTTATTTGATTAAATACATTATTTAAATAAGTATAATGTTATCTCTAATTAATTTAATAATTAATTAGAGACTAAATGATTTGTCATTATTAATAAATGATACTTTTAATCATGTGAATATGTGATTTAATGTGGTATTATTTTACCTTATTTAAATGATTTAAATGAGATTATTTTATTAATTTAATATGTGACACGAACTTTATAATAAGTAGTTTATTAAAATAAACTAGAAAGGAGGAATAAGTGTGCTAACCAAACAAAGCCTTAAGGGGAGTTGAAGCCAGTTAACCCATTATGGGATTAACTGACATTCATCATATTGCGTCAGTTCTTTATTACGTGCCTTACTTCATCAGTTTAAAAAAAAAATCAAGCCAGAGAGAAAACTTGAGAGAAAAAGGAGAGAATTTTGAGAAATTGAAGAATTGAGAAGAAATCTTGTCATTATCTTGCATAATCTAGCATATTATCAAAGGTAATCCTTAAATTAAAGTCTCTGATTATGTTCTTCTTTAATTTCTCCATGATTGTACGTTTTGAGTTTTCTGTAAAAGACTAACTTGGTGATTAACGTATGATAAGATTATATGTATGTTATTAGATGATTATAACATGTTTGATACCATGTAGACATGATTTAAAGTGATTAAATCCATGTAATTATGCTCAATTGAGTTTTCAAAAGTTACAGAGTATGAAAGTTGTATATCTGGCCCTTATGTACAAATTGTATGCTTTAAATTGTTTATTTAACTTAAAATTGATAGTGGGGTATAATTATACATGTTTAAATAAACAATACAGACTTCAAACGGACTAATTTGGTTAGGAAACGAGTTTACTGCGATTGATTTCATTAACTGTATCAAAATATAAAAATAATGCATGAACAGTGAATTTTGGCCTTTAAATTTGTTGTTCAGATGGTTTATGTCACACCCCAAAAATTCACGTGCTAGCTTCTTTTAGCTAGGTCGGACTTCGTGCTGACTTGTATAACCTTATTCAAAACATTCATTAACTTAAAGGTAAAGTACACGATAAGTTTCTATAAAAACTCGTAATATAATTGATTTGAATCGTATATAGAAATCTTAACTTCTAATAATCAGAGTATAATGCAGAAAAGTGATAATATTATAAAATATCATCTGTTCATTGTTACAACATTCCCAGATAACTTGTTCTTATTACAAATAAGTCCTAAAAGACTTAAAAACAAATCTCCTGTAGCAGATTTGGTGCTCACATGATACTATTTAACTATAAATATTCCATAATATATAACTTCTATCTATCCATGGTTCACAGTATCCCATAACAGATGATAATTCCTGCCAGAACGTTATCTGTGTTTGGATACCCTCACTTGGATGTATAAATTCATATCTCATGAATACTTCTTTCATATCGATATTCCCTATCTATCTGACATTCACAGTATTAATGATAAGATTGTTGTTGGAACTGAGGGGCGCATTCCGGTAAAGGTGACACCTTACCGGCGCTCATTAAGTGTAACCTCAGCGCTTACAGAACTTTCAACATCATTTAAATACCCTCATTCAGATGTATAATTCGTATAGATACTGTACTAACTCAGTACAATTCTTCTAAACAATTTAAAGATCAGAGTATAACGCATTCGATATCATAAAGGATGATAATATATTTTATATCATTAAGTTCAATTACATCGTTCTCAGTACTAAGTTATTACAACAAAGCCTTATAAAAGACTTGAATTATTCACAAGAGTAAGTAAAACTAATAAACATGTCATTTTTCTTTGTCTGTACCAGAGGTGCTGGGATTATCATTTAAAGCTGCAAAGAAGATATGCGCAAGAATGAGCTACAAATGCTCAACAAGTTTATTTAAAAATTTAAACACAATGTATTTGATTTGAAAGATGTCAGTTGATGTATAACTGAGGGTTCTGTACCGGAACCATATATTTCATTTAGTTCTATCAGTATTCAATGACTTAGAACCATTTGATTTCGGATATCTAGTAGGGGATCAGCCTCACCAATATCCTAGGAGTATGCATATCATCCTACCATTTATGTCAATTTTATTCCATTGGCGTCACACTACCTTATCATAAGGCTTTCGAGATCACCTTCCATCCAAGGTGTCTCATATTACTCAGTATAAGATGTCGTACCAAAACAATTTGGTTTGACACAAGAAATTTAAGCTTTAATATATGAACAATGATTCATTTCTAAGTTATGCTGAACAAGAAGCAATAACTTCACAATAATCGATAGCAAGATATAGAAGACTTGCATAAATATAAGTTGAGTAAGGTTAGGACAATTGCCTCGTATATCTTTTACAGTGAATATAACGGTCTAAACGTTCGTCGTAAATCCTATACGATTATAAGTTTATGTAGACAATTAAGCATTGAACGATTAAATCTTTTAAGTTTTATTTCGGATATCATAACCGTATATAAATAAGACTTCTTTTACAATATATGAAATAATTTTAACATTATAACTGCTTACAGAATGAATATTTTTCAACTATATTTAAAATAAATTGAGCATTATAACTGCTTGCAAAATGAATATTCGGCTATTATATTTGAGAAAATGTCAGTATTATAACTGCTTATAAAATGAATATACGACTATTATATTTGAGAAAATTTTAGCATTATAACTGCTTATAAAATGAATATTCTTACTAAATACTTGAAGAAAATCGGACATAGTAACTGCTTATAAAAGTATATTTTCTAATATATAAGAGAAATAAATCGGACATTATAACTGCTTATAAAAGTATATTTTTACTAAATATATAAAGAAGAATGAAAATAATAACCACTAGAGTAATACTTCTTGTAGTTGCTAGCTTTACTTCCAATCGCGCAGTGCTTCGATGCTTAGAAAGTAATTTTTATCTCACAATATCTCTCAGAATATAAATATAGAGTGTTTTTGCTCTTGAACTGCTCTTGAAAATAGTAAGGAATGAATGAACTTAGCTTGCTATTTATAGGAAAACCAAGTTTCACTAATTGCACATTAGGGGCTCGACTTATTACACTTTGGTACCTAGGTTAATTACACTTTAGTACCTAGCAAATTCTTAGAATATTCTTCTAAGCTCCTCAATGAAAATATCTTCCAAGCTCGACAATGCAGCTTGCAGTTGAACCTATCTTCTAAGCTCCTCAATGAAAATATCTTTCAAACTCGACAATGCAGCTTGCAATCTAAGCTCCTTAATGAAAATATCTTCTTAGCTCGACAGTGTAGCTTGCAATTGAACCTATCTTCTAAGCTCCTCAATGAAAATATCTTCCAAGCTCGACAATGCAGCTTACAATCTAAGCTCCTTAATGAAAATATCTTCTAAGCTCGACAATGCAGCTTGCAATTGAACCTATCTTCTAAGCTCCTCAATGAAAATATCTTACCAGCTCGACAATGCAGCTTGTTACTGTAAGCACGACAAAGCACTATATTAGTTTAAGCACGACACAACAGCTTACTAAAAATAATTTGTCAGGATGCTTTTTGGTGAAATCGTGGGAAGCACGACAAATTATTTTGTCAATGTAAGCACGCCTAAGCAGCTTGACCAAAAATTTTTATTTGACATAATTTATCGTTTACACTATATAATCACAAAACACCTGCTTCGAAATATCATTTAGATCTTTATTTAAGCACATATGATACAAAATTTGAATCTCATTGGGGTTTAAGATTTTAAACTTCTCGATACCTAGTTTTAGGTCACTAAATTAACCTCTAACCATATACAATCGTATTTATAAGCCTCATAAATATTTAGGGTATTACATTCACCCCTACTTCAAAGAATTTCGTCCTCAATATTAACTTTACAGCTAATTTTAGTCATTCAATATCATATTTATAAGTTCTATAAATATTCAGGATATTACAGTTTATGTTGTGAAAATCACTATATACATGTTAGGTTTTAGTTTTACATTATGTATGATGTCTGGGTATGTTTAATTTGACAAAAGAATAACAAGATTGGAAATTTTTGGCCTGTTTCTGCATTCTTCGCGAACTGCAGAAACTAGAATTTGTGATTCTCGCCCCGACGAGCTCAATGAACTGAGTTTCTTGCCCCGGCGGGAGCTTGCCCCGACGAGAGTTTTGTGAAGGAATTTCTCGCCCCGGCGGGACCTCGCCCCGACGAGAGTTTTGTGAAGGAATTCCTCGCCCCGGCGAGACTTTGTGAAGGATTTTCTTGCCCCGGCGGGGATTAAAAAAAAGAGAGAGTAAAAAGAAGAGAGTAAAAATTTTATTCTCTCTTTTTGATCATGGTATAAAATCGTAGAGATACCTAAAGCTTAGGCTAATGTATAAAATGAATACTAAAATACTGTAATGGGTGGTAAGCATATACCCACTGATTGTCCGGTGTTAACTGAGATATTAAAATGGAAATTTTGGATGACAATGAATCCTGACGTGTTTATAATACTGTAACTAATTATTGTTACTGTTTTATAAACCGAATGTATAGGTTGATTAAAGAACGTGAGTCTTAAATTTATAGTCTACACATGAGCCAAGTATCTTATCCTTATTTTTACGTTTATGCAAGTTTCTACCTTGATCTATTATTTCGTTGAAAGAAAGCTACCTAATACTACCTTGATTTCAATTACGCAAGTTCCTAAATTTCATTATCTTAGAATGCAAGCTTCATAATGCTATTACTTACTTGAGTAAGTTATTATTCCTATTCCATTCAATTTCATGGATTCAATGAGAAGTTCTAAATAACTTTTTTGTAATACGTCGGTTGTACATAATTTACCCAATTGTACCTTTTGCGAGATTTAGTCCTTGATTCTTGAATATTAATTACATTTTTATTGAACCTTGATTGACTAGCGAGCCCTTACTTATTCGACTAGTCCGTAGTTGATGAGCATTCTAAATTCTAAAAACGTTATTGAAGTAAATCCAAACCAAACTTCCTTTGGTGTGGACTCCGATGTCAAACTGAGATGAACAACCCTTATACAAGGGATTTTATTTACACGTTAGCATTAAGATGTTGTGCACATACATAGTACAAAGGGTTGATCCCCCTAAGTACGAGAAGTAAGGTCCATATAGTCTTACGACTGTTAAAAGTTTAAAGTAGAAATATTTGATAACCTGGGACATAGTTCGTGGTCTTAAGACCCTCAGACGTTCTTTTGAATCTTGTCTTACATTCTTGACTCAAAAGCTGAATCTTCGATTATTCGATATCCATTATTTATTCCCATGTTATTGATATTATTTTATTGTGTTACTTGCTGGCGATTGTTGCTCACCCTTGCATAATAACATTGCAGCTAAAGTTGAAAGAACTGATGAGCCATCCACTAGTAAGGGCAAAGGAAAAGCAAACAAGTGATGAAGACTTGTTATATTTGTTTAAGTGATGTTTATGTAATAGACTTAAGTATGTTTTCCGCATTGATGTTATGTTAAGGTTAGATAACTTGGGATTTGTTTATTAATGATGTTGTAACCCTTGATGGGAGATTTCTATTTCTATTAAGAGTTTTCATTTATATTTGAATGGGTAGTTAGATATGATGTGATGTTTTTAGATAGTGAACACCAAATCCTGAGGAAATGAAGTACCCGGATTTGGGGGTGTCACAGGTTGGTATCAAAGCTGTAGGTTATGAACCTTAGGTGGGGAAACCTTAGGGTAGTAGCTTTTAAGAGTCAGACAATATAGTGGTGATAAACTCTTATCGAGTTTTTAAGGAATGAATTATGGAAATTCATTAAAGATAATAAAGACTTTATATGCTATGTGCTTATGTGTTTACAACCTATGTGTCACGTGTAGTATCGAGTATTAATTAAAATTTAAACTTTGTTATCAGGATGTCAGATATTGGAGAATTCAGTCAGGCTAGGGAGATTGAGCCCCGAGTGGTTGGAGAGGAGGAGCCCCGTGATATCTATGTTATCCAGGAGCAGTTGATACATAGAGAGCCATCTCCATTGATCACGGTTGTGGGTCAGGAGTATGAGCCTGAGTCTGATCCAGAGGAGGATCCTGAGGAGACAGAGACTGAGGAGGATGATGAGGATTCCGAGGAGATACCCATTGCCTCTGTTGATATTGAGATGTACAATGCCTTGTATGATCGTACCATAGAGTTGCAGGACAGAGTCAGAGATTGGGAGAGACTGGCAAATATACGCCAGACTTTTATAGAACAGAAGGATGAGAAGATTGAAGATCTTGAGATATGTCTCGGAGACGTAGAGTGGAAGTTAGTTCAGGTAGAGAGTCAAAAAGAAGACTTGTTGGCTAAGAATGAAAAGATGAAACTTGAGATTCAGAAATTAAAGGATGATTTGAGTGAGGAGTCAACAGAACGTGCTAGAGAAGAGGATGCTTGGATGAATAACGCTCGACGTGCAGAAATTTCCGAAGAAGGTGAACGGGCAAAGAAGGCTAAGATTGAGGAGACAGACTATACTTTCCAGACAGCGATTGATAGGGCCCAAGATCGAGTTCTCCACTATCCAGTTCAGTTCGAGGACTTGCCATGGTACATGTTGGATCACAGGACGATGTGTCGTATAATGGAGGAAGAACGTAGACAGGCAGTCCGACGCCTTAGTAGGCCGTGATAGGAGAAGTTTTGAATTATGTGTAAATATTTATGGTAGTTAATGATGTAAATTCCAGCGTGATTATACACAATGGAATATGACTATTTAATCCTAAAGATTGTTTGATCTTGGGATAGTTGATTTAAATAGCAGTGATGCTATCTTTCTATGTTTGAGACTTTTGAATTAATGAAATATCAGTTTTATTTGAAGATGTTATGTGTTAAATGTTTAACCTGAAATGTTTGAGTTAAATGTTGAACACTTAAGAAATTGAGTGATGATCTAATAAGCGCATATTCTTGAACAGAAAATGCCGCTGAGACGCCATCCACGTCAACAAGCTCAGGAGAGCTCTACTAACAACAACAACGCCAATGCTAATCCTATTCAGCAATTGGTGAACCTTTTGGCTGGAGCACTTGTGAATCAGCCGCAAGCTCCACCAGTGACGTCATTTAAGGATTTCAAAGCGGTAGGACCGCCAGAGTTTAGGGGTTCCCTGAACCTGATCGAAGCCCAAACCTGGGTGATAGAAATGGAGAAAGTATTTGACGTTGCTAGGGTTAGTGATGACCAAAAGACTGCCTTTGCAACGTTCATGCTTAAATCGGAGGCTAGCTATTGGTGGCAGGCGAATAAGGTTCGAGGAGGCCAGGGTGTAATCGTATGGGATAGATTTAAGGAGATGTTCTTTGAGATGTACTTTCCGACGAGCTCGCGTAACCAGATGGAGATTCAATTTTTAGAGTTGAAACAGGGTACCATGACTGTACCGGAGTACGCGGCGAAGTTTAATGAGTTGGCTAGGTTCGCAACTTACCACGTGAATACGGATGAGAGGAAGGCGAGGAGATTTGAACAAGGATTGAAGCCATGGTTGTACAGCAAGGTGTCAATGTTCCAATTGAACACTTTTGCCAGAGTTTTAGAGAAGGCGATTATTACCGAAGGTGGGAGTGATGCTCTGACTAAGTATAACCAGGAGCAGAAGAAGAAGAGAGGTGAAAATGAGAGTAATAAGGCAAGTGGTAGTAGCAGTGGTGGTCACAACCAGGAGAGGAAGTGGAATGATAATGGATCTGCTGGAAATCAACAGGGAGGTCAAAAGAAGAAGGTAGAAGCGTGTGTTACGTGTAGAAGAATCACATAGGAATTTGCCTAAAGGGGAAGAGGGTGTGCTATAATTGCAACCAGGAGGGCCACATACCACCGAATTATCCGAATCCAAAGAAGGGCGCTTGTTTCAAATGTGGATCGAAGGATCATCTGGCTAGGGATTGCCCCAAGAAAGCAGCAGCAGGAACAGGATCAGGAGGAAATAAGGGAAACAGTGATGGTAGCACGTTGACTATAACTGGATCTGCACCAACAAACCAACCTACTGCCAGAACTTTCAACATGACCGTGCAAGATGCCGTGTAGTCTCGCGATGTGGTGTCAGGTATCATTCCGATCAATAATATAGATGCTTATGTATTTTTTGATTCGGGTGCTACTTGTTCATTTATATCCGATGACTTTGCTAAGAACTTAGAATTGCCTAGGGAGGAATTAGATTACGCTTTGAACATAGAAATTGCGAATAGGAAAATAATTCCTGTTAGGTACGTACACAAGAACTGTAAAGTGAATATTAAGGGAAATGTGATGACAGTAGATCTGATCCTAATCAAACTTGGGGAATTTGACGTTATTTTGGGCATGGATTGGCTATTCAATTATGGAGCAATAATTGATTGCCAGAAGAAACGTATTAACCTTATGACTCCGTCAAAGGTAGTATTTTACGGCAGTAAATTGCCTAGACAAGTGAGTTGCCTGACGATGATGCAGGCCAGGAAGTTGTTAAGACAAGGTTGTGTGGGATACTTAGCCTACATAGTAGATACTCGAAAAGAGAGTCCAAAATTAGAAGAGATACCTGTCGTAAGGGACTTTGTAGACGTCTTTCCAGACGATTTGTCAGGACTTTTGCCAGATAGGGAAGTTGAATTCGTAATCGATTTAGCACCAGGCACTGTCCCGATGTCAAAAGCTCCGTACCGTATGGCCCAGTGGAGGTGAAATAGTTAATGGTACAACTGCAAAAACTTTTAGATAAGAAGTATATTCAGCCGAGCGTATCGCCATGGGGAGCGCTGGTGTTATTTGTTAAAAAGAAGGACGGATCAATGCGACTTTGCATTGATTATAGAGAGTTGAACAAGGTCACGATTAAGAATAAATATCCATTGCCAAGAATGGACGACTTGTTTGATCAGTTGAAAGGAGCTAGATATTTCTCGAAGATAGATTTGAGGAGTGGGTATCATCAGTTGAAGGTGAGGAAAGAAGATGTACCGAAGACAGCGTTCAGAACTCGTTATGGTCATTACGAGTTTCTAGTGATGTCATTTGGTCTAACGAATGCTCCTGCAGCATTCATAGACTTAATGAACAGGGTATTTAAGCCGTTTTTGGAAATATTTATAATAGTATTCATTGACGATATTCTAATTTATTCCAAAACCAAGGAAGAGCATACAGGAAATTTGAAGTTGACATTGGCAGCGTTAAGAAGAGAGAAATTATACGCTAAGTTTTAAAGTGTGAATTATGGATAGAGCGGGTGCAATTTCTTGGACATGTGATTGACAAGGATGGGATTTCGGTGGATTCGACAAAGGTCAAAGCAGTGCTTAACTGGGATCAGCCGAAAACACCATCAGAAGTAAGGAGTTTCCTTGGATTGGCAGGTTACTACAGAAGATTTATTCAAGATTTTTCCAAAATCGCGACTCCCTTAACGAATTTGACTAGAAAGACGGTGAAGTTCGTTTGGATGGAGAAGTGTAAGGAAAGTTTTCAAGAATTAAAGAAGAGGTTGAGTACGACGCCTGTGTTGTCTCTACCGGATAACACAGGAAATTTTGTGGTGTATAGTGATGCGTCGCATAAGGGACTAGGCTGTGTGCTTATGCAAAATGGTAAGGTCATTGCGTATGCGTCATGACAGTTAAAGGACTATGAGAAGGGGTATCCTACCCATGATTTGGAATTGGCCGCAGTGGTATTTGCGTTGAAGATATGGAGACATTATCTTTACGGGGAAAAGTGTGAAATATATACAGACCAAAAAAGTCTAAAATATATTTTTACACAGAAGGATCTGAACATACGACAAAGGAGATGGTTGGAATTGATAAAGGATTATGACTGCGAAATTTTATACCATCCGGGTAAAGCGAACGTGGTGGCCGACGCCTTAAGCAGAAAGGGATGAGAGAAATCGTTCATGATTACCGCTCAAGAGGAACTCATTACAGCAATAGCAAAACTGGAGTTGGAGGTGAAATTTCTGGAAGAGTGTGATGAAAAATTATTTCAGTTGAGAACCGGTTCAACTTTGGTGGATAAGGTTAAGGAAACACAAAATCAGGATGAAGAATGTAAGAAAATTAGGAAAAGAATATCTGGAGGTATGAGGGAGTATTAAGATTCGAGGGAAGAATTTGGGTTCCGCCAGTACCAGAAATTAAGGAGGAAATTTTAAGCGAGGCTCATAATTCAAGATATTCGATTCATCCGGGTAGTACGAAGATGTACCAAGATCTCCGACAGCATTTTTGGTGGCCGAATATGAAAAGGGACGTTGCCGATTTTGTTGCCAAGTGTTTGACATGTCAAAAAGTTAAAGCAGAATAACAGAGGCCAAGTGGGCTATTACAACCGTTAGAAATCCCAGAATGGAAATGGGAGCACATCACCATAGATTTCGTAGTAGGTCTTTCGACGACTCAGAAAGGTTTCGACGCAGTATGGGTTATCGTAGATCGACTAATGAAATCAACACATTTTCTACCGATCAAGATCAGATTCAACCTAGACCAGTTGGCGAAATTGTATGTGAAGGAGGTAATTTCGAGGCACGGTATTCCAATATCTATTGTCTCAGATAGGGATCCGCGCTTCACATCGAACTTCTGGAAATGACTACAGGACTGCATTGCAACGCAGTTACGTATGAGTATGACATATCATCCACAGACCGACAGACAGCGAAAGAACGATTCAAACATCGGAAGATATGTTACGAGCTTGCATTATGGACTTTAAAGGAAATTGGGACGATCATCTACCATTGGTGGAATTTGCATAGAACAACAGTTATCACGCAAGTATTGGCATGCTGCTTTACGAAGCGTTGTACGGCAGAAAGTGCAGAACTCCATTATGCTGGGATGAAGTTGGTGAACGTCAATTGCTCGGACCAGAACTGGTACAACAGACCGCAAAAATCATCAAAGTGATCAGGGCAAGATTGATAGCAGCTCAGGATACACAGAAGAAATATGCCGATCAACATCGTAAGGATCGAGAATTTGAGTCTGGTAGTTACGTTTTTCTTGAAGGTATCTCCTTGGAAAGGGAAGATTCGTTTTGGTAAGAAGGGAAAACTGAGCCCGAGTTTCATTGGACCCTTTGAAGTGTTAAGGAGAGTTGGTGAAGTCGCATATGAGGTAGATTTACCTCCAGCGCTGGAACACATCCACAATGTCTTTCATGTCTCGGTATTACGACCATACAAACCCGACTACAACCATGTTATAGAGTATGAACCCCTGCAAGTTGAGAAAGATTTATCTTATGAAGAAGAGCCTGTTCAGATAGTTGACAGGAAAGAGCAAGTGCTAAGAAATAAAATTATACCTTCTGTTAAGGTGATCTGGAGGAACCACAACGCTGAAGAAGCAACGTGGGAACTCGAAGATCAGATGATGAGAAATTATCCACAGTTATTTACTTAGTCTATGTGTAGCGATTCTGGGGACAAAATCTTTATAAGGGGGGAGAATATAACGGGACGAATTAATTGAGTCGTGATTCTGGGGACAGAATCCTTTTAAGGGGGGAAAGATGTGACAAACGAGAATTTTGTAGCTTAATTTGAATATTTATTGATTGAATAAATATTTTTCGATGATTTGATTGTTGAATTTATTGAATAATTGATGAAATTGTGGTAAATTAATTTAATTATGTGTGTTACATTAATTAAATTAATGTGGAGAATTTTTCTATTTAAAGTATGTGTTTAATTGAATTTATTTGATTAAATACATTATTTAAATAAGTATAATATTATCTCTAATTAATTTAATAATTAATTAGAGACTAAATGATTTGTCATTATTAATAAATGATATTTTTAATCATGTGAATATGTGATTTAATGTGGTATTATTTTACCTTATTTAAATGATTTAAATGAAATTATTTTATTAATTTAATATGTGACACGAACTTTATAATAAGTAGTTTATTAAAATAAACTAGAAATGAGGAATAAATGTGCTAACCAAATAAAGCCTGAAGGGGAGTTGAAGCCAGTTAACCCATTATGGGATTAACTGACATTCATGTTGCGTCAGTTCTTTATTACGTGCCTTACTTCATCAGTTTAAAAAAAATCAAGCCAGAGAGAAAACTTGAGAGAAAAAGGAGAGAATTTTGAGAAATTGAAGAATTGAGAAGAAATCTTGTTATTATCTTGCATAATCTAGCATATTATCAAAGGTAATCCTTAAATTAATGTCTCTGATTATGTTCTTCTTTAATTTCTCCATGATTGTACGTTTTGAGTTTTCTGTAAAAGACTAACTTGGTGATTAACGCATGATAAGATTATATGTATGTTATTAGATGATTATAACATGTTTGATACCATGTAGACATGATTTAAAGTGATTAAATCCATGTAATTATGCTCAATTGAGTTTTCAAAAGTTACGGAGTATGAAAGCTATATATTTGGCCCTTATGTACAAATTGTATGCTTTAAATTGCTTATTTAACTTAAAATTGATAGTGGGGTATAATTATACATGTTTAAATAAATAATACAGAGTTCAAACGAACTAATTTGGTTAGGAAACGAGTTTACTGCGATTGATTTCGTTAACTGTATCAAAATATAAAAATAATACATGAACAGTGAATTTTGGCCTTTAAATTTGTTGTTCAGATGGTTTATGTTGTTAAAATCACTATATATATGTTAGCTTTTAGTTTTACATTATGTATGATGTCTAAGTATGTTTAATTTGACAAAAGAATAACAAGATGGGAAATTTTTGGCCTGTTTCTGCATTCTTCGCGAACTGCAGAAACTGGAATTCGTGATTCTCGCCCCGGCGAGCTCAATGAACTGAGTTTGTCGCCCCGACGAGAGTTTTGTGAAGGAATTTCTCGCCTCGGCGAGAGTTTTGTGAAGGAATTCCTCGCCCCGACAAAGGCTCGCCCCGACGAGACTTTGTGAAGGATTTTCTCGCCCCGGCGGGAATTAAAAAAAACAAAGAGAGTAAAAAGAAGAGAGCAAAAATTTTATTATTTCTTTGTGATCATGGTATGAAATCGTAGACATACCTAAAGCTTAGGCTAATGTATAAAATGAATACTAAAATACTGTAATGGGTGGTAAGCATATACCCACTAATTATCCGGTGTTAACTGGGATATTAAAATAGAAATTTTGGATGAGAATGAATCCTGACGTGTTTATAATACTGTAACTAATTATTGTTACTGTTTTATAAACCGAATGTATAGGTTGATTAAAGAACGTGAGTCTTAAATTTATAGTCTATGCATGAGCCAAGTATCTTATCCTTACTTTTACATTTACGCAAGTTTCTACCTTGATCTATTATTTCGTTGAAAGCAAGCTACCTAATACTACCTTGATTTCAATTACGCAAGTTCCTAAATTTCATTATCTTAGAATGCAAGCTTCATAATGCTATTACTTACTTGAGCAAGTTATTATTCCTATTCCATTCAATTTCATGGATTCAATGAGAAGTTCTAAATTCCTTTTTTGTAATACTTCAGTTGTACATAATTTACCCAATTGTACCTTTTGCGAGATTTAGTCCTTGATTCTTGAATATTAATTATATTTTTATTGAACCTTGATTGACTAGCGAACCCTTACTGATTCGACTAGTCCATAGTTGATGAGCGTTCTAAATTCTAGAAACGTTATTGAAGTAAATCCAAACCAAACTTCCTTTGGTGCGGACTCCGATGTCAAACTGAGATGAACAACCCTTATACAGGGGATTTTATTTACGCGTTAGCGTTAAGATGTTGTGCACATATATTGTAGAAAGGGTTGATCCCCCTGAGTACGAGAAGTAAGGTCCATATAGTCTTACGACTGTTAAAGGTTTTAAAGTAGAAATACTTGATAACCTGGGACATAGTTCGTGGTCTTAAGACCCTTAGACGTTCTTTTGAATCTTGTCTTACATTCTTGACTCAAAAGCTGAATCTTCGATTATTCGATATCCATTGTTTATTCGCATGTTATTAATACTATTTTATTGTGTTACTTGTTGGGTGATTGTTGCTCACCCTTGCATAATAACATTGCAGCTAAAGTTGAAAGAACTGATGAGCCATCCACTAGTAAGGGCAAAGGAAAAGCAAACAAGTGATGAAGACTTGTTATATTTGTTTAAGTGATGTTTATGTAATAGACTTAAGTATGTTTTCCGCATTGATGTTATGTTAAGGTTAGATGACCTGGGATTTGTTTATTAATGATGTTGTAACCCTTAATGGGAGATTTCTATTTTTATTAAGAGTTTTCATTTATATTTGAATGGGTAGTTAGATGTGATGTGATGTTTTTTGATAGTGAATACCAAATCCTGAGAAAACGAAGTACCCGGATTTGGGGGTGTCACAAAACCACCATAACATTGATTTCTTTTAGAGACATTCCACAGTTGGTAATCCACAGAGCATTAGAGTTACACATGAACAAAAAGATTCATATTCAACTTTTCCAAATAAGACTTTTTTGGGGAACAAAGTAAGTATTTTTCAAAAGTTAGTTGGTTTCATTTAGCAAAAAAAAAAGTTGATTGGTTTCAGTTCTAACATTAAATGGTTATATTCTTGAATTCTTTCTGTTGTATTTCACAGGTTTTAGACTAATTACTTATATCAAAGAGCTCATATTATGGCATCACATACAGACATAATGCATTATAGGCTTAACCAATAGTATCTTGATATAGTTTTGCACACCACATAATAACACAAGGCAAATATTACCCCACCTCTGTTTCAAGAATTAAAAGTAAAATAACTCTAGTCATCAGCAAAACATTGCGAGGAAAATCACAATGCAGGTATCTTATATAGTAGTAGATCAAAAGTTTCACCCAAATATTCCTACAATTACAGACTTACGCCTGTTCAAAATGAAACCAATTCTTATGTACATCACCCTCAGCTGGAAGCCATATATATAAACTTTATAGTAATAAAAACTTCATTAAACCAACAGAGTGACTAATTTCCTCTCAAGAAGCTTAATGGGTTTGACGAAATCAAAACCCTTGAAATGAACCCTAGATTTCATTTGTAACGACCGGAAATTCTGAAATTGCCTTATAATTCTAATTTTTGAATATTAATGAATATATTATATTTTATTAATATTATTTTTGTGTTGCATGTTTAAAGGTTGTGTGACAACCTAGATTATGTGAATGCATGAAATTTTACGTGTTATAGTTTTGTTTAAGTGAATAATTGATTTCGCGTAGCGTCGCTAAATCACTATTCACGGGGCACATTTCTCAAGGCACTATTCATGCCATATATTTTTCGTCTTTTTCGATGTTGAATAATTTCATAAATACGTGGATGCGTACAAATAATTTTTTCAAGTGTCAGAAATTTTATTTGAGCTGATACGTGATTTTATCCGTATCCGAAATGTGTTATATGGGTGTTTCGAATAATTGGACAAATTCCATAACAATTATTTTTATGCGTCCCAATAATTTATGGTGTCGACGCCGATTTCTCGCCTCTTCCGCGATATTTGTCCTTTTCCGTTTTTAGCCTTTGTTATTAGATGATTTTGGGAAAAGGTCGGCATTGATGTCGACGGGGTTTTGAAAGATCGTTTTTTTATGATGAGCCAATTAACCAGAGTCGCCAGTTGGTATATTTGAAATGGATGTACCAACTCATCCGAGTTTTCGTTTTTTATAAATCGATGGCTCATATGTGACTCCGAATTAATTGGTCTGCGAACCGAGATTCATAGAGTTCGGGGGCTTGCTTAAGTGAGGGGAAGGTGTTAGGCACCCCCCAACTTCCGTGAAACACGGTTACCGCAATCTTGATACTTTCCTATCCTTTGATTCATAAAATGTGTATACGTGTGTGTGTGTGTGCTTATGTGAATGTTGTGGTGAGTTCCTTCATGAGAGATGAAACATTTGGCCTTTTATTGAGAAATCGTGTTTTATTTTGGGAATGTTTTAGAACGTCGTTTCCGTTAGTACGAGAGAGCTCCTTTATTCATGCGAAAGGTTTGATTTTACTTATCAAAACTATGAGATCTTTATTAGGCGTTGTTTTGGCAAAACAAGAATCTTTTAAACCTTTGTCAAAATAGGAATCGAAATCTATACATTGCTTTCATAAAATGATGGACAATTTCTAGGATATCTTTAACCCTATGCACAAAGGTTTAATAAAACATTTCGTTTCATTCATAAAAGCCATTTTTGGTGATGTTTGAAAATGATTTTCTTTGGCCTTCTCGTTTAATAGGAATCGACATTTTTTTTTTTTTTTGATGATGTGGAGTATCCGGGTCGCAACCCGACTAAATCTCCCCAGCCCGGTGCCAGTGCTTTTTTGCTTCCCAGCTTGCGCTTAAGGGGGACCGTGGCCACAACGGAGCATTTTTAGTGCCCCTCCAAATGTTGCTAGTGGGAGTCGATCCTGAGTCGTCCGGGTTTACGGTTCGTTCCCAGGGCGGCTTGCACCACTGCGCCACTTGTTGTGGTTAATAGGAATCGACATTCATTAGCATTTCCAATTCTTATCCTCGTGATGCTAATATCCTACTTTGATTGATTTTAGAAAAATCTTTATTGTTTTGGCTTTGAAATCTTTTGTTTGGTGTTACAAATCAAGTTAAACATCAAAACGCGTATGGGGATATTCACGGGCATGTAAGCCATCAAAATACACCGAACGCCAATAATCACATATTTCACTATTACGGGGCCTTAAACCCGATTCTCGCCTTGGCGTCGTTTTAAGGCCCGACAATTACATCTTACAATAAAGGATAATCGATCCTATTACATCCACCAAAATTGTCCATCATCGGATTTGGACCGCGGGGTCGCGTTCCTAGGCTCACATCCACAATTTCTACACACTCACAAAATGGATATTACAAGAATTAAACAAGCTAAAAATCACCAAATGGATATCATCGGGTCATTAGGAAGAATTTTGTTCCATTGGGAACCCTCACTAATAATCCTCAATCCTTGTATCCTCAATAATATACAAAGAAAACTACATATAATATAACCCAAATGACCAAAAGCTTAACAAAATGATATAACGAAAATGCTATAAAAGAGGGCTTTTCACCTTGCAAATGTTACCACAATTCGTACAAATTCGTATATTGAATGAAGTAGAAAATATATATGCTACAATCTAATCAAAAGAGTATAATTTCTCTCTTTTTTCTCTCTTTTCTCTCCTTTCCCGAGCTATCTTTGTTGCTGTTTTTCTCTTCCTTTTCTTCCCAAAACTGCTGTTGTCTTCTCCCTGGATGAAATGAAGAAACTGAGCTGAAATAGGCTGGCCTAGGGCAGCCGCAGATTGATCTGCAGCTTGGCCGCAGATTGATCTGCGGCTGGCTGGCCCGCCAGCCACTCAGCCTGGTTTCGAGTTCCGTGTTTCGAGTTCCGTGTTTTCAAAAGGCGCACTCATTGGCCGCAGATCAATCCGTGGCTGGCTGTCTTGACTTTCTCGATTTTTGTGTTACGCCTCAATTCTCGTGTCGTGACGTCGGTTTTTGCCGACATGTTCGTATTTTGCAGTCCGGGAATTACTGGGAGACGTGCCACATCATTCGGGAATGCTCAAATCGGGCAGCCTTGTTGTCACGTCGGTTTCGGTTGTAAATCGTCGCGGTGGCGTCGAGTGTTCGTACTTGTCCATCTTTTGCTCTCGCAGGCCGGTTCATTTGACGGATTTGCCCTCCTGTCAGGGTTGGTATACGAATTGCAAAATTTGGGTGTCTACAGCTGCCCCTCTTTATCATGTTTATGAAATGTTAAATGAAATGAACATGATAAAGAAATAAACACCCGACGCATGAATGACAGTTCACAAGAATGACAATACATACATGATGCAGCACATGCAACTTATGATGCAACACAAGATATAAGGCATGCAAAACATTCGTAAAGGTGTCAATGCATCAATCCCCGCCCGCCTTGTTAGTCGACGGGTTTCGTCTTCCAATCGATCGTCTCGTTTCTGCCGGGTCTCGTATTCGGTCGTCAGTCTCGTGATCATCGGGTCTCGTATCCGGTTGATCGTCTTGTGAGTGCCGGGTGTCGTATCCGGTCGCTCGTCTCGTAATCGCCGGGCCTCGTCTCCGGTCGATTGTCCTGTGAGTGGCGGGTCTCGTATCCGGTCGCTCATCTCGTAATCACTTTACTCCATCGCATTGTCATCAGAGGAAGTTATTCTCCTGACTAGCTTGAAAGGCATCCTTGGAATTCGTCCTCGTACATCGTTCTTGGCAGCCATCACTTTTGACTCACATAGGCTAAGACCTTGACACCTAACCTGCATGGATCACGTACAGAGTTATCATCTATTCAATGCATATGAAACAACATTTAAAATGCAATTTTGATGAGAAATGACCCCTGTACAGTCTCTTGATACTGTTCTACAGATGTCATCATTGTCGGGGTTTGCTTGGATCTCAGCCCTTCCCCGGGATCGCTCACTTTTTGGATATTGGCCCTTCCCAGGGGTTGTTCACCACCTTGTTGTGGTTTACTTGGATGCCTTTCCAGGTTCACTCACCACCTTGTTTGGATCTCAGCCTTTCCCAGGGGTCGTTGATTGTTTGGATCTCAGCCCTTCCCAGGGTTTGTTGATTGTTTGGATCTCAGCCCTTCCCAGGGGTCGTTGATTGTGTGGATACCATCCCTTCCCAGGGGTCGTTGATTGTTTGGATACCAGCCCTTCCCAGGGATGTTAGTTGTTTTGGATCTCAGCCCTTCCCAGGGTGTTAGTTGTTTGGATCTCAGCCCTTCCCAGGGTGTTAGTTATTTGGATCTCAACCCTTCCCAGGGTGTTAGTTGATTGGTTGGATACCAGCCCTTCCCAGGGTGTTAGTTGATTGGTTGGATACCAGCCCTTCCCAGGGTGTTAGTTGTTTGGTTGGATACCAGCCCTTCCCAGGGATCGTTGATTTTTTGGATACCAGCCCTTCCCAGGGATCGTTGATTTTTGGATACCAGCCCTTCCCAGGGATTGTTGATTTTTTGGATACCAGCCCTTCCCAGGGATTGTTGATTTTTTGGATACCAGCCCTTCCCAGGGATCGTTGATTTTTGGATACCAGCCCTTCCCAGGGATTGTTGATTTTTTGGATACCAGCCCTTCCCAAGGATTGTTGATTTTTTGGATACCAGCCCTTCCCAGGGATGGTTGATTTTTTGGATACCAGCCCTTCCCAGGGATTGTTGATTTTTTTGGATACCAGCCCCTCCCAGGGATTGTTGATTTTTGGATACCAGCCCTTCCCAGGGATCGTTGATTTTTTTTTGGATACCAGCCCTTCCCAGGGATCGTTGATTTTTTTTGGATACCAGCCCTTCCCAGGGATGTTGATTTTTTTTTTTTGGATACCAGCCCTTCCCAGGGATCGTTGATTTTTTTTGGATACCAGCCCTTCCCAGGGATCGTTGATTTTTGGATACCAGCCCTTCCCAGGGATCGTTGATTTTTTTGGATACCAGCCCTTCCCAGGGATTGTTGATTTGATTTAAGTGATTTCTTGAAGTGGGATGTGTGATCGGCTTCTGTCCTGGATCTCCCACCAACATCGTCCACATACCATGCCGTAAAAGCCATTACGATCTGATCATTTTGTGAGGTTGAAAGCGACGTGCTTGTACTTTCCCCCGAAGATTTTCATTTTGATCGTACATGTATGCATGCAAAAGATGTTATGCTTGATCCGGCAGATATGTTATGGACAGATGCATGTGCACAACATATGTTTGGATAGAAATGACCCATGTTCAGTCAAATGATACGATTCGACAGTCGTCGTTGCTTGCCAACATTTGATTGGATCACGCCTCGTCGTGATGTGTTGTTTCTAGACTTCAACATTGGTGTGGTACTCTGCCTGTTCTTGGTCGTCTTCATTTCATCGAGTTGAGGCAGTCTGTTTCGCTCTTTGTGATGATTGACAGCTATGTTGGGCTCCTCGGCCCTTCGATCATTTCTGCTGGCCGATATGCTGTTGTCCCGCATTATATCGTCCTTTATATGCTCATGCGCGTGGATCATTTGGGATATCGAGGCAGTGATAGTCAGGATTGGGGAGAAGCCCAATGACGAGAAGTTTTGTGCAGCCTCAGCTTCCTTCCATTTCACGATTCTTAACTTCCCCAGCCTTGGCACGTGTTGTTACCAAGGATTTATATCGAAAACTCGCGATGTTGACCGTGCTGAGTTATCCACAGCTCTACAAGATCCTGCATATCATATGACTAACAAATGCCACAACTTGAAGGCTCGGGCCGTTAGTGTTAGTTCAACACAAAGATATTATAATCTCGACAAAAATGCAGTTAAAACACATGAAATTGAATATCTACTGATCGCACAATCTAGCAAGTTGTGAACCGTGAATGTACTAGATTGGAAGGTTTTTTTTTTTTTTTTTTTTTTTTTTTTAAATCCCTCGTGAGTTGATGATTTTCTATTTGACGAGTTATGAAATCGTAAGAACACCTTCAAGCATTCATGGTCATTGTAGGTGAGTAAGGTCGAATTCAAAAGCACTACCTTCCCTCGTCAAAGGCACTCTGTCTCCATTCTCGACAACGCCCTTAGTAGGATTGACGTCATATGACAAATGCACTGTGCGATGCAGCATTCAGTAGGGGTTTCTCTTTCCTGATTTTTTGTTTAAGGCCGAGAGTTTTTTTTTTTCTCATATTATCCTTTCTTTTTATTAGCCCACTTCACTTGTCTCGTTTTCTTAGGCTACTCAAAGTCACCCATTTAACGAGTTTTGGACCAATGACTCCCGAACCAGACGGTTTTGGGGCATTAGGTGTGCAGACACCCCTCCGGGTTTATTTACTCGAGTAACAAAGGCCACGGTTCGAGACAAGCTGGTGGTTTGCACCATTCATTCTTTTCTTGACCTTGCGCAAGATTCGTTCTCTTAAGCTTGAGTTACCCATATAGCGAGTGTTAGGCCGGTGACTCCCAAACCAAACGGCTTTAGGGCACCAGATGTAGAGACACCCCTTAGGCTTAATTACTCGAGTAGCCCATGCCACGATTCGAATCTGCTCGGGCCTCCTCGACTGTAATGCTCGTTTTCTTAGGCTCTGAGTTACCCACGTAGCGAGTGTTGGGCCAACGACTCCCAAACCAGATGGCTTTAGGGCACCAAGTGTAGAGACACCCCTCGGGCTTAATTACTCGAATAACCCAGGCCTCGATTCGAGACATTAGTTTGATAATCATTTACCGTCTGACTTCTTGATATTAGCTTGATAATTATTGACTGTCTGACTACGTATTAATTGTCATCAACGTCGTCATAGTTTTATACCCCACAACTAAAAGTTTGTGCAAATGCAAAGTGAAGGCTGTCACATGAGGTCGATTCTGTCGCAAACGTTACTTTGAATTAAGGCTTTGTACCTGATCAAGAGGTTGAACAACCTTCTTCGTCTAATCATACTCACAATCGTGCTCCACGGATGCTTGTCAGAATTAATCCGATTCCTATCAAGCCAAATAAAATCCCCTTTCATGCGGATCATCGTATCCCGGGAAAACTATGCTTGACAATATGCCAGATGATCGTACCGTTAAAGATTTAATTGACATGAGGTAGCATTTGATGATGATGGTGCATGTTGATGGGATTGTTGCATGGGTGCTAATTTGCACGCCATCACTTCCTGGGTAGTTGACAAATGCCCCAGCGTTAAGTTGTTTTTCTTGTGATCTCCCTCGTACTGGTTGCATCGGCATCTCACTGGGCTGACAAAAGATCCGGTCCTTTGACCTGTTGAAAGGTTTGGGGGACCTTTGATCCAGTGTTAAGTTGCTTTTTTTTTTTTTTTTTTTTTGCCCCTACTCCGAGTACTTCGTGATCGTTTGGGGGTTCTGATGTTTGATGGCGATGGTTTGGTCTAAGTCGGGTTTGGGATTATCTTCGACCCATCCTCGATCTCGTCAGGCGTATTGTCGATATCTGTCTCGTTTTGCTCAATCGCCATCAGATCGAAATCTAGCTTTATACCAAAATCGTGATCCTCCTTCAAATTTGGCCATATTGCTTGTCGGGCTAGAATGCCTCAAATCGGGGTACTGCCATAAAACGAAAAATGCTTGTCATATATATAACACATTTCAGCACATGATCTTCCTTTTGGATAACATGACAAAATAACATGAGGGTGCATGGATTTGAAATAAAACTCAGAATTTTAAAACCCATTGATCTTCTACTGGTCGGGATTCACTGCCATACTTCTGGATTTACCCCCTTCCCCATCATGTTTAGGTAGAGGATTCAACATTTGGTGACCCTGGCTGTTCTACCACGATTTCCCCGCTATCAATCAAGTCCTGAATTTTGTGCTTCAGTGTCCAACATTCCTGCGTATCATGACCAGGGAAACCTGAGTGATAGGCGCATCGCTTGTTTGGGTCAAATCTTCTTCCATTCGGGTCATTTGGGGGTGCCAAATCGACTATTTTCCTCTGGGCTATCAATACGGCCAACACCTGCTCAAGAGGATCCCCGAGTGGGGTGAATACTCAATTTTTCGAGGTCTCGAATCTTCTTCGCCCATCCGCCCTCTGATCAGTGAAGTTAGGCTGTCGGGACGACCCCACTCTCTGCACCTGTACTGGAGGATTGTTTTTTGCCTTTCTAGATGATCCCTGCAAGATAAGGGAAACATTTTCTTCCTTTTTGTTTTGGACCCTACGGGAAGTGTTGCCATAGTTTCCGCTTCGGATTTGTTCCGCAGCCGTTTCCAAGGCCGTGAAATCCCGAATCTTGCCAGACTTCAACCCCATGTCCACCATTTCCCCGTGTTTTATCATCTCGGCAAAAGGTCGTCCAATCCCCAATATCACTCGCTCATAATAGGGTGCCTCCTGAATATCCACAAAGGTCATTACCATCTCTGTCTCGCTCATTGGGGGATTCACTTGGGCAGCCATACCCCTCCACCGCTGTGCATAGTCCCTGAAAGATTCTTTTGGTTGTTTCTTGACCTTTGTCATTTGATACCTGTCAGGGGCCATCTGTGCTTGGAAGCTGTATTGTGTTAAGAAAGTATGGGCCAATTCCTCCCAGTTGTGGATTTGAGTATTGTCAAGGCGGGCATACCAGGTTCTTGCCTCTCCCGTCAGGCTCTTTTGGAATAATTGCATTCTTAGACCTTCGTCTTCGGCATAAGATCCAAGCTCCCTGACGTATATCTTCAGATGTGTATAAGGATCCCCCTTCCCATTGTATTTCTTAAATTCGAGAATTTTAAATTTCTCCGGGTATCTGGCTCCGGGGAAGACACATAGATCTGAATAATTAACCCTGCCTAGGGAGCCTATGCCTTTTATGGATTGGATGGTCTCCTCCATTTGCTTCATTTTCTTTCGAAGGTTATCAGTGTCTCCTTCCTCCGGGATAGTAATCACTGTCCGGTTGGGTATAGGAATGACCTTTGGGATGACGGGTTCGCCCTTAGGTTGGGGTGGATCCTCTTTAGGTGGATCCTGTCTAGGTAGCAATTGTTCCTTCAGCATTATGGCCATCTCCAACATCTGTTTCTTAAAATCATCAAATTCCTCACGAGATATGGAACTATGATTGGGAAGATCATCCATTTCAGAGGTAGAGACCTGGGCTTTCTTAGACTGCGAACGGGTTTGAGGAGCAATCCTACAGAAACAACGGTTCGAAGTTTAGTCCTGGGCAATGAAAAGATATGGATGCATGCTAAAGCTGTAACTTTTGTGTTTTGGGTTTTTTAATCTTTCCCTGCAAAACAACATGTTAGCGATCCCTTATTGCAACAATAAATGCTAGACTCGACTTATTATGCTTCCCCAGCTGTTCCCTGCGAAACATAGAGGTTAGTAACTTCTTTTGACAAAAGGGGAGGCATATATGAATATTGAATGTGATCATGCCATTTATATGTGCGAAACGTAAAAGGGCATGAAGAGATTTTTCCTGCGTTGGGTTAATCTGAGGCTGACCTATCCTAAGGTTACTCTCGCGGGCTTTTCGGCATGAAGGTCCCCAAATCTTCGCAATCTACTCGTCTGAAACCTTTTGATTGGAGCGGATTTGGGTGGTGCGTTTCCTGAGCCATCTCCGGGGAGCAGCCCCTTCGAGTCCAGTAATAAGCAACCGACAGGTTCGCCTCAGGAGGAGGTACTCTCTCAACATACATTCATATTCATCGTCCTCACCATATGCAAATGATTAAAAGTAAAGCAATTTCATTCAATCATTCATTTATTGGGCAAAACACACATTCCCACATCAAAAGTAAAATCAAAATATCGCACATACACACATTTTATGAATTTTAAAAGGATAGGATAGCATCGAGATTCGAAAGCAGCTTAAGCCCTCTAATGTCCCCAGCAGAGTCGCCAGCTGCCGACGCCGGTTTCTCGCCTCTTCCGCGATATTTGTCCTTTTCCGATTTTAGCCTTTGTTATTAGATGATTTTGGGAAAAGGTCGGCATTGATGTCGACGGGGTTTTGAAAGATCGTTTTTTTATGATGAGCCAATTAACCAGAGTCGCCAGTTGGTATATTTGAAATGGATGTACCAACTCATCCGAGTTTTCGTTTTTTATAAATCGATGGCTCATATGTGACTCCGAATTAATTGGTCTGCGAACTGAGATTCATAGAGTTCAGGGGCTTGCTTAAGTGAGGGGAAGGTGTTAGGCACCCCCCAACTTCCGTGAAACACGGTTACCGCAATCTTGATACTTTCCTATCCTTTGATTCATAAAATGTGTATACGTGCGTGTGTGTGTGTGTGCTTATGTGAATGTTGTGGTGAGTTCCTTCATGAGAGATGAAACATTTGGCCTTTTATTGAGAAATCGTGTTTTATTTTGGGAATGTTTTAGAACGTCGTTTCCGTTAGTACGAGAGAGCTCCTTTATTCATGCGAAAGGTTTGATTTTACTTATCAAAACTATGAGATCTTTATTAGGCGTTGTTTTGGCAAAACAAGAATCTTTTAAACCTTTGTCAAAATAGGAATCGAAATCTATACATTGCTTTCATAAAATGATGGGAAATTTCTAGGATATCTTTAACCCTATGCACAAAGGTTTAATAAAACATTTCGTTTCATTCATAAAAGCCATTTTTGGTGATGTTTGAAAATGATTTTCTTTGGCCTTCTCGTTTAATAGGAATCGACATTCATTAGCATTTCCAATTCTTATCCTCGTGATGCTAATATCCTACTTTGATTGATTGTAGAAAAATCTTTATTGTTTTGGCTTTGAAATCTTTTGTTTGGTGTTACAAATCAAGTTAAACATCAAAACGCGTAGGGGGATATTCACGGGCATGTAAGCCATCAAAATACCCCGAACGCCAATAATCACATATTTCACTATTACGGGGCCTTAAACCCGATTCTCGCCTTGGCGTCGTTTTAAGGCCCGACAATTACATCTTACAATAAAGGATAATCGATCCTATTACATCCACCAAAATTGTCCATCATCGGATTTGGACCGCGCGGAGGTCGCGTTCCTAGGCTCACATCCACAATTTCTACACACTCACAAAATGGATATTACAAGAATTAAACAAGCTAAAAATCACCAAATGGATATCATCGGGTCATTAGGAAGAATTTTGTTCCATTGGGAACCCTCACTAATAATCCTCAATCCTTGTATCCTCAATAATATACAAAGAAAACTACATATAATATAACCCAAATGACCAAAAGCTTAACAAAATGATATAACGAAAATGCTATAAAAGAGGGCTTTTCACCTTGCAAATGTTACCACAATTCGTACAAATTCGTATATTGAATGAAGTAGAAAATATATATGCTACAATCTAATCAAAAGAGTATAATTTCTCTCTTTTTTCTCTCTTTTCTCTCCTTTCCCGAGCTATCTTTGTTGCTGTTTTTCTCTTCCTTTTCTTCCCAAAACTGCTGCTGTCTTCTCCCTGGATGAAATGAAGAAACTGAGCTGAAATAGGCTGGCCTAGGGCAGCCGCAGATTGATCTGCGGCTTGGCCGCAGATTGATCTGCGGCTTGGCCGCAGATTGATCTGCGGCTGGCTGGCCCGCCAGCCACTCAGCCTGGTTTCGAGTTCCGTGTTTTCAAAAGGCGCACTCATTGGCCGCAGATCAATCCGCGGCTGGCTGTCTTGACTTTCTCAATTTTCGTGTTACGCCTCAATTCTCGTGTCGTGACGTCAGTTTTTGCCGACATGTTCGTATTTTGCAGTCCGGGAATTACTGGGAGACGTGCCACATCATTCGGGAATGCTCAAATCGGGCAGCCTTGTTGTCACGTCGGTTTCGGTTGTAAATCGTCGCGGTGGCGTCGAGTGTTTGTACTTGTCCATCTTTCGCTCTCGCAGGCCGGTTCATTTGACGGATTTGCCCTCCTGTCAGGGTTAGTATACGAAGTGCAAAATTTGGGTGTCTACATATGGGAGTACCCATTTTAATTTTGGGTAGAGTTATTTACCAGTTTTGGTACAAAAGTGGGAGTTTTCGGATATATTTTTGGTGTTTTTGGGTATTTAATTTGGCTTGTTACTCCAAGTGGGAACCACCCAACCACATTAGACCAATCAAATGAGAGCAAGGAGGGAGGTTGCCGGCAAGTTTGAATTTTTGGCCTCCTTGAGCCTCAAACCTATTTTCTCCCAAAATTCCTCCGCTTCTCTCAAATAATTCATTCCCTCCCAATCCATTCCTTGGCTAAGTTCAACAGATAGAGAGAGAGAGCTGCAGAAAAGAAAGGAGGAAGGAGTCGCCGGAAGTCGCCGAAAAAGAGAAGAAGGTCGCCGAAAAAAGGAAGGAGGAAGAAGAAGAAGGCACGGGTAGAAGAAGAAGAGAATCCAAGCAAGGAGAACCCTCAATCAATCCTAGCCGAGCTATAATCATCTAGGAAGGATTTACAGAGGTAAACACCAACCAAATCCTTTCCATTCGATTTCTTGTTAAGTTTTTCAAGTTTTTCTTAGTTGTGAGCTCTTAAGCTTGTGGGTCGGATTTATGGCGATTCTTGGTGTTTTTGTTTATGGTGATTGTTTGTAAATGTTCTTAAGAGGTTATGTAAGCCATTAATAACGTCAAAGTGGAACAAAAACGCAAGAAATCCTTACCTTGGCTTAATGGAGCAAGAATAATGGACTTTGGACATGAACTTGGACATTCGGACTTTTTAGAGGACTGTAAAGCTATGATTTCGTGTTTGTTAATTTTGTTTGTTAATATGGTATTGTAGTTTCATGGGTTAGGAAGCTAACCCAGTTGGAATGGAGTAAAAAGGAGTTAAAACGAGTTCGTAGTAATGATTTTTGTAAAACTTGTCAAGAACTCGAAGAACAGAGTATGAACTTTACACTTTGGCTTAAGATTTGACGATGTTAATATTAATGGGTAGCTCTGCATTTTTGATATGTTGTAGCCCCATGAGTTAGGAGTCCATAGAGTCCGGAATGGACCAATTTGCTTGTGTATTGAAGGAGTTATGGGGGTTGGAGTGGCCGGAGGCCGGAGTCGCGAACTGGGAACAAACCCAGAATCCGGCTACTGCAGAATGGCACCGCAGCGCTAGTCATAAGCCCTGCAGCTCACGCTGCAGCAAGGGGTAAGTTGGTAAAAGACCGGGACTCACGCCGTAGTGTGAGGCCTAAGCTCTAAGGCTCACGCCGCAACGTGAAGCCCTGTCATGGAGAAAACGCGGGACTCACGCCGCAGCGTGAGGTCCAGTGCTAAGGCTTAGCGCTGCAGCGCCAGTGCCGTGTTTGGCTTGGGTCGGGTAGGTCAGACCAGATCGGGTCGGGTCGGACCTAATGAATCCTTTTCAACGGGTCCAACACTTATATATTTCTTTGTACTAAATGATTAGACAGGTTAGTTAAGCATATTTTTTTAAGCCCTAAATGCTTAATTGTTTTCCAAATATCAGCCAAATTGATATTGTCTTAAGGCGTAAATTGTGTAACCTGGATGCAACTCACATTTGGTTTATGCGTCTATTGGACCACTCATCAGTAATAATCATCATTCATTGTTTCATTTGAACTTTGATTATGTCGTTTCAGCTATTTCATCAATGTTCATAAATCGTTGGTCTATGCAGCTATTATTCTCATTCATTCATGATATATCTTCTTTATTCATTTTAAACTTGCTGAGCAAAGTAGTTGCTCACCCTTGCTATATCATGAACCTATTGCAGTTAAGCCGGGGAGTTCCAAAGCAGACAAAGGCAAAGGAAAGCTTAAGGAATAGTTATATGTATTATCCCGTTATGAAATCGTGCAATCGTTTTGTATTATTATTGTATTCTGCAATGTATTTATTTAAGGTTATAGACCTTGGGACCGTAGTAAACCTTTTGTAATAAATAACATATGTTTATTTATTCCGCATTAGTTGATTTATGTTGTTTAGAGGTGTATGGATGTATTTTATCGTGAGCACCAAATTCGAGGTATTGGTACCTGAATTTGGGGGTGTCACATCATTCATTTGGTTCAAACAGAAAATTAGAAAATACCTTGCGAATGCGTCGGTTAGGGTCTTTCCACTTGCGTCGCCGGAGTTTTCGGCCGGAGCTTTAGCAGATTTTCCCAAAATCGGCGTTGATCTTGGGAGACATAGAGAGGAGAGACAGAGAGTAGCTGGTTCTATTGTTAGAGAGAGTGATTTGAATGAAATGGCAATTTTTTTCTTCTTAACCCGCCCAAACGGATTTTGACCTGCTTTGAGTTCGCGTGTGTATTTTCCCAACCCATCTCTGTCCTGGACCGTTGGATATCATCCAATGGATGATATGAAAAGTTCAAAAATTAAGGCATATCCGGGCTCTGTGACACCCCCAAATTCAGGTACCAATACTTCGAATCTGGTGCTCACAATAAAATACATCCATACACCTCTAAACAACATAAATCAACTAATGCGGAATAAATAAACATATGTTGTTTATTACAAAAGGTTTACTACGGTCCTAAGGTCTATAACCTTAAATAAATACATCGCAGAATACATTAATAATACAAACTACTCCACGATTACATAACAGAATAGTACAATTAACTAGTCCTTAAGCTTTCTTTTGCTTTTGCCCGCTTTGGAACTCTCCGACTTAACTGCAATAGGTTCATGATATAGCAAGGGTGAGCAACTACTTTGCCCAGCAAGTTTAAAATGAATGAAAAGATATATCATGAATGAATGAGAATAATAATCGCATAATTCAATAATTTAAGAACATTGAAGAAATAGCTGACAGTATAATCAAAGTTCAAATGAAGAAATGAATATTGATTATTTACTACTGAGTGATCCAATAGACTATGAACTTTTTGGCCAAAGGATCAGTCATTCAACTAACCCTTTTAAACGCCTGGCCCGTCAGTAGTGCTTGAGGGAATCAGCCTCGAGTACCTTATGTATATGCATAACATTTAACTCTGACTGCATCAGACAACCGACACATTAAAATCCCCTAATAAGGGTTGCTCTCTCAGTCCAAGAATTCATACCAACAATCGGTTTAGATAGCTTTTAAAATAATAACCTGTACATGTCTAGCCGAAACAAATGGCGTAGACTATTTCCTTAAACTGTTCATGAATAAAGAACTTAAACGTTTCACGGTCCAACAACATATACTGAATTCAAATGCACAAGGTGCGAATATCAGTAATTATCTTTGATGTGGAGTAATTGACAATAATTATTCCACTAATATGGTTTGAAAGTAATAACTTCATTTGAGTCATGAAACTTGCAACAATATACAACATTTGTCTTGCCAAAATAAAGATAGTTGAGTAAGGAACTTGCAATAATATAGAATGATTGCTCAATTAATAAATAACTCGCACAATAAATAAAAGTTGTACGATTGAGAAATCCTGTCCAATATTAAATTGAGTTAGGGTAAGGAAACTTGCCCAACACAAGGGTTAGACAAGTGTTAGGAAAAACTTGCACAATATTCAACATGTGCATAGGATAGGAAACCTACTCAATATAATTCGAGTAAGGTTAGGGAAACTTGCCTGGTGCGTCTGCTACAATATTACAACATACGCTCCTTAATATCCTACACAATTAAGTACATATTCACATAACAATTAGTCAAATACCGGATACCAAATATTTATTTATACAACTTTATAATGTCCCATTCATATAAGAACAAAATATTAAACAAGGTTATGCCCCCTAGTTACGTCGTTACGACGCTTGTACGTCCGTACGCCAAACTTGCCTATTCGAATATCCAAGCGATACGCAATTACGTACGCCTAGCACGCCCATTTGATTTATCTAATACTCATTAGTTAATGCTAAGTATCATTATCATTCGATTTATCTAATACTCATTAGTTAATACTAAGTCTCACGCAGCCTTAGTGAGACCACGGAGGCTGCGCCAATGCCCAGGCGTTGCATATTGTTTCCTACGCGCGATTTGACCCTTCTTCACTCCAAACTTTATAACTTCTTCCATACACGTTCAAATTGTCGGAAGCATTACACGTTGCACACGCGCATGATCGACGCCCTCCGTTTGCACAACAATCATAAAAATAGTCAATTTCATAATTGATCTAGATGGTAAATTTCAATTTTAATTAATAAAGTTTTAGGTCTATCTCTAAGCTTTCCGGATCATCTTGAATCACCCTAATCCGAGTTCGTATGAGAAAGTTATGGTCATTTTACTAAGAGGTGTTCATGCTAAAAATTTTGGATTCAGGTAGTCGGCGAGGCCTCCGTGAGAATCATGGAGGCTGCGCCAATAGGGCAGCGAGGCCTATGTGAGGATCATGGAGGCTGCGTCAAACCAACCAGTGAGCTTAGCGAGGCCTCCGTGAGACCACGGAGGCTGCGCCAATGCCCAGGTGTTGCATATTGCTTCCTACGCGCGATTTGACCCTTCTTCACTCCAACCTTCATAACTTCTCCCATACACGTTCAAATTGGTCCGTTCTGAACTTTATGGACTCCTAAGACAGAGGGCTACAACATATCAAAAATTCAGAGGTACCCATGAACATTAACATGGCTAAATATTAGGCCAAAGTACTAAGTTCATACTCTGTTTTGAATGTTCTAAGTGTTCTTCACTAAACCACCACCAAATCTTTGTTTTAATCTCTTTTTACTCCATTCCAACTGGGTTAAACTCATAACCCATGGAAGTACAACATCATAATAACAAACGAATTATACAAACACGAAATCATAGCTACAAAGTCCTCTAAATCGTCCAACAGTCCATGTTCATGTCCAAAGTCCATTGTTCTTCATGTTCTTCATCCTTTAAGCATAGGTACGGATTATACTTGTGTTTTTGGTTCCACTTTAATGTTATTAATGGCTTATAAGGTCTCTTAACAATATTTACAAACAATCATAACAAACAAAAATAACAAGAATCGTCATAAATCTGACCCACAAGCTTAAGAGCTCAAAACTAAGAAAACTTGAAAAACTTAACAAGAAATCGAATGGAATAGATTTTATTGATTGTTTACCTCTGTAAATCCTTCCTAGATGATTAAAAAGATTGGCTAAGGCTTGCTTGAGTTCTTGTTCCTTGCTTTGGCTTCCTTCTCTTCTTCACCCGTGCACCACCTCTCTCTCTCTAAACTTCTTCTTCTTCCTTCTTCCTTCGTCTTCCTTCTCTCTTTCTACAGTAACTCTCTCCTTCTATCTCTACTAGCTAGTAGCTGGACTAAACAAGGAATGGAAGAAGAAAGGAAATGGCATGGAGACTTGTAAATGGAGCTTCAGGAGAATGAAATAGAATGGGGAAGGAGAATGGTTGCTATGTTTGGAACTCAATGCAATTTGTCTCCCAAAAAATAGGCTTGCCCGACCACTCCCTCCATGCTCTCATTTGATTGTGCCAAAATGGTTTTGTTGTTTCCCACTTAGTGTGACAAGCCAAAATAAATACCCAAACACACAAAAATATATCTGAATACTCCCATTTTTGTACCCAATTTGGTAAATAACTTTACCCAAAATTAAAATGGGTTCTCCCATAAATTATTGGGACGCATAAAAATAATTATTACGAGATTTGTCTATTTATTCGGAACACCCATATAATACATTCGGATACAGATAAAATCACGTATCAGCTCAAATAAAATTTTCGACGCTTGAAAAAATTATCACTTCGCTCACACATTAATGAAATTTATTAAAATCGAAAAAGACACAAAAATATAATGGCGTGAATAGTGCCTCGGGAAACGTGTCCGGTGAATAGTGATTTAGCGATGCTACGCGAAATCAATTATTCACCTAAACAAAACTATAACACGTAAAATTTCATGCATTCACATAATTCAGGTTGTCACACAACCTTTAAGTATACAATACAAAATAATATTAATAAAATATAATATATTCATTAATATTCAAAAATTCGAATTACAAGGCAAGTCCAAAATTCCCGGTCGTTACAGGCTTTCAGATGTGATCAGGACTCTATATATACATACATATATATATATATATATGTACATCAGCAAATAGTTTTACCTTTATACTTTAGTGGATTACATCAATCATTCCTTCAAGTAACAGCTGGTGCGGTTATGGATGAGATCAAACTACTATGTGACTAATGGAAGCTTTGCATCAAAAATTACTGTCCATAAACTATCAGTATACGACAAGGAGAAAAATGATGTATACTCTCAATAAGAGTGATCAATTAAAATATTAATTGAATAAAAGATGTGTTTCTACTTGGTTTGTATCCTTTTGCATGCATTTAACATTAAAAGTTAAACATAAAAGATTCATTGAGTAGAGACTTTATATAGGAAACTATATCCAAAGTAAGCTTTACCTATTTGGCATTTGGAGGTCTAAGATCCTCGATTTCATTTGAAAATATGAGAAGGTCCCAACTACTAATTAACGACCAAGTTAGGATTATCCAATCAGTTAATTACAAGTAATCAGGGTAGTTGGGCATCGCTGCCCTTCTCAGTAAGACCTCCCTAGTTATAGCTAATAAAAAAGAACTGACCTAGCAAGTATCTTTTTTTAGAAAACAATTGTTGGACAATAATATGGTCTGCCAATAGTTCACTTAACATAAGTTTTGTGCGAGTCAGACAAGTGAGCTTTCCAGCATGATCATTATCGCAGGACAGATAAGTTATTGTTGTATGAAGTTATTTTATGTGAACATCATATTAAGAGGTAGGCCACCAACTCGACAAAAGGAAGGTTCCATCTACTTGAAACTAGTACCAAATTATCAATTCATGAAGGATGTTTCCATAACTTGCGGACTCTCACAAAGGATGAATGCAAGCTTTGGAGATTGCATTTTAAAGCCAGTATTAGGGCCAAAAAGGAATGTATTAACATATAGTGGAGTAACATTTGAGGATCGAAACTCCAAAGTATGGAACCATGAGTTTAAATATCGTGCTAAAAGCTTTAATATTTAGATCTAATATGGTAAGTAGAACTTGAGTAAAGTTTTTCGGTCTCTTAAAACTTGAAAGATAAGGTCCAAGTTTTATCCCCTGCACAAATTTATGCGAGTTTAATTGTGATAACACACAAAGCCAACAAAAGGTTTAAATGGTGTGTGTTGACAACGTATCATATTCCCAAATTAGGTTAAACTGTTATGATTCTACGTAACTTGGTGGATTTCATTTTAGTAAATATAGCATAAGCTAAATGAGCCTATAGTAGTCTACAAGAATATCTACAAATAGACTTTGGAGCAATCCTGCAGATCATCCTCAAGTTATTCAACCTTTTACCCAATATTTAGATGATAGATTAACCCTAATATGCATGGCTACAAACTAGGCTCTTAGGCTAGCAAATATATCAAACACAAAAGGGAATAAGAAGTGTACAACTCTTCAAACTTTAAGGGAATATATATAATTTTTTTCTTCACCTACTGAATTTACTCAAACAAACAATGGTGATTGTAAATCCATCTCAATCTAATAATAGGAACTGATATAGGTGCTCTGATCATTCTAGTGCTATACATTTCTAACAAGTTCAATAGTTTGAGTAAACGTTACTTAATGGATTATAATATCAATACTTCAGTAGTATTTTGAAGGAGCAAGTAGATAGCAATCAAGCACAAACTTGAAGATCTTACCATAGAGGATCAATCAATCTTCAACCAAATTATCATGTTGGCGAAGTGGTGTGTTGTCACAGACAACTAAAAATAAAACCTTACTCGAAAAAATATCTATGTAGTAGTGCAAGTAAGAGTCAATCCCACAGAGAGTGATTAATCTACTTTTATACTTTGTATACCAAAAAGGGGGGTTTTGAATGTTGTTGAATAAAGTAAATAAATATGCAAATAACGTAAAATAATCTAATGAAATAAATCAGAGAAACGAGCCTTGGATTAATTTAACTTTCACCTTCAGAAACTTACACTAATCATTGACTCAAGTATAACTAATTAATATTTTGAATATTCACCGTTGGAATTACTTCTGCGTCTTTCCTTATTTGTAGTTAGACAGAAACAAGTAATCTAAATAACCCTAACTACTAAACAACTTTAGACAAGTGCTGAAAGTTTAATCTAGTAGCAGTTTTAAGAATTAAAAAGACCGATGAAGCTAAACCACATAAGCTCAAGCAGTTGCATTTAATTTAGTTGATTATTCTTTCTAAGATGTAATAATCTTCTGATCTGCAGTTAATTATTAACCTTAGTTGCTTTATAAATTAGAGTGACCAAATAATTACGGATTTGATATCTAATTTAGCAGTAGATTTCAACGAATAATAAACTAATATGCATCCTAGCAACTAAAATATCAATCGTAAAATTTAAGTGTAAAAGAATAATCAATATTCAAAATAATAATCAAACAATTAAAACCAATTAGATCTTACAATGTAATAATTTGAGGCTTCCGACTCCTTAAACCAAGAATAGAAGTTTAGTTACATATGGCCATGAATTCACCAAAGAATAATAGAGAGAGTTTTCTAGCTAAGAATCCCTCTCTCCGGTGTCTAATAACATGTATTTATAGTTTACATAGGAAAACCCTAACTTAAGAAGAAAAATAATCCAATTTAGAATACAAAACTGGCTGATCCACGACAGTAGCCACGCCTTAACGTCGCAGTTCTTGAATCCACTGTCACGGTCCTCTAATGCAGCACCGCGACTCTAGACCTTCTGTAAGTTTTTTTCTTTTTGCGTTTTTACAGACCCATTTAATCCTCCAAAGTCGCGGACTCCTTCAATTGCACCTTAAATCAAAATATAAGAATAATGAGTATTTTTCGGCACAAAATAAAGACAAAAGATCAAGCATTAAGGGATAAAAATATAATAAATTCCATACTCATCACGAAGGTTCACTAAAAGAGCATTGGCCTCCTTAAGTAAAGAAGAAAACTCCCACGAAAACAAAGATCAACATCATAAAAGTTAGATTTTTGTTCATATATTTTGCCTGCATTTGTATCAACAAAAAAAGAAGTAGATTACCTGAGAATCGGAGAACAAAATCGGTAAACACGCCCAAAGTCCCAAATTGCAAATCGATAATACTTGAGAATCAATTAATGTGGCAAAATTACTTGAGAATCAATTGATGGGGCAAAATTACTTGAAAATGAAAGAAATAGATTAGAGAGATTAGATTTGGGTTGGAATTTGAGGCATGAATTAGATTGAACTTTAGGGTTAGATAAGCGGGAGTGGGGAACTAAAAGCGGGAGTGGGAAATAGAAGGGAAATAATAGGCATATATGTCTAATTTTCTATATTTTTAATTTGGCGCTGAATTGGACTGAATTTTTGGTTCGTCATTTTCAGATCCTATGTCGACGGTACTACTGTCGCCTTATTTTTTTTTTTAATTGGCGCCAGTCTTTCCACCTAATCTATACCGACCGAAAATAAATACTCGTCGGCTTATGGGGAATATGGCGACTAGTTTTAGCACTGGTCGTCATATCTCGTCACCGTATCATATTCTTCTTGTAGTGATCATCCATGATCCTTATTTATACTAGTAAAAGAAACCCTAATCCTATAAGGAAATAACAAATCAATTTGGAATCAAAATCCTAGCTAAAAAGCTTCTTAATTACATTAAAATTGAAAACTACCAAACATAACTTGCCAAAAAAATCTGTTAAAAACATTCCACGAACACGCTTGAGCGCTACGACGCTAGTTTAGAGCGCAGCTGCGCTGCAACATAGTGCTGCTGCGACGCTTTGTAGCACAGTTGTGCTGCACAATCTGCTAACAACTGCATAGCTTGCTATAATTCCGTGTGAATTAATTTAGTGAATCTGTGGGCTGCTAATAAATGAATCCGACTCCAATTAGAATTAGACTAGTATTGATATGTTATACCATTCCTTTGTAAGTTGTTGAATATGTGAATATGCTATGAAACCACATGGCCCACATTAGCTTGAAATATGCTTATTCCCTTCATATGTAAATGTTAAGTTTAAATCAATTACGCGAGGCCCACATGAATAGCTTGCTCACATGCTGCCCATTTGAGCTATTAAGTAGTCTTACAAGCAATTTGCATGTATTTGCTTGCCACATCTAGTTTGCAATGTTACTCATAATATTTACATGATGCCCATAATATGTTTCCTTTGCATGTAATTTGACTTGCATGATGTATGATTTTACATGGATGCAGATTTGGCTTGAATGGAACTCCCTTAGTCCCATAATGTTTGGGTCATGCTAATTAATTGACGAACAACCCTTTTATTAAATTTTCTTGAATAAACTTCAGCCTAATTACTTAAGATCATTTGATGAACCCCGAGAACTTGAAATGAGTTATTAATATTTGATGCGAGCTTGACCGAGATTGTATCATTCAATAATATACTCCACGGCACGTTTGTGTGAGGTGGTAGTTGCCCGAATCGTTTCTAGCAAGTCGTAAGGTGGAACGCCCACGACACCTCAACGCTTCGCCTATATTGAGATAAGAACCTTGGTACAATCACTTGCGTAAGGACGTCTGTGTTGAATGGACACCAACGATACCTTAACCTCGTACTTATATGAAGTAGGAACCTTGGTACAATCGACAATTGATACAGTAGAAGACGCCACACATAACTATGATCTGTTATATGATAAGTCAGGTTTGAACTTCACAAAAAAATTATGAACAGTTCGAGAGCTCTCAAAGAACCAAAAAGAGAATAATCTCACAAGAAATTTATTAATAATCCAAATTGTATCAATTACATCAGCCAATTCTCTTATTTATACTACTCACAAGTAACCCTAATCACATAAGGAAATAACAAATTAACTTGGAATGAAAATCCTAGCTAAAAAGCATTATAATTACATTAAAATTGGAAATCCTAGCTAAAATCCCGTGCAAAATCGCCTTAGAAGATTCTGGAAACGAGCCTGAGCTGCGAAATCAGAAGTTGGAGTGCTGCTGTGTCGGGACCTAGCACAACAACGCTGTAAACCAGCGCAGCTGCATTTGACTTTTTGTCCAGGCTATTGAGCTGATTTAAATGTTGAGCTGATTCGAATGCTGATTTAACCCACTTGCTTGCACCAAGTTAACGAACTTAGAATCATCCTCAATCTCCCATGAACCCTTATCAGTCCAAACTTCTTGGATTAACCCGTTTAGAGCCTCTTTAAACCGTTTAGCTCGAGACCTCATAACTGGACCAATAGGCACTTGAACTAGATCCGCCCACGTTTGACCTTCGTGACTTTCGTCTATATCTGAGCCAGGCATGTCCTCATCATTCACATTATACTCACCAGGTAAATCCAATTTGTAGGCATTGTCATTGATGTGCTCAAGAACTTGAAAAGGACGACCTCCCCTCGGAAGCAATTTTGATCGCCTTTGAGCTGGAAACCTCTCATTCCGCATATGTAACCAAACCTAATCTCCAAGCTCAAAGATCACTTGACGTCATCCTTTATTGGCCTGTTTGACGTACTACTCTGTCCTCTTTTTAATGATGAGCCTAGCTTTCTCATGTATCTGTTTAACAAAGTCAGCCCTTTTCTTTCCATCCATGTTAGTATATTCAAATACAGGTAATGGTGATAAATCCAACGGTGCTAAAGGATTAAAACCATACAATTTCAAATGGAGAAGAATTAGTAGCAGAATAAACAGATCTATTATAAGTAAACTCAACATGTGGCAAACATTCTTCCCAGAATTTGATATTCTTTTTAATGATAGCCCTTACCAAAGTAGAATTTGTGGATGACAAGTGGTTAAAAATAACAATTTAGTACCTAACTTACACCACAACGTCTTCCAAAAGTAATTCAAGAACTTAATATCCCTATCAGAAACAATTGTTCTAGGCATACTATGCAATCTAATAATTTTCCTAAAGAATAAATCAGCAACATGAGAAGCATCATCAGTTTTGTGACATGGAATAAAATGTGCCATTTTTGAAAAAACCTATCCACGACCACAAAAATCAAATCATTACCATGCTTAGACCTAGGTAATCAAAACACAAAATTCATAGAAATATCAATCCAAGGTTCACTAGGTATAGGCAATGGTGTATATAATCCATGGGGTTGCACACAAGATTTAGATTGACGACAAGTAATACATCTATCAATAATTCTTTCTACGTCTCATTTCATATGTAGCCAATGTTCCCGTAAAACTACAAAAGTTTTATCCACACCAACATGACCCATTAAACCACCCCCATGTGATTCTTTTACTAACAACTCACGCAAAAAACACGCATAATTTATTTTCACGAAATAAAAACCCATTATGCTTACTGCATTCTTTTCACAAGACTTAAACTCTTCATGAAAATTATGGTCTAAAGCATATAATTCCTTAATTTGTTCAAAACCAAGCAATTTCGTATCAAGAGCTGATAACAACACATACCTCCAAGAAAGAGCATCTGCAACGACATTCTCTTTACCTTGCTTATATCGAATAACATATGGGAATGTCTCAATGAACTCCATCCATCGTGTATGTCTCTTGTTCAATTTATGCCGACCTTTTAGTACTTCAATGACTCCTGATCGGTGTGAATCGCGAACTCCTTAGGCCATACGTAGTGTTGTCATGTTTCTAATGCTCGAACCAATGTGTACATCTCCTTGTCATAAGTAGGATAGTTCAAAGCTGCCCCACTCAACTTCTCCCTAAAATACGCCACTGGTTTCCCTGCCTGCATCAAGACAACTCCAATCCCAAAAACTGAAGCATCACATTCAATGCCAGATTTGAGGACAAATCCTTTTCAAGAGGAGGGGAATGATACAATCCTGGTCAGACTCGCATCAAATATTAATAACTCAGTTCAAGTTTTCGGGATTCATCAAATGATCTTAAGTAATCAGGCTGAAGTTTATTCAAAGAAATTCAATAAAATGTTTGTTCGTCAATTAATTAGCATGACCCAAGCATTATGGGACCAAAGGAGTTCCATTTAAGCCAAATCTGCATCCATACAAAATCAGACATCATGCAAGTCAAATTACATGCAAAGGAAACATATTATAGGCAGCATGTAAATATTATAAGCAACATTGTAAACTTGATGTGGCAAGCAAATATATGCAAAATGCATTTAAGACTACTTAATAGCTCATGTGGGCAGCATATGAGCAAGGTATTCATGTGGGTATAAATTCCAATTTGGCATCAATGTGGACAACATGTGAGCAAGCTATTCATGTGGGCCTCACGTAATTGATTTAAACTTAACATTTACATATGAAGGGAATAAGCATATTTCAAGCTAATGTGGGCCTGGTGTTTCATAGCATATTCGCATATTCAGCAACTTGCAAAGGAATGCTATAACATATCAAGACTAATCTAATTCCAATTGGAGGCGGATTCATTTAGTAGTAACCCATGAATTCACTTAATCAATTCACACAGTATTACAGCAAGCTATGCAGTTGTTAGCAGATTGTGCAGCGTAGCTACGCTACAAAGCGGCGTAGTAGCGCTATGTTGTAGCGCAGCTGCGCTCTAAATTAGCGCCACAGCGCTCAAGCATGTTCCTGGAATATTTTTAGCAGATTTTTTTGGCAAGTTATTTTTGGTAGTTTTCAATTTTAATGTAATTAGGAAGCTTTTTAGTTATGATTTTGATTCCAAATTAATTTGTTATTTCCTTATAGGATTAAGGTTTCTTTTACAAGTATAAATAAGGAACATGGATGATGTAATTAATATACAATTCAAATTTCTATCAATATAATTACTTGTGAGGTTTTCTCATCATTTGGTTCTTTAAGAATTCCTAAGCTAGTTCTTAGTTTTCTTTGAGATTCAATTTTGACTTATCATTCAACAATACATAGTTGGGTGCGGCGTCTTCTACCGCATCAATCGTCGATTGTACCAAGGTTCTTGCTTATATATAAGTATTGGATCAAAGTTTCGTTGGTGTCCATTTAGTGCACATTTCCTTACACTATCAATTATACCAGGGTTCTCGTCTCAATATAGGCGAAGGGTTGAGGTGTCGAGCGTGTTCCACCTTACGACTTTGCTAGAAACGATCCAGACGATGACCACCTCACGCAAGCGTGCCACGAAGTCTATCATCAATTAATAATATCACATAAGGTGAATCTTGGGATTGCAGAAAAATTTCAAATATGATTTATGTCATGCTTCCGCTGCTACATCATGTGATTGTATGTGTGTTCATATTTCTGCAAACCAACATAATAGACTTTGCGATCTTTTTCTAGTATACGATCTTAGAGCAGACTCTATGATCTACACTTTATTTTACGATCCTTGAAAGAGCTTTGTGATCTTCTGCAGACTATGCAATCTTGACCTAACTCTGAGAACTTCTAGCAGACTCTACGATCTAACATGTTTATATATAGACTCCACGGTACACTTGCGTGATGTAGTCGTCGCTCGGATCGTTTTTAGCAAGTTATAAGGTGAAACGCTCACAACAGCTCAACCCATCGCTTATGTGTAGACGGTAATCTTGGTACAATTATTTGCGCAAAGGAAGTTTGCGTTGAATAGAACATCAATGACACCTTGGCCCTTCGCTTATATGTAAGCGGTAACCTTGGTACAATCAACGATTGATGCGATAGAAGACGCCACACACAACTATATATTGTTGTATGATAAGTCAATTGAACATTCATAGACAAACCATGAATAATTCAGGAGTTCTCAAAGAACTAAAAGGAGAATAATCTCTCAAGAATTTTTATTAATCAAAAGTGTACTACTTGTTACATAAACCATACATTCTATTTATACTAATAGAATAAACCTTAAAGAAACCCTAAATCCTAAAGAATATAAATACATAGTTCACAAGTAACTAGTAATCAAATCTATCTAACAAATATCCTAGTTACATTAAAAATCTAAAAGATATGAAAATCCCTACAAATTTGGAATTAAATCTGCCAAAAATGCGTTTCTTAGAATTTGTGTCACGTGACTGGCATGGGGCACAGTAGGAATACAAAGGACATGGCGCAGGGCGTACTGCTCCTCCAGAACTTCCTGTCTCTCTAGCGTGGGATGCGCTGTTGTTGGTACAAAACTGGCGCGGGGCGCGCTGCTGGACCAGAATTGTTTCTTCATTGTTTTTAAGTTCTAAACTTGTTCCTTAGTCCTTCCTTTATATCTCCCACTAATCATGAACCTTTGCATGGGACAAACGAATGAACTTAGAATCACATTCATCAATGATTGTCTTGTCATGAAGCTTGAAACTAATCCATTCGATCCATGTAACCCAAACTTGTATTGTTGCGTGATGAATTATAATCTCTTAGACATGCTTGGACATCCACAACGTCGTGTGAACACTAATCCCTCCTTGAATCGAAACATTGCTTTATCGCGGACTAGACGACATAGATGAACACGGCCTTGATGACTCAGCTTGCGTTGATTTGGTCTCACTAAAGAGATTGTATCTAGCAATCCCAAATCACATAATTGATCCTCTCCTCATGGTCCACTTGAATTGAGCTCCAATGTAAGCATCCCTAAACAAATTTTAGCCCAATTACTTGAAACCATTCGTTGAACCTCTCGAACTCGAGTTAAATGAATGTTGTTCGATGCGAGCCTGGTCAGGATCTCATCATTTCCTTCCTCTTGAAAAGGATTTATCCTCAAATCTGACATCCCCTCCTCTTGAAAAGGATTTACCCACAAATCTGATCCTACATAAAAACAAATCAAATTAGTAGAATCAAACGAAACATAATCACAATTCTCACTTTGCAAAAGAAATATGAAAGTAATATCAACAATGCAAATAAGAATATGAAAAGAATCATCAAAAATTTTAACTCCTGCAAGGAACATAACAATGTCTGGCACTTCCCCCGCATTGGCATGAAGAACTTGTAAATATTTCCTTCCAAACGATGCTCGACATAGCATAACACACTGCAAACTCTTCGTAACACTACCTGGAAACTTAAACCCTCGATCTCCTTTAATCAAGAATCTATCCACATCAACATAATACTCTTCCACATGTAAACCAAATACTTCCAAATTACTAACTACATCAAAATAAACTAAATTAATAACTATAGTAAAAACACAATCAAAACTTCTACCTAACGACATAAACATATAGGTAATAAAATAAATGCAAATAAAACTATGAAAAACTCTATCTCCTCCTAGATCAAAATTCAATATGTAGAACTTTCACCCATTCACGAATTCCTGGATCAAAAATCAATCTAACAATCCCGATCATTCGCAAATCTACCATTAACGAATTCCCTGATCAAAAGTGAACCTTCCGAACTCGATCATTCACATTAACATTCATTCCATTGCATCTGGATCAAATAATAATCTTTGAAACTCTTCAAGGCGCAATTGCAAACATACTTGAATTCCTGAATTAAACACAAAACAAAACAAATCAACATATATCTTTTGTCTAATCACTAAGAAATCAAATAGCTCAAATTTATATGCATAGTCTACTAGAACAATATTCAAAACACTTCCGTTTAGACTTTCCATGCATTGTCCGAATGGATTTACTCCATGATCCGTGTATTTCTCCTCGATGATTATGAACCCATCCAAAATCTGCACAAAACAATCAACCTTTCTCCTTCCATTATTGATTACATTGGAAGTTTATTGTTCATGGTCTATGTTGACTATCATCTATTCTAAAAGCAATTATTATTCTTGCTTCAGTTATTCTTATTGTTGAATCATGTTCAGATCATATCCCTTTCCTTCATGATATATATATCATTCCTTGTTGCTATTTAAACTTGTTAAGCAAACTAGCTGCTCACCCTTGCTATATCATGAACCTTATTGCACTCAAACTCGAGACCTCAAGCAAAGACAAGGGCAAGGAGAAGATGAAGTAATAGACTTATAGCGAATGTACTTTATTTTGGGCATTGTTAATTAACTGTTATTGTTATTTGAACCCTAAGTACTGTACTAGGGTATGTTTATATTCCTGTATTAAGGTTTTTGTATCGTGGGACTAGTAACACTTTTTGAATGAACAACATACGTTTATTTTATTCCGTATTTGGTTAGTGTATGTTCTTTAGAGGTGAATATGTGTATTGGATTGTGATGACCGAATCTGGGTGTTTGAGACATGAATTTGGGGGCGTTACAGACCAAACCGCTTCCTCATTACGGTTTTTAATTCTTCCCATGTCTTGTTCGGATGCTCTCTATAATTTTTCCTGCGACGCTTAAACTAAACCCACCATGTAATTGCATGATCGAAAAACTCTTGAATTGCTAGTTGGAACTTCTTATGCTCATAATAACTATAGTAGCCAAATTCTCGCTCCATCTTGTTTTCCCATCTCATATATGTGTCAGGATCATTCTCGCCTTGGAAAGAATTCCTTCGAGACCCATAAGTACTTTCACAATTATATCCATACATATTTACTACAACAACAAAGGTTAGTAGATAAAGAAAAAATTTCCTCACACACTCCTTTACGTATTTCGCTCAAACAATGTATCGCAGAATTATGAAATCATTCGTGTATCGCTCAATTTGGCTTTTAACCTCTAATAATCTTACTACTCTTGCCTTTTACCACTTAATATTCTCTCAAATAGGTTCTTTTTGAATTCACCAAAACAATAATCACAGTTTACTATTCAATTCAATAAGAACTTATCACAAATCAAAATATAGTAATATATGTCGTATGATAACCAACGCAAAATAAAGGGCTTTGCTCCTTCAGAATTGATGATGTATGTTCAAATTATCACTATGGAATTCGTTAGCAAATAATTTGAAACAAATAAATTTTTTCCCAACGTTTTTTCTCTAACTCACGAATTTATTTTTTTTCACAAATTTTTTTTGCTCAACAATTCAAACACTAAAAATAAAGATAAGTAACTCGCTAGAAAGGCTTAGCTCTGATACCAAATGATAGACTCCACAGCACGCTTGCGTGAGGTGGTCATCGCCCGGATCATTTCCAACAAGTTATAAGGTGAAACGCTCACAATACCTCAACCCCTCACCTATATGTAGACGGTAATCTTGGTACAATTGTTTGCGCAAAGGAAGTTTGCGTTGAATGGAACATCAATGACACCTTGTGTAACAATCCGGATATTCAGATATTATTAAAATAAGAAAAATAATAAATAAATTTCTTATTTTAAGATATGTTAATTGTGTTTGACTGCATAAATATTTTTGTGCTATGATTTTTCGTGATGAATTAGATGTGTATAATAAATGAGAAGGTATACATTTATTTGAAGAATTATATTTAATAACTATTAAAATGAGTTAACTTAAATTAGCTACAAGATGAAATGAATAAATAATTCATTAATTGATAAATTAGTGAATTAAGATGTTTGTTTTAATTAGTTACATAATGAAGTTTATTTAATTAATAATAAATTATTATAACATGAATAATGGAATAATATTTAATATTATTTCAAATGAAGGTATATTAATAATATGAGGTCCAATATATATCATATGTATATTGGCATCAAGTTTATGAATTACAATTTTAATGTGAGTAAAGGATATAATATATTAAATTATATAATATATATTTAAATTGTTTAAAAACAATATATGGAAGGAAAGAGATGATTAAATTTAATTATATAAAATTATTGTATATATTAAATAAGTGAATTAAAATAATTAATTTAATATTAATTATTTTAATATAGTTGGTTCGTTACATTAAATGTGTTATTCTATTTAATGTATTGATTCCATCATTATTGGAATAATTAAATAACTTTAATACATTAATTGGTATATGTATTATATGTATATATATATACATATATGTATATATATATATATATACATATATATATATATGAGAATGTGTAATATGTAAGTATAATATATTTGTGTTAAGCAGTACATATATAAAATATATATATATATGTGTAAGAAGAACGTATTATATAATATATGTATATAAATTGTATAATTTAATTAAGATTTTATAGGAATAATATATAATATATGTAGTGGGAATATAATGTATAGAATATATTATGTAAGTATTTGTAAACCATGTTAGTAAACCATGTTACTGTGAACCATGTTGTTGTGACCGAGAAATAAAGAAGCAGTGCATGTACTGAGTCATAAGTTTATTAAGTAGGAGGTGTCCTCTTAATAGGCTAACAACATTACACTAATCCATTGTCTCTAACAAGTTATATAAGGATTGGAAAAAAAAAATAATTTTCAGTCTTCAGTCTCTACTCCTTCATTCCAATTCCGAATCACTCATTCCCATTATCTGCTACCTACAAATCTTAGTCATCAAATTCTTTAAGAGTTAAGGCCATCAACGAAAATTGAAGATGAAGTAGAGCAGAGGGCTGTCAAAAGAGGAATCATATTCAATTGATTATACGCACTGAAGCAAGATATTAAGCAACAAGAGGTAATTTAATGATACCTGCTAAATTCATGAACGTGAGAGCAAACTATATTATGTATTGCTATGTTCTTTTAAATTGGGTATTCATATGTGAAATTTTTATAAACTAAATTGCTTGGTTGTGAATGGTTGGGTTGTACTAGATAATATTTGCATATGGATGTATAAGGAAGAGATTCTATATAGAAATCTGGATTAGAATTCAGATTTTAATATGTAAGAAATCTGGAAAATTGAAGAATGCACACAACATATTCGGTAAAATGCCTAAATGAAATTCAAAGCTTAAAAATCAATAATGAATCAGAACTTTGAACTGGAATGTAATGGAATAGGTATAATAAGGTTACCTACATAATTCAAGTTAACCAAAACACGTATGATAGTAAATTTGGAACAAAACGAAATGTTATAAACAGTTGTGAGCAAGCATTTTTGAAGCCTTGTTTGGGCTGTCTAGAGTGTCTAAAATGGAAAGCTTATAGTTTATAAATAGAGTCTTATATGTTATTTATAATATATCTAAACTTTAGTGTAATCAGAGATATGAGTTAGGAGGAATTAAATCGCGAATGGGGAACAGGGCTGCTGCCCATGGCAGCAGCAGTAGCTGTGTCGGCGTGTCGGCATTGGTGAGGAAGTTGCTAGCTGCGTGTGGCAGCAGTGTGCAGCAGCTATGCGCCACAGCAGCCCACGCCACAGCAGCCCGCGCCACAGCAGCCCATGGCGAATGAACCATGCAGCGCACCCATAGCGAACGAGCCACCAACAGCAACGCTCGGCGAACGAGCCAGCAACAACAGCTTGGCTTAGCTGAGTTTGTTGATGTTAAAACTCATAGCCCAGTAGTAGAAATTAAACCAACAACCGCTATGACTACTTTACCCAAACTAATTTCAGGGATTAATTCGCCAATTACCCACTAAGTTAGTTTCTTAATTCCAAACACATGAATGTATAGAATTTATAATGAAGTATAAATTATAAAACTAACAACATACGCGGTTAAACTTAGAATTGTTAAACCAAATAAGAAGTGACAATTACTTAAGTGGGCTGTTAGCATGCTAATAACCACGCAAGTAGCAGCACATGGCTGCTATGTTAATATGGGGCGAACTAGTTTGGCTTCAAGAGATAGTTTGAAAAGTTAACCATAAGGTTTGGCTTAAACTTTCCTAAACAAACAAATATATGGAATCTATACTAAAGATATGATTCAATATAATTGAATTAACAATATAAAGAATAAAGTTTTAAAAAAGTAAGTGTAGTAACTTTAAGGAGGGCTGTTTATGCATTTTGTGAAGCGTGTTAAGTTGTAATACTACAACTTATATGAATAAGTCTATAAAACGAATTGGTAACTACAACGACGCCCAATATACAAAATAAGTTAATAGTTCATTTTGAATACCTAAGTTAGGTGTAAAGAGGATGGGATAACCATATATTTAAATTACAGATAGTTATAAACTAAAATCGTGGGGTATTCACGAATAAAAATCACGTCACCGTTTATTAAAGCAATAAATGACTATCGAAAGCAAAAGAGCAAGTATTTGTGAAACGAATATAAGATTTTCTTTCAAAACATAAGAATAAAACTAATGATAGGGCCAACATAGATATTTAATATATCACTATACAAGTATGTGTTATGGATATATGGCTAATATATTCATATATGTGACTATGTTTGTATAGGATCTGTGCAAGAAAGATAAACTGAACCTTATTACAATAGTCACCAAACAAGGCAAGTATCCTGATCTTGTTTATTTTTGAGCAATTATCTCAATTCCGTTATCTTCAAACAAGTTCACTTACCTTGAGCAAATGTTTCGCAATCATATATGAATAATATAATGTTATATAATTTTATTCCAATCAGTTGTTTGTTCTAGCTAGACCTCAGATTTAACTATTTCAATTCTTTCATACTAAGTCTTGAAATCGTTCCAGAATTTATAAAGCTGTTCATCCTGTTTGCTTTTGGGTTGAACTTCAAACTGAATAGAACATCCCTAACTTGGGAACATTTTATATTGCGTCCTGGGGACGGTGACGATGGACACAAGTGTTGTTCTAATAGATAGTATTGATCAATACAGGGCATAACGGGCCGATCACCCACCGTGCCCGTAAGACCAGACGGTTCACAGATGGATTTCTGATAGAACCTTTTCAAGAAAAAAAAAATAAACGTTCATGGTCTTGTGACCACTCAGTATCAGAATTCAGTATATCATTTCAAGAATATAAATGAGTTATACTGTTGTTTAAGAATTGTTCAGTTGCTCTCCGATATTTACTCTGCTACCAAAGCATATCTCAAAGAGAACATTTATTTCTTGATATACGTGTTTATCAATTACAATTATTTGCTGAGCAATCAAATGCTCATTCTTGCTTTGAATATAAATGTTTTCAGTTAAGCCAGAACGCATAGAAGGGTCCGGAAAGGATAAAGGCAAGGGGAAGCTACAAGAGTAGTTATAGATGGCTGTTGTAATAGATAGACTTTTATTTTAAAAATAAAATATCTATCATGTAATAAAGACACTAAAGGTCTTCGTACTTGGGATAGATACCTCTGATGTAATAAGTATTATTATCTTTTATTATAAGCAGTTTGTATGAATGGTATCGTGTAGCACCAAGTACGGGTTTTAAGTACCCGGATTTGGGGGCGTCACACCTTGACCCTTCACTTATATGTAAGCGATAACCTTGGTACAATCAATGATTGATGCGGTAGAAGACGCCACACACAACTATGTATTGTTGTATGATAAGTCAATTGAACATTCATAGACAAACCATGAATAATTTGGGAGTTCTCAAAGAACCAAAAGGAGAATAATCTCTCAAGAATTTTTATTAATCAAAAGTGTACTACTTATTACATAAACCATATATTCTATTTATACTAATAGAATAAACCTTAAAGAAACCCTAAATCCTAAAAGAATAGAAATACTAGGTAACAAGTAACTAGGAATCAAATCTATCTAACAAATATCCTAGTTACATTAGAAATCTAAAAGATATGAAAATCCCTACAAATTTGAAAGCAAATCTGCCAAAAATACGTTTTTTGGAATCTGTCCCGCGTGACTGGCGCGGGGCGCGCCAGGAATACAAAGGACACGACGCGTGGCATGCTGCTCCTCCAGAACTTCCTGTCTCTATGGCGCGGGACGCGCTGCTGTTGGTACAAAACTGGCGCGGGGCACGCTGCTGGACCAGAATTGTTTCTTCATTGTTTTTAAGTTCCAAACTTGTTCATTAGTCCCTCCTTTATATCTTCCACCAATCACGAACCTTTGCATGGGACAAACGAATGAACTTAGAATCATATTCATCAATGATTGTCGTGTCATGAAGCTTGAAACTAATCCCTTCGATCCATATAACCCAAACTTGTATTGTCGTGTGATGAATTGTAATCTTTTAGACATGCTTGGACATCCACAACGTCATGTGAACACTAATCCTTCCTTGAATCGAAACATAGCTTTATCGCAGACTAGACGACATAGATGAACACGGCCTTGATGACTTAGCTTGCGTTGATTTGGTCTCACTAGATAGATTGTATCTAGCAATCCCAAATCACATAATTAATCCTCTCCTCGTGGTCCACTTGAATTGAGCTCCAATGTAAGCATCCCTGAACAAATTTTAGCCCAATTACTTGAAATCATTCGTTGAACCTCTCGAACTCGAGTTGAGTGAATGTTGTTCGATGCGAGCCTGATTAGGATCTCGTCACCTGTGATGCTCTACAATGTTATAGCTAACTCTGTTATCTTTAATAAGCTCTACGAATTGACAGAGTAGCTTTACGATTGCTTAACATTATTATACGATCGCTTTGATTCTATCATCTATACATTAATTCATCTCATAAGATCAACCTAACAAGGTTGATCTTTCTATTCTAAGTCCTTGTACAACATACTTATATTAAGGACTTTACAAAAACTACTGAACAATTATACATTATCAATATCATATCATCAAATTTTAACATGCAGTTCCTAATAATCTCTCCCTATTTGATGATGACAAAACCAGTAGTTTCAGAGCATTCATTAATTCTACAATGCAAAGAACTTTAAAAATAAATATGTCTTAATATACAGTAAGCAACTATATTTCTAGATCAAAAGAATGAATTTATTAATATTTAAAGAATTGTACAGAGTATAGAAAATTTACAACAGACAAGATTACAAAGAATGTATATACAATTATACCTATCTTTTTACTTATCTTCTTCCTCTCTTTAGCTTTGGCTTTAGAGGATCTCTGCGCTCTGCTTCTCTCCTTCGTTAATAGGCCTTTCTTCCTTCAGTTTTTCTTATATGAATCTCTTGCATAGAACTTCTACGTCCAAGATCAGGCATAAAAATTTATTCTTCTCCTTCAATGCGAACCCCTTGAAGATTTCTGTTAATGAACATGGGATCACCATATGGGAGTTGCGAGCCAATTGGAGTTACTGAACTCAACAATCTTAATCTTGAAGAAGAATGTAGACCTTGACCTATAGAAATTGCTTGGTGAGGTCTAGAGTAAAGAGGTGGAATTGATGTTTGCTGATAAGAACGCCTCCTATCCTATACTTCTTTCTCCCCCTGAGTTGTTTTCTCCCCCTTTTTGTCAGCATCTCGACCTTAATGTAGAGCATTGATTTTGTTCGAGAGCTGCCTGACACTTTGAACAAGCTCGTCTATTTGAGTTTTAGACATGGTAATGTTATCTCTGTGCTTTTGCAGCCTGGCTTTAGCTTGCTCTCGTTGCTGATGAACAAGAGTCATAACATTATCTGTTCATTCCAGAGAACTATCTGTTCATTTCATCGATTGCATCACCATGCCTTTGAAGTCGTTGAGCGAATAGCTGAGTTCAAAAACTTTGTCAGAGAGGAATTTTATCAATTCTGCATTTGTTTGTTGAAGAGAAATGACAACAACCTTGTGAGCAGCTATCTCCTTTAGAAATACCTCATCATTTTTCTTAAGATTGTCAGCAATATCCTTAAAGAGATCTTTCATGCATTTTCCAAACTCCTTGCCCATTTCTCTAGGGACTTTGGAAGCAGTTTCATTAATATACTTTAAGCTTTTTTATATCCCAAATGATATTTCTTCAAGACCTAGATTAAGCTTATCCGCAATGAGGTTCATCAACTCAGCCAATTGGGGCTTGGAGGTGTTGCCCGATTTCACACAATCAACAATTACGTGCAAGTATACACGATCAACAAGTAATAAAGTGATAAGATAGAGTGTCGAACCCACAGAGAATCTCTGTTCAATAATTCCCAACTACTAGTATGGTATCAATTCAATTTTATTTAAACAATCTCAATTTGTGAATAATGATTAAAAATAATTAAACTAAAAGTAAAACAGACACAAAGGTTGAAATTCAGATATTTAAAGGTTTAAGACTACAATATCCCCAATTACGTAATATAAACTAATTTATCCAATTCATCCAATTATTTAATTCAATAGAGTTATTAACAGGAATTCAAAGTTATTCATAAGCCCTTTCCCAATTGATCAAATAAATTATCTAACTCAATTAATTCTGCGATATTCCTATGCAAAACTAAAGAATTAAATTCATTAAGCACCAATTCCCAATAGTTACATGCAGCGAAGAGATATCCATATTCAATTAACAACCCTAATTATTCATCCCATGCAAATAATTAAGAATACATGCTATCACATTCAGATCTAACCCTAGATTTCATCTCCCGAATTCATCTAAAGTATCCCGTTAATTGATGATCAGTCAATTATTCAAAAAAAACACAAAATATGATAGACAACTCAAGATGAAATAATAATTGGAATCAAATAGATAATTAATTCATAAACATAAAAGATTCAATTGTAGCCTTAATTGCAAATTTAGTTCATACTGAAAATAGAAATCATGAATCCCAAATAAATCATCACAATTAAATTACAAATTTAAGATAGAGGATAAGAAAAACTCAGTAGAAGTTCTTCAATCTTCAAGTCTCTAATCTGAATTACTTGCGATGCTTTCTCTAGTCTCCAATCTCCAACTTCAGCTCTGTATCTCAATCCTTGCGTATGTGTGCAACTATGAATGTACCATGTATGTGTATATCTGTGTATATTCCCCCTCTATTTCCATCTCTCCTTATCTCTTTTATAGTTTCTGAATCAAATCAATAGAAAGAATCCAATTCCAAACCAATTTTTCAAAAGACCTGAACTCCAATATTTTTTTCTCTCCGCGCATTCTCGCCCCGGCGAGAAATCTAAGCTTGAGATTCTCGCCCCTGTGAGAAAACTTCTGCTGCCCGAATCAGCCTCGACGTCTGTTGGAAAAATGGTCATAACTTCTTCGTCCGAACTCGGATTAATGCGATTCAAGAGGATACGGAAAGATAAGAAGTAGCTCTACAACTTTCATAACTGGAGCTCGTTGAGATACTGATCAGAGAAAGGTCCAAAATGGCCAGGAAACAGCTTCTATGTAAAATTCATGCCAAATCTGATGGTAAAATGATCATAACTCTCTCGTACAAACTTCAAATTGGATGGTTCAAGATGTTCCCGAAAGCTGAGATCAAGATCTACAACTTTCATTCTTTGAATTTTGAGAGAATCGGATTGGATCATGGGTGAAATTGAGCCGCAAGCAGCTGCTATGTTAATCAGAAGCTCAAAAATGGCAAACAAGACACCTAAGCATTGACGTACAAATGGCTTTGCTTTATTTCCTACTAAACCAATGCATAAACAAGTAAAATGACACTAAAAATACTCAAAGATAGTAAAGAAATAAGCCTAAGATATATCTAATTCACAGGTATAAACCCACTCATCAGGAGGCGATAACAGATACACGCTCAAGGATTTATTATAGTACAGCTTTTGATCCAACCTTATCACTTCGAGAGATATTTGAGATAACCAGAGAGAGATCGAAATATTCATTGTTTAAAAAGGATGGTATATCTGTATGAATGATTGAAGGTATATCTGATTGTATTATTTGTACTAGTGAAGAAAGTATATTTGTATCTATATTATGTACAGGAGATGTTATTGGAGAAGTATGCACAGAAAGAATGTGTATAGGTGACTTAGTATTATCTACATCGATCGTAGGGTGTTGGGACTCTACGATCGGAGAGTTAGGTGTTTGTATATCATCCGTAGAGCATTGGGACTCTACGATCGAAGAGTTAGTGTTTTGTACATCGATCGTGGGGTTTTGGGACTCCACGATCGGGGATTGACAACTAGGACTGGAAGGTAGCTCAGAAATTGTAGTATGGAACTCTACGACTTCTTCATAGCAAGAATGAAAAAAAAGTATGAATACAAAATAAAGAATTAGGAACAAAAGTTACCTTATTATATATACAGGCAGAGGAAGAGGGTTCATAGCAAATGGTTTTGGTGGCATAGTTGAGAACCCTTGGAAAATTTTGGGCTACCAGCTTTAGATTTGGAAATCTGTAGAAATTCCATGTAATAAAGCTTCGATCTCCATATATAACTGCTCTCACTAACGGCATTAGTGGCATAAAATAGAATAGTTGGTCACCATTTGGATCAAAGATGGTGGTCCTCTTGTCTATCTCCAACTCTGAGTAGCAGTCGTAGAGCAAATCTTTGGTCTCCACTACACGCATCCTCCCTTCCCCTGTTCCAATGAACTTTTTTAGGAGACGATGAGAGGCTTCTTGGATCTCCTTCCCTGTCAGCACTACATGCCTTAGCCCAGGCTGACCCTCTAGAGATTGTTCTGAAGGGGTTCTTTGAATGGACACTGGTTGCTCCCCCTTAGAATCTAAATCTGTTGGCTTAATGACTATAGGGTTTACATCTCTTTCGATTTCTTGACAAATATTCGTGATGACTCTTGTAAGCACTAAAGAATCATCGAAAGAGTTGGGCTGACTTTGTTCTGCCTCCCCCTTAGAGATAGCTTAAGGTGATTGAGCTACCTCTAGGGTTTTCTTCTTTTTATTCTCCTTCTTCTTCTCTACCATTTTTATTAGTTTTTACTTCTTCTTCTTAGGCTCAGGATTTGTAACCTTTACAGCCACTTCAGTATCATCTTCTTGTAGCTTCGGCGCATCAGCTATCACAGTCGTGTCATCATTGACATTGGGCTCAGGCATAGAAGTCGTCTCAGCCATCATTTCATTAGCCTCTGATTGAAGCTCTATGATCAGAGAGAGGCTTGTCTACGATCAACTCTCCAACTTGTTCTGTAGTAGGCTTAACAAGAGGCTTAACAGAGGACTTTTTTTGGCGCTTGCCTCTTAAGCCTTTCTTTGATACTAGCTGGGAGAGAGGTACTTGAGTCTCATTCTCCCTCATCTTAGGATCTGAAGAAACTTCCTGAGAGTCCCTAGGAGTATCTCTTTTTTCTTTTACCTTCTTCTTTTTCTTTTGAGAAGGCTGCTTTGCTGTAAAAGCTCTGTTCTAGAAGCCAAAGCTTTAGAGACTTGAGGGGCAGAAGCAAACCAAGTCCAAGTCTGAGGGGCAGAAGTAGACCCCTGAGATGCTTCTTCTTCTATCGCAGTAACCTTCCTCTTAGACTCTTGGTCTTAATAGGTTTTTGAACTTCACTAATAGTGTGTTCACTGCCTTCTGACTGTCTTGACCTAAAGATTTCAACTGGGTTTTTCTTCCAGTTGTCGAAGAGCTTGGAGGTTATCTTCTTATTTACATTTAGGGGTTCACCCTCTATATCCCCAATAAGCTTCTTCATTCTCTTCTTCAGGACGATACTAATGAACCGCCCATAGTACATCTTCAGCACTGGCTTGCCGGTGACTTTCTTCTTCCCAGCATCATCAATCCAATTTGCTATCCAGCCAATGAAGATAGTGCCAAAGTTGATCTTCATCTTCATGACTATAACAATCATGATTTTCAACTGTAGCTCACTAACAGAATCGTGAGCAGAGTACTTGTATAAAATGCATTCGCCAACTATATCGGTAAAGAACTCATACTCTTAAGGAAATTCCTTCTTCTTTATTCCTTCTAGCTCTAGGTACTTCTTGACACCAATGAGCTTTAGCCCCTCCTTCATATCAACATCATCGAATGAGGTGATGCCTTGATTCACAAACTCTGAATGAGGTTCAGCTCTGCCACGTTAAGCTGAATAGTGAATCCCTTGATCTTTGAAGTAAGAACACCATCAACACATACATCATTGAGATAGAACTCCTCTACTAGTCGGGTGTAGATCTTTGTGATGTAATCCAGAATCTCTCGAAAACCAGCCTTTTGAACCAACGCTATAATTTTTCTGAATTTTTCTTCTGCACCTTCAAACTTATCGAAGTAGAGCTGGTTGCCGGTGATCACTTGGTAGCTGACCATCTTCTTTGTTAAGATTTAAACTAAACATGAAACGAAAGTGTTTGAGTTTTCTGAACTTTTGAAAGCTAGAGCTTTAAGAGTTAGAGAGAGTTTAAAAGTTTGAAAGCTTAGATCTTAGATTGCAAAATGAAGAGTAAAGGTCAAATGAAAAATTTTAAAAAGCTTTTATGTCACTTCCCTCTAAATCGACTGAGTGGGACACACGTTGAGCGATGATTGATTGCACGTCGCTTTGTTTCTGCTATTCACGGTTGTAGCAAAGTAACTTCTCCCTCTCACTTGCTTTGTTTGAAGGTGAAGACCACACGCTATTTAATAACCGCCTTATAGACTGGTTGGGAAACATGGAGTAAACTTTTGAAAAGCACTTTTAACTCTACACTAACTTTCTGCTTAATGATTCACTCTACGAAGTCCTTCAGTCAACGAACCATTCTACGAAGATCTTTCATTCTGCTAACAACTCTACGAGCTTCTTCGTATAAGCAAGCACTCAACGATTTCTACTTGTATTGTTAGTAACTCCTAAAGCATAATACTAAGAATGTAAATTCAGAATTCCTAACTCACTAATTAACTTATTAAACCTAGATTCGTCTAAAGGTTTGGTGAACATAATTGCAAGTTGATTTCCAGTTGATATAAAATGTAATGAGATATTTTCATTTTGCATATAGTCTCTAATAAAATGGTATCTGATGTCTATATGCTTAGTCCTAGAATGCATGGCAGGATTATGGGTTATAGATATAGCACTTGTATTATCACAGAATATAGGGATAGACTTAAATTCAAACCCATAGTCAGCAAGCTAATTTTTCATTCACAAAATTTGAGCACAGCAGCTACCAGCAGCAATGTACTCAGCTTCTGCAGTTAAAATTGACACTGAGTTATGCTTCTTGCTGAACCATGAAACAAGCCTAATATCTAACAGTTGGCATCTACCACTAGTGCTTTCTTGCCAATCGTGCATCCTGCAAAATTTGCATCTGAATGCCCTATTAGATCAAAGAGAGACTCCCTGGGATACCACAATCCCAGATATGGAATGCCCTTGAGATATCTGAAAATCTTTTTAACAGCAACTAAATGAGATTCTTTAAGGTTAGCCTAAAATCTAGCACAAATACAAGTAGAGAACATAATATTTGGTCTACTAGCAGTTCAGTATAGGAGAGATCCTACCATAACTCTGTATTAAGTTATATCAATAGTTTTTACCAAATTCATCCTTGTCAAGTTTGGTTACAGAGGCCATTAAGTACTCATGGGAGTGGCTAATTCCATGCCATACTTTTTAAGTAAGTCTTTGATGTACTTGGCTTGGTTAATGAAGATTCCCTCATCAGTCTACTTCACTTGAAGTCCAAGGAAGAAGTTCAACTCACCCATCATACTCATCTCAAATTTACTCTGCATTAACTTGGCAAATCGCTCACATAACTTTTCATCAGTAAAACCAAAGATAATATCATCTATACAGATTTGAACTAATAAAATTTTATCTTTGTGTTTCCTAAAGAACAGTGTTGTGTCTACCCTACCTTTAGTGAATCCATTTTCAATTAGGAAATTAGTAAGTGTTTCATACCACGCCCTAAGTGGTTGTTTTAAACCATATAAAGCTTTATCTAATCTATAGATAAAATTTGAAAAAGTTGGATTAACAAAACTTGGAGGTTGTTATACATAAATCTCTTCTTGAAGTTCTCCATTTAGAAATGCACTCTTGACATCCATTTGAAAGACTTTGAACTTCATGTGGGCTGCATAGGCTAAGAACATTCTGATGAATTCCAATCTAGCAACAGAAGCAAAGGTCTCATCATAGTCGATCCCTTCTTCCTGTGAATAACCTTTGGCCACCAATCTAGCTTTGTTCCTTGTGATTATACCATCTCCATCCATCTTATTTATGAATACCCATTGATGAGTGGGTTTTATATCCATAAATTGTGTACTTTTAACTTAATTATTTTGTTAGTTCTTAAGTATTTTTAGTTAAGTTTAATGCATTTTAATGTTTTATTGTAGGAATTGTAGACATGTTCGTGAATTGAAAAAAACAATAAATGGTGAGTATTTAGCCTTATGAGGAAGCCAAGAATGTTAAGCAAGGTTTTGGAGCGAGAAATGGGCTAAAAGAAAGGATTGAGAACTCATTTGGGCGAGCAAGGCAAGGAAAACCAAGGGGAGTAACAGAACTTTTAGGCTGTGGCGCTTGATTGTACGAGTCGCGACATGGCATGTGGGTCGTGGCACGCATTAATATGGGTCGCAGCGCGCTTGTTTCATGCCTGGTTGGTTCGTAGAGTTAGTTTTACCTGACTCTACGATTCTTCGAGGAACGATCGTAGACGTTGATCTACTCTGCGATTTTACAAATCCCATACCAGTATATGACCAATTGTTTTTGGGAACAATGATTTGGTCTGCAGAGATTGGATAGCTATGAATAATTGGCTCGGCAATCTCTGTGGATTTCACAAACACAATGTCTCTATGGGAAATAGAAGCACTATTGTTGTTAATCTCCAGTGATTTTTCCACACTTGGAACTGAAGATGAATCTCCGAATCCCAATCCTAACCTGTCAGAGACTGCTCTTAGACTGATAATCAGGGAGTCTATAGACGCAAACGAACGATTCCATGTAGATCCTCTATCTTAGAGGTTAGAATTAACTCTCTCTGTGTACTGAGTTCGGTTATCTTTCTCAAACTTGCATTCTCAGCCTCAAGGTTGGAAAAAGAGGTAGCATTTCATAGAGTTGTTTCCAACTTTACATAAGCTTTCTATTTCTCCTCTTGAAGAAGAGAATGGTCCTTTGATAGAACTCTGAACCATTTCATATATTTATGCAAATCAGAGGTTATATCATGCAATGTAACTCTTAAGTCATCAATATCTATATTAGGAGAGTTGAAATCAAATACCTCACTGATGTCAATTTCTTGACGATTAATGGCTTTTTCAGGATCTGTTTCTATAACCATTAGACAGAGACTGGCTACATGAGGTCCTTCGTCTTCATTGGACTCAGAGCTTGAATTATTCTCTGAATCACTCCACGTCCCCTCAGCTACAAAGCCTTTCTCCTCCTTATGGAACTTCTTATAGCCCTTATATTCTTTCTTCGGGAGAACCTGCTCTGATACCACTTGTTGTTTCCCAGAGGCACAAAAGAGATCTAGAAAGGGGGTTAAATAGATCCTTTAAAATTTTTTACTTGTTTAGAATATATTACTAGATAATTAATTAATCAAACTTAATTAAGCACAGTGGAATATTAGTTTAAAATCTCCTTAAACATATAATGAAATCACAGCTTTTAATTTAGTTTTTATAGATTAAGTCACAACAGATATTGCAGTTAATAAACAGAATGTAAATGCAGTAAGTAAATGACATAAGATATTTTAAGCGGTTCGGAATACAAATAACTCATAGTCCACTCTTCTACTCTACGAGTAGGAAATCCACTAAGGATACAGGATCACGAAGACCAGATCACTAAGTTCTATTACAATGAATCAGTCAGATTCCTTTGAGTCACAAAGTCTCGGCAGATGTCACTAAGATAGGGGATACTTAGTCTAGATCACCAAGATCTCTGTCACTTAGACATGGAATTATGTCACTAAGACAATCGAATCACAGTTGTTGAGATTATTGTTTGAGGTGCTACTAAGCGGCGTTGAGCTCAGCTTCTGAAGTACTTAGTAGTAGAATAAGTAGTTATATTATCGTATAGTAAGTCTCTTTTTACTTTGACAGAGTTTCAACTTTGTACTTAGTGATTCGTACTTGGATTTGAATCCTCGTACTCTTTTATATATTTCATTAAAATCTTCCCGTTGGAGAGTTGGTGTTGTGCATTTAATGCCCCGCTCCTAGATGTTCTTTGATGTTGACTTTTAGGGTGAGTATGTCAGCTTGCTTTCGGCTCTGACTGGTCACATTAGACTGCAACTTCACCTACCACTTAGGAGTGGTGTCACATCGCTAAGCTAGCAGTTAGATATAATATACTTTGATCTTTTTTTGAATTAAGAATTATTGTTGAACATTTTAGGATCTTCACTCTACATAGCTCCTCATTGTCAGTCTTATGATAGTCCTAACAAGCTCTATGAGTTTGGCTGATCGTAGAGTTTGAACTTGGTCTACTTGACGATCTGTACTTTACGTTTGCTTGCTCTACGAGTAGAGAGACATTCTACGATGTGCTCTCTACGATCTTCTCTACGAATGGCTTTCTACGATGTGCACTCTACGATCCTTGAGCAGACTCTGCAATCTTTCTCCACTATACGATCTTAGAGCAGACTCTACGATCTACACTTTACTTTACGATCCTTGAGAGAGCTCTACGATCTTCTGCAGACTCTGCGATCTTGACTTAACTCTGCGAATTTTTGAAAGACTCTGCATGCGATCTAACACATGATGCTCTACGATGCGATAGCTAACTCTACTATCTTTAATAAGCTCTACGAATCGACAGAGTAGCTTTACGATCGCTTAACATTATTATACGATCGCTTTGATCTTATCATCTATACATCAATTCATCTTATAAAATCAACCTAACAAGTTTCATCTTTTTATTCTAAGTCCTTGTACAACATATTCATATTAAGGACTTTACAAAAACTACTGAACAATTATACATTATCAATATCACATCATCAAATTTAAACATGCAGTTCCTAACAGTATAGTTTCGTTTTTTAAAAAACAAAAGTTATTCTTTTAAGTTAATTTCTCGTACATATTTTTTTATGATTTAGATTTTCTTAATGTTTATGAGTTATCTGTGTTTAGATTTCTTATTTTGAAATAAATAATTTTTTTATGATAATTTTATTTTCTTCTCAAACTTTATTATCTAAGTGGTAATATAATTTACTTAAACTTGTATTATTGTATACGTATTGAATAAAAGAAATCAATAAATATTAGGTAAGATGATCTTATTTTGATTATTTTCTTATAAAACTATCATACGAATTCATGTTTTCTTATAAAACTACAATATTAATTCCAATTTTTATTAGTAACAAATTATATTAGGTTTATGACAAAATCTTATAAAAATTACTAATATAATAATAATAATAATAATAATAATAATAATAATAATAATAATAATAATAATAATAATAATAATAATAATACAAGCTTATTTAAGCATTGGTATTAGTATGGTAATTTTATAAGTAAACGAGAATTAGTAGTATAGTTGTATAAAAAACGATCAAAATAAGATCATCTTACTTAATATTAATTGGTTTCTTTTATTCAAATATATATACAATAATACAAGTTTAAGTACAATTATATTTCCATTTAGATAAAATAGTTTGACAAGAAAAAAATTATCATAAAGATCATCTACCTAACTTAAATTTGTTATTATTATTAAAATATAAGTATAATATTAGTTTAGAGTATAAGTGAGATTTAATTATTATTTAGATGATATAATTATTATTGTTATTAAAATAAAAATATAATATACTAATCGACCATATGATTCATTATTAAATAAAAAATAAAAATTAATTTCTCTATCAAATAAGAATTTATAAAATAAAATTCAAAACGACAATAATATTATAATTCTTCAAAAAGACTTTTAGTTCAGTTCAACCAAGTCAAAAACTAAAATTAGTAATATAATTTATAAGAAAACAATTATAAGATCATCTTGCTTAATATTAATTTGTTACCATTGTTAGATAAAATTTACTACGGCTTAGATAATATATATAGTTTGAGAAGAAAATAATTTTCATATAGATTGTCTTATCTAACTTGAATTTTCTACTCTTGATTAAATATAAATATAATTATATTCAAGTATAACTAATATAATTTTAAAAAGAAAGTATTAGTTATTAAAACTATTTTACCTAATAAATCTAATAATATATTTATAATTTTTTTACAATATCATAACTTTATATATAGTAAAATCCCGTGCTTTGCATATGATGTATATTCTAGTCTATACTATAATTAAATAGACAATTTGGTTCGTCTTCCTTTTTTTTGGTTCGACCTTTGACTTTTTTTACATTAAGTCAACCTTTATTATTTATCAATCTGAATCGGAAACTATAATTAGTATCGTAGTTTTATAAAGAAATGAGAATTAGTAGTATAGTTTTATAAAGAAACAATCAAAATAAAATCATCTTACATAATATTAATTTGTTATTTTTATTAATATATATATAATAATAATAATAATAATAATAATAATAATAATAATACAAGTTTATTTAAAAATTGGAATTAGTATCATAATTTTATAAAGAAACGAGAATTAGTAGTATTGTTGTATAAAGAAACAATCAAAATAAGATCATCTTACCTAATATTAATTGGTTTCTTTTATTCAAATATATATTCAGTAATACAAGTTTAAGTAAAATTATATTTCTATTAGATAAAATAGTTTGACAAGGAAAAAATATTATAAAAATCATCTACCTAACTTAAATTTGTTATTATAATTAAAATATAATATCTAACTTGAATTTGCTACTCTTGATTAAATATAGGTGCAGTTATATTCAAGTATAAGTAATATAATTTTAGAAAGAAATAATTTATTTATTAGAATTATTTTACCTAATAAATCTAATAATATATTTGTATTTTATATACAATATCATAACTTAATAATAAATTAAACCCCGTGCAAAGCACGCGGTGTATATGCTAGTACTATAATTAAATAGACAATTTGGTTCTTCCTCCTTTTTTTCAGTTTGGTTTGCTCTTTTATTTTTTTGTTTGACCCTTGACTTTTTCTACATTAACTCCACCTTTATTATTTATCAATTCAAATCAAAAATTAGAATTAGTATCGTAGTTTTATAAGGAAACATGAATTAGTAGTATAGTTTCATAAGAAAATAATAAAAAGAAGATCATCTTACTCAATATTAATTTGTTACTTTTATTTAAAAAAATAGAATTAGTATCATACTTTTATAAGAAATACTATAATTAAATAGATAATTTGGTTCTTCCTCCTTTTTTTTTGATTTAGTTTGTCCTCTCTTTTTTTTGGTTCGACCTTTGACTTTTCCTATATTAACTCAACCTTTATTATTTATCAATTCAAATTGTCTATTTAAGATCATCTTGCTTAATATTAATTTGTTACCATTGTTAGATAAAATTTACTACGGCTTAGATAATATATATAGTTTGAGAAGAAAATAATTTTCATATAGATTGTCTTATCTAACTTGAATTTTCTACTCTTGATTAAATATAAATATAATTATATTCAAGTATAACTAATATAATTTTAAAAAGAAAGTATTAGTTATTAAAACTATTTTACCTAATAAATCTAATAATATATTTATAATTTTTTTACAATATCATAACTTTATATATAGTAAAATCCCGTGCTTTGCACATGATGTATATTCTAGTCTATACTATAATTAAATAGACAATTTAGTTCGTCTTCCTTTTTTTTGGTTCGACCTTTGACTTTTTTTACATTAAGTCAACCTTTATTATTTATCAATCTGAATCGGAAACTATAATTAGTATCGTAGTTTTATAAAGAAATGAGAATTAGTAGTATAGTTTTATAAAGAAACAATCAAAATAAAATCATCTTACATAATATTAATTTGTTGTTTTTATTAATATATATATAATAATAATAATAATAATAATAATAATAATAATACAAGTTTATTTAAAAATTGGAATTAGTATCATAATTTTATAAAGAAACGAGAATTAGTAGTATTGTTGTATAAAGAAACAATCAAAATAAGATCATCTTACCTAATATTAATTGGTTTCTTTTATTCAAATATATATTCAGTAATACAAGTTTAAGTAAAATTATATTTCTATTAGATAAAATAGTTTGACAAGGAAAAAATATTATAAAAATCATCTACCTAACTTAAATTTGTTATTATAATTAAAATATAATATCTAACTTGAATTTGCTACTCTTGATTAAATATAGGTGCAGTTATATTCAAGTATAAGTAATATAATTTTAGAAAGAAATAATTTATTTATTAGAATTATTTTACCTAATAAATCTAATAATATATTTGTATTTTATATACAATATCATAACTTAATAATAAATTAAACCCCGTGCAAAGCACGCGGTGTATATGCTAGTACTATAATTAAATAGACAATTTGGTTCTTCCTCCTTTTTTTCAGTTTGGTTTGCTCTTTTATTTTTTTTGTTCGACCCTTGACTTTTTCTACATTAACTCCACCTTTATTATTTATCAATTCAAATCAAAAATTAGAATTAGTATCGTAGTTTTATAAGGAAACATGAATTAGTAGTATAGTTTCATAAGAAAATAATAAAAAGAAGATCATCTTACTCAATATTAATTTGTTACTTTTATTTAAAAAAATAGAATTAGTATCATACTTTTATAAGAAATACTATAATTAAATAGATAATTTGGTTCTTCCTCCTTTTTTTTTGATTTAGTTTGTCCTCTCTTTTTTTTGGTTCGACCTTTGACTTTTCCTATATTAACTCAACCTTTATTATTTATCAATTCAAATCAAAATTGGAATTAGTATCGTAGTTTTATAAGGAAACAAGAATTAGTAATATAGTTTTATAAGAAAATAATTAAAAGAAGATCATCTTACCAAATATTAATTTGTTACTTTTATTAAAAAATTGAAATTAGTATCGTACTTTTCTAAGAAATTAAACATAAATTCGTAATAGTTTTTTAAGAAAATAATCAAAATAAGATCGTCTTACCTAATATTAATTGATTTTTTATTCAAATATATATACAATAATATAAGTTTAAATAAATGAAGGGGTGTAAAGGGGGTTGAATAATCTATTCAACTGTACGTAATGTTTTGGCCTTTTTGAACATTTTAATGTCTTGTTAAATGTTAATGCTTGTTTCTAATTTTAGTGATGAAAAACAAAGCAAAATAAAGAGACAAAATGCAATCACACAGTGCATAGATGATTTATCTGGTTCACAGTATACACCTTTTGTATACTACTACGTCCAGTCCCAAGCTCCTCTCTAAGGCTTGAGATCTTATCACTACAATAATTTTTTCTTACTTAAGTGGAGAAATTTTTATAAAGTTTTACAGTATAACTTTATAACTTTCTTACAACTAATTGTCTTGAAAGTGACTCCCCGCTGCTTTTTCAAATCTAGTTATACCTGCAATCCTGAGATAAGTTCTATTTTTAAATCTGGTCTTGAAACTAAAGGTTTTTCCTTAACCTCACAAGTACAATAGAACCTCAACATCTGCTGACTTCTCTAAGACTCTGGTCTTGATTTGGAATGACTCTATTTTTCACATATATACTAAATAAACAAATATACCCTTTTAAGAAAAGATTGTTTGAGAGTGATGTTTCTAATTTAAGCGGTTACAATTTTAAGCACAGTTTTATCTTGATTCAGATGTATCACAGTTTAGATCGAATCAAAAATATTATATCACAAGTAAACAAATATATAATAGTTAAGAGTTCAATACTTGTAGTATGATCAATTTCAAGTATATGTTGAGATTTAGACTATAGTGCTCAAATACTTGAAATATGAGTGTGAGCAATCAAGTATATATAATATAGCAAATTTAAGTGCATACTAGATATTAAGGAAATAGCTAATAATATGGTGTGTGTATCTTTTAACCTTACTAATATAGAAGATATTTAGAATAGGATGATGTTAGGGATTTTAAATTTTTGTTCCCAAAAGGTGTCTCCAATGATGTGTCACCATAACATTGGTTGAGATAGATTTTATGTAATTAGCTATGCTATAAATTATGGCAATGTCATGACATTTGAAACCCCTGACATTAATTTTAAGAAAAATATATACTTTCTCAAGGTATATATTGTCCAGATGTCTTAGACGCCTACTATCTTGTAAGCCAAAGTGGAAAAGAATTTAATCTTTAACTCACCAAGCCTTGTAACTCAAAAGAAAAGTTACACAAACTTTTAAGGGTCGCTTGAACTTCTTTGATTATATCAAAGGTTTAGGATTACAAGTGAGTCTTAAGATATAAATCTATGAACACCACTTAAATTAATCCAAGAGAGTGTGTATATATGCACTCTTTGAATATCTTTTTCAAGTAATGAGTTAATCTCAATAGCTCATAAAATAATAAATACTTATATATATGTGTGCAATTTAGAGCACAAGTATTTGAAAGATAAGCTTTGCAAAAATATTGGCAAGATTTTCAATATTTGGCTTATTTTGCAATGAATTTTAGTGGAGTATTTATAGATAATTTTGAAAAATGGTTTGACTCGAAAATGTTCTGTGTTGGGAATCAGCATGCGAGTATTGCACTCATTAACATAGGGGGAGAAATCAGCATGTGATTACCACTAATTGTTATATATGATTTGATTAATGACAAAATGATAAGAAGAACATTCATGCTATTAAAGCCCTGTAAAATCCTTAATGAATTATATGTACAAGGACTTAGAAGAAAAAATATGTTAGGTTGATCTTAGCTAAATAAATATCTGTCTGATCAGAGCATGGTTGTAAAAGTCCTTAATTGAATGTGATGTAAAAGGACTTAGAATAGAATAGAAGAAAATCAAACTTGTTAGGTTGATCTTATGTACTGTAATGACAGACAAGGGCCAAGACTGAACGTAGAACATTGCACCGACTAAGTAAAGGATCGTAGAGATGTCAGTCAACATCGCAGAGCTAAGTAAGCCATCACAGAGTTTGCCGGGAAAACGTAGAGTAAAAGCTCGACAGGACGTAGAGCTGCCTCGGCTGGACGTAGAACACTCTCGGCAAGACGTAGAGCCGCCTCGGCTAGACGTAGAGTTGTCTCGGCATTACAGTGCTAAAATCCAAGATCATAGAGTCTGCCAGGCAAGAACAGCAACCGGCTCGGCAGATCGTAGAGCTTACTCGGCAGCACTAACTGAGCATCGTAAAGGCTACATATGTCAACGCAGAGCTTACAAGGCAATCGTAGAGAGTGACTCAACAGAACAAGGAGCTCACTCAGAATCGTAGAGCATGCAATACAAAGAAGAAAACAGAGAGCTAACATGGGAGCGTAAAGTCAGTCCAAGACAGCCACTCTATGACTCCTATGATCAGTCTGCAATCAAGCAACAACGTAAGAGCAGTCACTGCTGAAGCACTCAAAAGATAAAATGGCAATCTTCAAAGACTACCAAGCAAGCTGAGCATGAGCCATCAGACATAGCAGGATCTCTGAACACAACTAAAGCATCAAGCCATGACAGAGATCAAAGGACAAGGTCAAGTAATCACTCTACGATCCATCAAGGCTCTAGACCTGCATCAAAGACAAAGGTCGTAGAGCATGAAAGATCAGCAAGATCAGGTGATTGTAGAGCTGGGTCTAAAAATAAATAGGAACACTCATACAATCACAGCAAAACAAAGCAAAAAGATCATAGAGCAGCACTCTATGACAAAAGGAAGAATGTCAGAAGATTAAGAAAAGCGGTCATCTACACCAAAGATGCCACAACAAACAAAGTAGATCATAGAGCAGTCCTCTATGACATAGCATCAGAGCGAACACCTAAACGACATAGAGCAGTCCTCTATGATAAGCACAATGCAGCAATAGCTCAACGTAGATCATGAAATGCTATGCTCTGGAATGAAAAACTAAATGGAGATCACAGAGCATGAGGAAGCATAGACTGCAATATAGTAAGAAGCACATCAAAGCACAATGCAAGTACAGACAGCCACTCTACGAATTACAAGAGAGCACGAAGCCACAACTAAAGTCAGCAGTAAACTCTACGAACAAAGACAACAGTCATCAAACAAGCAGTTCACTCTACGATCTAAGATTAAGGCTACACCTAAGATGATCGTAGAGCAACTAAGACAGTGCCAACTGGATTAAAGATATTAGGGCACTCAGGATCACTATTCCAAGATGAGCGGCTGAATATATAAAGGAGTATAATATACAACCAATGTGAGTGGAGCTCAAATAGTCACATTTGCAGCAGTCAAACAAACAGCACATGTGACTCCACTATCTTGGTACCAGCTAATGGATGCTGACTCAGCAATCACTAGCAGACTTAGGAAAGCAAAATACTCAGTGATATAATAAACAAGTCTGCAGAAAGTTAGTCTCCAACAGAAAGAAGTGCAACGGGAAGATTTCAACGGCAAGCTTCCAACGGGAAAGAAAATGGAGAACTACAAAATAAAAGAACAACACTCTAATATGAGTGTGTGTAGATATGCAGTAAGCAAGAGAGCAAGAACACCAACTATACAATCAGCTAGAAGCTTCACTGCAACAAAGAAGTATGCCAAAGGGCTGTCATATGAGCTAAGAGTCGAATGACCAAGAAGCCAAGATCTAGAGTAACCAAATCCAGAATAGACAACTCTATGATCAAGCAAGGAACACTATGTGCTGAATAGATGAAGAAGTGACTTGGACAAGTCAACTAGTATTCAATGGAAGTGAACGTCTGCATCTGCTATGCACCAGAAGAAAGAAGGGCTTCAACGATCATCATAAGCAGCATCTAGAAGAAGATCATCAACAGCTGCCAAGTACCTGAAGATGAAGGATATCAAAGTTCATCTTGGCAGCACAACCCAACAAGCATTCAACACACCAAAGAGGGCGGGGCATCCTTGTCTTAAGTGACTAAACTAAGTCAAGTCTGCTGGACTTGATGAGTACCAAAGGGTACAATAGATTCTAAGGCTGCTGGCTTTAGTCTACAGGTTCCAAGGCTGCTGGCCTTGAAGGGTTCTTTGTGAACTAGGTTCCCAAGTATGCTGGACTTGAAGAGGGTCATGGGATCCTTGTCCGGGGGACTAAAAACAACTCAAGTCTGCGAGACACATGATGGGTCAAAGGATCCGTGTCTGCAGGGGTTGAGGAGGGTCATAGGATCCTTGCCTTTGTGGCTAAAAATAACTCTTGTCTGCTGGACTTGAGGAGGGCGTAGAGTCCTTGTCTTTGTGACTAAAACAATTTAGTGGATTCCTACCTGTTATAGTAGAAGAGTGGAGTAGGAGTTATTACGTCTCCGAACCACTTAAAATCTCATGTGTCATTTATATTCTGTCATTTACTTTATAATCTATGTATTGCTATATCTGATGCCAATCATATTATAAACTTGTAAACTGATCTGTGAATAAGCTTGAATCTATGAAGGGGTTATTAATGACTATTCCGCTGTGCATGAATTGATTCTTCTCTTCATAACTGTTATCCTTTCATTAATAAATGAAAAAGTTTTTAAAGGATCTATTCAACCCCCTCCCATTCTAGATCCATATTGTGTCTCTAGGAACCAACATTCTTGACCCGAGAAATGGAGAAGTTTAAAGAATTCTGGCCAGTTACTCAACAAAGTGACAAGCAGTTTCTCAATTTTAAAGTCACTTGGTTCAAGCACGTGGCCATACAAGGTTCAAGCATGTAGCCATACAAGGTCCAGTCTCAAGCTCCTCTCTAAGGCTTGAGATCTTATCACTACAATAATTTTTTTCTTACTTAAGTGGAGAAATTTTTATAAAGTTTTACAGTATAACTGTATAACTTTCTTACAACTAATTATCTTGAAGGTGACTCCCCGCTGCTTTTTCAAATCTAGTTATACCTGCAATCCTGAGATAAGTTCTATTTTTAAATCTGGTCTTGAAACTAAAGGTTTTTCCTTAATCTCACAAGTACACTAGAACCTGAACATCTGCTGACTTCTTTAAGACTCTGGTCTTGATTTGGAATAACTCTTTTTCTCACATATATACTAAATAAACAAATATACCCTTTTAAGAAAAGATTGTTTGAGAGTGATGCTTCTAATTTAAGCGGTTACAATTTTAAGCACAATTTTATCTTGATTCAGATATATCACAGTGAAGATCGAATCAAGAATATTATATCACAAGTAAACAAATATATGATAGTTAAGAGTTCAATACTTGTAGTATGATCAATTTCAAGTATATGTTGAGATTTAGACTATAGTGCTCAAATACTTGAAATATGAGTGTGAGCAATCCACTATATATAATATAGCAAATTTAAGTGCATACTAGATATTAAGGAAATAGCTAGTAATATGGTGTGTGTGTATCTTTTAACCTTACTAATATAGAAGATATTTAGAATAGGATTGTAACACCCCGAACCCGCTACAGGCCCGAAGTGCTACACGCCACAAGCCCAAAGGCCCGCAAGGCAACAATATCAATAGCGCAGCCCAAACAAAATAATTCAACAATAATCTTAAATTAAACCCAACAATAAACATCTTTCAAATCCATTTTCAAATGAAAAATCCCCAAATATCAAATACGTAAAATGGAGACGCAACTCCTCAAAACTAATAGTTTCTATCAAAATTCAACATTCAAGGAAATGACATTTAAACAAATCTTCAGCTATCCAAAGTGCATCAAATAAGTGCTCATCTCTCAACAATGGAACCTGTAAAAATTTGTAAGGGGTGAGCGATGAAGCTCAGCAAGTGACAATCCTCCCTATTTAGGTGGACCAAGTATAATTTGTAAAACACTTTTTTCGAAATATCTTTTGTTCGATAACAATAGTAAATATATTTTTCAAAACTAAACGAATAATAACAAAACGAATTCACATTCAAAATGATTTCAATGTATACAATATATCTTTTAATTCACAACCCTAGCGACTAAGGTTACAATAGCCTTGTAACACGGCCCAAAAGTTCGATAGTGTCAATGTTCACGCACCCTACTAAGGTATCTAAAAAAATGCACGCTCCCCGAAGGGCATCTAAAAGGTGTGCGCCTTAGAAGGTCCTATATTAGCTCCGGAACTAAACGTAAACAATAACGGGTTCTATACATAGTCGGACTGAGGATTTCAAAAACGTTTCACAATCTCATCGATATTCAAAACAATACTTATTTCCATAGTTCAAAATCATATAATCTCATTTCACAGTTCAAAATAAATACTTGATCCGAAGTTTGAAATAAAGAACATAGCATTTTAATTTAAATGGAAGCCTTAAATAAAACATAACAATTTTGAAACGGTACATTTAGGCATCCGAGTAATTACTAAGGCATACATAAAAATAAACGATAATTTAAAAACACTAGATAGTTCGGAAAGCCACTTACCTCGATATTGCGAAACACGAAATTAACACCTCTGTCCCACATCGAAAGATAAGGGAAAAGTTTGTCTGTATATAAGGAATTGAGTTACTATCAATAGTACCTTCAAGTCATGACCTTTTGGGTGAGCCTGTGGTGGGCTAAGATGACCCAAGAAGATACTATTGGGCCAGTAATTTAAGGCTTTGTTTGGATGGATTTGATTCGATTCGGACTTGGGATTTGACCCAAGATTTGTTCCGGACTCGGGATTTGACTCGGGTTGTTACATATGGTATCAGAGCCGACTCTCGAAAGCTCGGGTCGGGTCATCCGATCGAGTTGCCGGAGGTGGGGACACGAAGCCAGCCAGTATTATCCCACAATGGCTAGAGAGGCAAAGATCTGTGGACCGTGTGTGTGATCGGTTCTGACGGGGACGTCAGAAATTTAAGTGGGGGAGTTTGTAACACCCCTGTCCCACATCGAAAGATAAGGGAAAAGTTTGTCTGTATATAAGGAATTGAGTTAGGGGGTGTTTGATAAAAATTGAATGAATCTGAATCTGAATCTGAATGAGCTGAATCTGAATCTGAATCTGAATGAACTGAATCTGAATGAAAAAAGTTGTTTGATAATTGACATATCTTAAAGATCTGAATGACATATTTTTAATATTTTACCCCTCTAAAAAAATTCAAAGTTGTTGTAAATTTATTTAATATTACATAATATAATAGTTAATATTTTTTTATATTTTTTTAGTTTTTATTTTATTTTTTTACTTCATTCAGCCAACCATTCAGCCATTCAGACCAAAAATTCTGACTTAACCATTCAGCCAAAGCATCTGACCGATTCAGCCATTCAGACGATTTTTTTCCAAAACAAACGCACTTAATGATTCAGCCACTTACCGATTCAGCCATTCAGACCCATTAAGTTCTAAACAAACAGCCCCTTACTATCAATAGTACCTTCAAGTCATGACCTTTTGGGTGAGCCTGTGGTGGGCTAAGATGACCCAAGAAGATACTATTGGGCCAGTAATTTAAGGCTTTGTTTGGATGGATTTGATTCGATTCGGACTTGGGATTTGACCCAAGATTTGTTCCGGACTCGGGATTTGACCCGGGTTGTTTCAAGGATGATGTTAGGGATTTTAAAGTTTTGTTCTCAAAAAGTGTCTCCAATGATGTGTCACCATAACATTGGTTGAGATAGATTTTATGTAATTAGCTATGCTATAAATTATGGCAATGTCATGACATTTGAAATCCCTGACATTACTTTTAAGTAAAATATATACTTTCTCAAGGTATATATTGTCCAGATGTCTTAGACACCTGCTATCTTGTAAGCCAAGGTGGGAAAGAATTTAATCTTTAATTCACCAAGCATTGTAACTCAAAAGAAAAGTTACACACACTTCTAAGGGTCGCTTGAACTTCTTTGATTATATCAAAGGTTTAGGATTACAAGTGAGTCTTAAGATATAAATCTATGAACACCACTTAAATTAATCTAAGAGAATGTGTACATATGCATTCTTTGAATATCTTTTTCAAGTAATGAGTTAATCTCAATAGCTCATAAAATAATAAATACTTATATATATGTGTGCAATTTAGAGCACAAGTATTTGAAAGATAAGCTTTGCAAAAATATTGGCAAGATTTTCAATATTTGGCTTATTTTGCAATGAATTGTAGTGGAGTATTTATAGATAATTTTGAAAAATGGTTTGACCCGAAAATGTTCTTGACCCGAGAAATGGAGATGTTTAAAGAATTCTGGCCGGTTACTCAACAAAGTGACAAGCAGCTTCTCAATTTTAAAGTCACTTGGTTCAAGCACGTGGCCATACAAGGTGCAAGTGAAAAACTTTTTGAACTTTCAAAATGTGGCAATACCCGGATCGGATGCAGTATGATTTTTGGGCCAAAATTTGTTTTGCAGTGGAATGGTAGGTTTTTGGGCCTAGATGAAATGTTAATCCGGATCAAGAATTTTGGCCGAATAAAATCTTTTTGGGCCGAACCCAGATGAGCCGAATAACACTTTGGGCGGTTTAAAATCCATTTGAGCTGAAAATAATATATATAGATCATTTGGGCTGAAAATAAAAAATAGAAAGTTTAGAATGGGTTAAAAATTTCAAGCCGAATATCGGATTTCTTACCTTAAGAAATGTTATTTTATGAACTTAGTTTTCTTAACATTTGATATTTTTTTGTCAAAGTTAATTGAGAGCTATTTTTAATGTATACAAAATCATTTAAAAATAATATAATTTTAAAAGTAAATATAATATACATAATTAGACCTATTTATAAAATGAATATGCTCACTGAGGTATTTCTACGGAGAGGATTTCTTCCCTAATTAAATCTAAACCATGATCCTAAACAATTTAAGGAATAAATTTAATGTTAACTAATATTTTTCCTTTTTGTTATCGTCAAAATAAGGAATTAGAGTTGGAAATTGCCCCAACAGTAAAATTATATCACTACTTAAATAATATAGTTTGAGAAAAAAAAATTATAATAAAAATCATTTACCTAACTTAAATTTGTTACTATTATTAAAATATAAGTATAATTATTGTTTTGAGTATAAGTAAGATTTAATCATTATTTGGATAATATAATTGTTATTATTATTAAAATAAAAAAAAATAATATACTAATCGACCATATGCTTCAATTATTAAATAAAAAATAAAAATTAATTACTCTATCCAATAAAATTTCATAAAAATAAAATTCAAAATATCAATAACATTATAATTTTACAACAAGCCTCTTCATTCAGTTCAACTGAGACAATCATGAGAATGCAGTCAAATCACTTCAGAACACCAACGCTAGTTTGAACTTGCCCTAGTAAAGTCTATCGGATTTACTTGGCTAATCAGTAGACTTGAAGTCTTTGAACTGTCAGTTTTTCGTGTAAATCAAGACAATAGAATTCACAAAATATCTCTTCAGACATAATTGGTTCTCACGTTTGTGTTCATTTTGGCCTTGAAATACCTCTTGGTTCCGTAAGTATATTAGAGAATTCAGCCTTCAAAATTCTCACAGAAGTGGCCCCCTTCTTACTTACGTAGGTGACTTCTATTAAGAGTATCCTACAATACCCCACTTGAACATATTTCAAGATATAAAAGTCATTAAAAGCGTAACTTATCCTGATTCTCGCAGCAGATGTGCACTGTCTCATAATCATAATAGGAATGGTTAGGAGTGTTTTTCTCCTCAGTGCTTTACTGAGTACTACATAGTTCGGTTTGCCCATTGAACCTAGATCTTGGGATCTCCAGTCAGCTAGGTTGGGTAGCCACTATGACGACTCTTATTTAAACAGTAGGCTTTAACCCATTCCCTTCGATGATTTTTCCACTTGCTCTCTTGTTAAACCTTTTGTAAGCGGATCCGCAATATTATCTTTTGACTTTACATAGTCAATTGAGATAATTCCATTTGAGAGCAACTGTCTAACGGTATTATGTCTTCGTCGTATATGACGTGACTTACCATTATTTAAATGACTCTATGCTCTTCCAATTGTTGATTGGCTATCACAGTGTATACATATAGCTGACACAGGTCTTGACCAATTTGGAATATCCTCTAAGAAATTACGAAGCCACTCAGCTTCTTTTCCAGCTTTGTCTAAAGCAATGAATTCTGATTCTAATGTAGACCTTGCAATACACGTTTGTTTTGAGGATTTCCAAGATACTGCTGCACCTCTAAGTGTAAAGACATATCCACTTGTGGATTTCGAGTCTTTATTGTCAGATATCCAATTAGCATCGCTATATCCTTCCAATACTGCTGGATATCTTGTATAGTGCAGTCCATATTTTTGAGTATGTTTTAGATGTCCTAAAACTCTCAAAATTGCTTTCCACTGATCTTTACCTGGATTGCTCGTATACCTACTTAGCTTACTTACCGAATAAGCTATATTTGATCTAGTACAGTTCATGACATACATTAAACTGCCTATTATACGAGAATATTCTAGTTGAGATATGCTATCACCTTCATTTTTTGCTAGATGAAGATTTATATCAACTGGGGTTTTATTCAGAATTATATTATACTTGTTAAAATTTTCAAGTATTTTCTCAATGTAATGAGATTGAGATAATATAATTCCATCAAAGGTTCTAGAAATCTTGATTCCTAAAATTATATCAGCAACCCCCAAATCTTTCATGTCAAATCTATTTGACAACATACATTTTGTTGAGTTGATAACTTCATTGTTGCTACCCATGATTAACATATCATCCACATAAAGACAAACAATGACATATTCCTTTTGAGTGCTTTTGACATAAATACATTTGTCACACTCATTAATTTTAAATCCATTTGATAACATAACATTATCAAATTTCTCATGCCATTGTTTTGGTGCTTGTTTTAATCCATACAGGGATTTAACAAGTTTGCATATTTTCCTCTCTTGTCCAGGAGCAATGAAACCTTCAGGTTGTTCCATATATATTTCTTCATCTAATTCACCATTTAAGAATGCAGTCTTTACATCCATCTGATGTATTTCAAGTCTATTTAAAGATGTTATTGCTATTAGCATCCGAATAGATATAATTCTTGTCACAGGTGAATAAGTGTCGAAATAATCTAATCCTTCCTTTTGTCTATAACCTTTAACAACAAGCCTTGCATTGTATTTATCAATTGAGCCATCAGCTTTCATCTTCTTTTTGAAGATCCACTTATACCCTAAGGGTTTGGAACTAGGTGGAAGGTCCACCAATTCCCATGTATGATTTTGCATAATGGACTCAATTTCACTATTAATTGCTTTTTTCCAATGAGAAGCATCAGGAAAGGATATTGCTTCCTTGTAAGTTTGAGGATCGTTTTCTAACAAAAATGTTAGAAAATCCGGACCAAAAGACGTTGAAGTCCTTGCCCTTTTGCTACGTTTAGGTTCATCCACTAAAATTCTTTGTCTATATTTTTAGGATTATCACTAGTAGCATCCAAAGGTCTTTTGTTTGAATTTGAATCATTATTTCCATTGTATGGAAAAATATTCTCAAAAAATGATGCATCTCTTGATTCAATAAATGTATTAACATGAATATCGTTAATTTCAGATTTATGAACAAGAAAGCGATAAGCACTGCTGTTATTTGCATAACCAATGAAAACACAGTCAATTGTGTTTGGTCCTATCTTAACCTTTTTTGGTTTAGGAACCATTACCTTTGCTAGACACCTTCACACTCGTAAGTATTTATAGCAAGGTCTATGACCTTTCCATAATTCATAAGGTGTTTTATGAGTTTTCTTATGAGGCACTTTATTAAGAATATAATTGGCAGAAAGCAAAGCTTCCCCCCACAAATTCTGGGGTGCTCCAGAAGTGTTTAACATAGTATTCAACATTTCTTTCAATGTTCGGTTCTTGCGTTCAGCAATACCGTTAGATTGAGGTGAATAAGGAGCAGTAGTTTGGTGAATAATACCATGAGTAGAGCAAATCTCTTCAAATGGTGATTCATATTCACCACCTCTATCGCTTCTTATTGCTTTAATCTTTTTGCTAAGTTGATTTTCAACTTCATTTTTATAAAGTTGAAACATTTCGATAGCCTCATCTTTGCTTCTTAGCAAATATACATAACAATATCTTGTGCAATCATCAATAAAGGTTATGAAATATTTTTTTCCACCTCTAGTTTGCACAAACTTTAAGTCACGTATGTCAGTGTGAATTAAATATAGAGGTTCAGTTTTCCTTTCAACAGAATGAAAGGGTAATCTTGTCATTTTTGATTCCACACAAATTTCACATTTATGTTTTAGATTAATATCAAATTTAGGCAAGAATTATAAATTAATTAATCTACGTAAAGTATTATAATTAACATGTCCTAATCTAGCATGCCATATGTTTGAAGACTCTAACAAGTAAGCAGAAGAATTAATTTTATTATTATCAATAGACTTCTGTACAACAGTCATAACATTCATCTTAAAGACCCCATCAGTCATGTAGCCCTTTCCTACAAATATATCATTTTTAGTAAGTACAAATTTATCAGACACAAACACCAATTTAAAGCCATTCTTGCTAAGTATTGACCCAGAAACTAGATTCTTGCGAATATCAGGCACATGAAGCACTTCATTCAAAGTCAGTTCTTTGCCAGATGTCATTTTCAGTATAATCTTTCCACGTCCTTCAACCTTTGAACTTGAGGAGTTTCCCATGAAAAGTTGATCATTATTTTCTACTGGTTTGTAAGTAGAAAACATCCATTTGTTGGAACAAATGTGGCGAGTAGCTCCAGTGTCCACGTACCACTCTTTAGGGTTTCCTACCAAATTGCATTCAGATACAACTGCAGAAAGATTAATATCTGAAACATTTTCAGAAAGTTGTTCTAGTTCTGTCACATGTGCATGAGGCTTTTGTTCTTTCTTCAACTTCTTTGGCTTGCGACATTCACTTGATTTATGTCCTTGGATGCCATAGTTGAAGCATTTGCCTTTGAACTTCTTGGCCTTGAAGGTATCTTTGCCGTCACGCTTTCTTTTGTTGTTGTTTGGCCTTTGTTCTACCACATTTGCCTTTGCTTCAATGAAGTTTTTCCCAGTCTTCTTCTCAGATACTCGATTGTCCTCTTCAATCCTAAGTCGCACGATCAATTCTTCAAGATTCATCTCCTTGCGTTTATGTTTTAGATAATTCTTGAAGTCTTTCCATGATGGTGGAAGTTTTTCAATCATTGCAACAACTTGGAATGAGTCACTTAATGACATTTCTTCAGAATTAATGTCATGTAAAATTACTTGTAATTCTTGAACCTGAGTAATAACTGCTTTGGAATCTACTAGTTTATAATCAAGAAATCTACTAACAATGAATTTTTTCATGCCAGCATCTTCAGTTTTATATTTTTTATCTAAAGATTCCCAAAGTTCCTTTGCAGTTTGAATTGTACAATATACATTATATAATGTATAATCTAAACCATTCATCACATAGTTCCTGCAAAGAAAGTTTGCATGTTTCCATGCATCAACAACAGGCACTTTTTCCTTGTAAATTTCCCCTTCAATAAGAGTAGGACAGTCCTCTTGTAGAAATCTTGCCAAGTTCAATGTGGTGAGATAGAAGAGCATTTTCTGTTGCCAGTGCTTGAAATCCGTTCCATTGAACTTTTCAGGCTTTTCTTCATAAGACATACTCATGGCAGGAATGGTACTAGTAGATGCCATTTCTGTTATACAAATGAGACAATAGTCAATAAACAGAAACAAATTTCTGTTTGTACAAAATGTAACAAATTTTGTTTACAAATTTGTTTTTGCAAAATATTATATATTAACACAATAATATATCTTAGTAATCAAAATAAACTGTTATATAAATTTGAAAACAATAACAGAATAGTATCTATTAATATGCAAACAATTTTCTGTTTACATAAAACACTATTACAATACAGAGCATATATAAACAAAATATTATATATACTACACATGTATATATTTAATCAATATTAGAAATAACAGAGTATAAATATATTACCATGTAATTTATATATAATAACAGAATATATAAATCATTTAACATGTAATATAAAATTAATAACATAATATATGATTATAATAATATATTACAACTATTTCGGTAATATATTATAACTACTACGGTAGTAATAGACTATTAAGAAATCTATATTAATCAATGATGCAAAATTAATGATTGTCAAATTTCCTGACCGAACGGAAAATTAAAGCCTTGAACATATTTGCAAACATGAAAATATGTTACCTAATAATAACAAGAAGTGTAATCTTATGTACTAACATGCAATCATTACTGTAAAGGAATAATATACTAACATGCTGTAATAGAATTAACCATGCGCCATGTCATATACCATCTTTAATATAATATATTATATATATTATTTTTTTACAGATATATATATATATATATATATATATATATATATATATATATATATATATATATATATATATAACAGACTCTTTCTCGAATCAGTGTGATTCGATTTTGCAATATGCAGGCATGTAATTATACTTCATACAAAATAACACAAAAGCATCTACTGCAATGACATATAATCTTTACATATAATTCTTACATGCATTTATACATGCATATATAATAATGAATAAAAACTAGATACTGAAAAATTAAATGGTCCAAAAAAAAAACGAAACACTTCAGCATACTTTTGTAACATGCAACAAATATTTTGTTAAAACAGTTTCTTATTCTTCAAATAAAACAATACTACAATTACAGGAAAATAAATTTGCTTCAAGATTGTTATTCCTGTAATTGTAATTTATTTATTTATTGAATTGGAAAGTGACTTACTTGAAAAAATCAGAATTTGAAGAAAGCAGAATCTTATTAAATCTGAGTCCTTTGAATTCACAAGTCTCCTTGAAGTAAATTTATTCCCTCACCGGTGCTAAAGGTTTTCTGAATAATTACTTCCCAAGATAAAACGGATTTCCAATTCTTAATTAGAAGCACTTCAAAATTAAGAATTCTTCGAACTCTGTATGTCCTCTACTCAAACGTAACTAACTGTTATGTTATGATGAATGAAAGGAAATGAATGTGGCGGAAAATGAACTAATCGAAAATGGGTTTCCCCTCCTTATTTATAGGATAATTTCGTGACCATTCAGATGGGACGCATCTATTGGACATTAAAACGACGTAGTATAAGGGAGGACACAACTGTTCGTATGCAAAACGATGTAGTATCAGTGGCAGTTATGATAATAAGTTAAACAAATTTTTAAATAAATTTTGTCCAAAAAATTATATACAAAGCCCACGAGCCCGGCCCGCCCGTCCGACCGGACGGACGGCGGCGGCGGCGCACGCGTGTGGGTTCGAACCAAGCCTTGGCTAGGTCCTCTCCCTTCCACAAAAGTAGGGTGCCCCCTGGGGCCCTTCCCATTGAGCAAACATCCCATATATAAATACTTCATTTTTCCCTCTAAAGCCCTATGTGGGACTTTTGCAATTTTCAACATTTCAAGTAGGTGGCTTTGGAGTCAATTTTCTCATTCAATTTTTAATGGATTTGAACAAATAAATATACCACGTTATACTCCTTGGGGAGGAGAACGTTCAAACCCATTTCCAACAATCCCCCACATGAATGTAAAATTGGCTTTACAACATGGAAAAAATGAATATGAAGACACTAGTTCGAGTACAGAAGAAAAAGATACTTCATCGGGTTATGCAGCCTAGTGGCTTTGAACTTGCCCTAGTAAAGTCTATCGGATTTACTTGGCTAATTAGTAGACTTGATGTCTTTGAACTGTCAGTTTTTCGTGTAAATCAAGACAATAGAATTCACAAAATATCTCTTCAGACATAATTGGTTCTCACGTTTGTGTTCATTTTGGCCTTGAAATACCTCTTGGTTCCGTAAGTATATTAGAGAATTCAGCCTTCAAAATTCTCACAGAAGTGGCCCCCTTCTTACTTACGTAGGTGACTTCTATTAAGAGTATCATGCAATACCCCACTTGAACATATTTCAAGATATAAAAGTCATTAAAAGTGTAACTTATCCTGATTCTCGCGGCAGATGTGCACTGTCTCATAATCATAATAGGAATGGTTATGAGTGTTTATCTCGTCAGTGCTTTACTGAGTACTACATAGTTCGGTTTGCCCATTGAACCTAGATCTTGGGATCTCCAGTCAGCTAGGTTGGGTAGCCACTATGACGACTCTTATTTAAACAGTAGGCTTTAAACCCATTCCCTTCGATGATTTTTCCACTTGCTCTCTTGTTAAACCTTTTGTAAGTGGATCCGCAATATTATCTTTTGACTTTACATAGTCAATTGAGATAATTCCATTTGAGAGCAACTGTCTAACGGTATTATGTCTTCGTCGTATATGACGTGACTTACCGTTATATAAATGATTATGTGCTCTTCCAATTGCTGATTGGCTAACACAATGTATACATATACCTGGCACAGGTCTTGACCAATTTGGAATATCCTCTAAGAAATTACGAAGCCACTCAGCTTCTTCTCCAGCTTTGTCTAAAGCAATGAATTTTGATTCCATTGTAGGCCTTGCAATGCACGTTTGTTTTGAGGATTTCCAAGATACTGCTGCACCTCCAAGTGTAAAGACATATCCACTTGTGGATTTCGAGTCTTTATTGTCAGATATCCAATTAGCATCGCTATATCCTTCCAATACTGCTGAATATCTTGTATAGTGCAGTCCATATTTTTGAGTATGTTTTAGATATCCTAAAACTCTCAAAATTGCTTTCCAATGATCTTTACCTGGATTGCTCGTGTACCTACTTAGCTTACTTACCGAATAAGCTATATCTGGTCTAGTACAGTTCATGACATACATTAAACTACCTATTATACGAGAATATTCTAGTTGAGATATGCTATCACCTTCATTTTTTGCTGGATGAAGATTTATATCAACTTGGGTTTTATTCAGAATTATATTATACTTGTTAAAATTTTCAAGTATTTTCTCAATGTAATGAGATTGAGATAATATAATTCCATCAAAGGTTCTAGAAATCTTGATTCCTAAAATTATATCAGCAACCTCCAAATCTTTCATGTCAAATCTATTTGACAACATACGTTTTGTTGAGTTGATAACTTCATTGTTGCTACCCATGATTAACATATCATCTACATAAAGACAAACACTGACATATTCCTTTTGAGTGCTTTTGACATAAACACGTTTGTCACACTCATTAATTTTAAATCCATTTGATAACATAACATTATCAAATTTCTCATGCCATTGTTTTGGTGCTTGTTTTAATCTATACAGGGATTTAACAAGTTTGCATACTTTCCTCTCTTGTCCAGGAGCAATGAAACCTTCAGGTTGTTCCATATATATTTCTTCATCTAATTCACCATTTAAGAATGCAGTCTTTACATCCATCTGATGTATTTCAAGTCTATTTAAAGATGTTATTGCTATTAGCATCCGAATAGATGTAACTCTTGTAACAGGTGAATAAGTGTCGAAATAATCTAATCCTTCCTTTTGTTTATAACCTTTAACAACAAGCCTTGTTTTGTATTTATCAATTGAGCCATCAGCTTTCATCTTCTTTTTGAAGATCCACTTATACCCTAAGGGTTTACAACCAGATGGAAGGTCTACCAATTCCCATGTATGATTTTGCATAATGGACTCAATTTCACTATTAATTGCTTCTTTCCAATGAGAAGCATCAGGAGAGGATATTGCTTCCTTGTAAGTTTGAGGATCGTTTTCTAACAAAAATGTTAGAAAATTCGGACCAAAAGACGTTGAAGTCCTTGCCCTTTTTCTACGTCTAGGTTAATCTACTACAGATTCTTTGTCTATATTTTCAGGATTATCACTAGTAGCATCCAAAGGTCTTTTGTTTGAATTTGAATCATTATTTCCATTGTATGGAAAAATATTCTCAAAAAATGATGCATCTCTTGATTCAATAAATGTATTAACATGAATATCGTTAATTTCAGATTAATGAACAAGAAAGCGATAAGCACTGCTGTTATTTGCATAACCAATGAAAACACAGTCAATTGTTTTGGTCCTATCTTAACCTTTTTTGGTTTAGGAACCATTACCTTTGCTAGACACCTCCACACTTGTAAGTATTTATAGCAAGGTCTATGACATTTCAATAATTCATAAGGTGTTTTATGAGTTTTCTTATGAGGCACTTTATTAAGAATATAATTGGCAGAAAGCAAAGCTTCCCCCCACAAATTCTGGGGTGCTCCAGAAGTGTTTAACATAGCATTCAACATTTCTTTCAATGTTCGGTTCTTGCGTTCAGCAATACCGTTAGATTGAGGTGAATAAGGAGCAGTAGTTTGGTGAATAATACCATGAGTAAAGCAAGTCTCTTCAAATGGTGATTCATATTCATCACCTCTATCGCTTCTTATTGCTTTAATCTTTTTGCTAAGTTGATTTTCAACTTCATTTTTATAAAGTTAAAACATTTCGATAGCCTCATCTTTGCTTCTTAGCAAATATACATAACAATATCTTGTGCAATCATCAATAAAGGTTATGAAATATTTTTTTCCACCTCTAGTTTGCACAAACTTTAAGTCAGATATGTCACTGTGAATTAAATCTAGAGGTTCAGTTTTCCTTTCAACAGAATGAAAGGGTAATCTTGTCATTTTTGATTCCACACAAATTTCACATTTATGTTTTAGATTAATATCAAATTTAGGCAAGAATTATAAATTAATTAATCTACGTAAAGTATTATAATTAACATGTCATAATCTAGCATGTCATATGTTTGAAGACTCTAACAAGTAAGCAGAAGAATTAATTTTATTATTATCAATAGACTTCTGTACAATAGTCATAACATTCATCTTAAAGAGCCCATCAGTCATGTAGCCCTTTCCTACAAACATATCATTTTTAGTAAGTACAAATTTATCAGACACAAACACCAATTTAAAGCCATTCTTGCTAAGTAGTGACCCAGAAACTAGATTCTTGCGAATATCAGGCACATGAAGCACTTCATTCAAAGTCAATTCTTTGCCAGGTGTCATTTTCAGTATAATCTTTTCACGTCCTTCAACCTTTGAACTTGAGGAGTTTCCCATGAAAAGTTGATCATCATTTTCTACTGGTTTGTAAGTAGAAAACATCCATTTGTTGGAACAAATGTGGCGAGTAGCTCCAGTGTCCACGTACCACTCTTTAGGGTTTCCTACCAAATTGCATTCAGATACAACTGCAGAAAGATTAATATCTGAAACATTTTCAGAAAGTTGTTCTAGTTCTGTCACATGTGCATGAGGCTTTTGTTCTTTCTTCAACTTCTTTGGCTTGCGACATTCACTTGATTTATGTCCTTAGATGCCACAGTTGAAGCATTTGCCTTTGAACTTCTTAGCCTTGAAGGTATCTTTGTCGTCACTCTTTCTTTTGTTGTTGTTTGGCCTTTGTTCTACCACATTTGCCTTTGCTTCAATGAAGTTTTTCCCAGTCTTCTTCTCAGATACTCGATTGTCCTCTTCAATCCTAAGTCGCACGATCAATTCTTCAAGATTCATCTCCTTGCGTTTATGCTTTAGATAATTCTTGAAGTCTTTCCATGATGGTGGAAGTTTTTCAATCATTGTAGCAACTTGGAATGAGTCACTTAATGACATTCCTTCAGAATTAATGTCATGTAGAATTACTTCTAATTCTTGAACCTGAGTAATAACTGTTTTGGAATCTACCATTTTATAATCAAGAAATCTACCAACAATGAATTTTTTCATGCCAACATCTTCAGTTTTATATTTTTTATCTAAAGATTCTCAAAGTTCCTTTGCAGTTTGAATTGTACAATATACATTATGTAATGTATTATCTAAACCATTCATCACATAGTTCCTGCAAAGAAAGTCTGCATGTTTCCATGCATCAACAACAACCACTTTTTCCTTGTCAATTTCCCCTTCAACAAGAGTAGGACAGTCCTCTTGTAGAAATCTTGCCAAGTTCAATGTGGTGAGATAGAAGAGCATTTTCTGTTGCTAGCGCTTGAAATCCGTTCCATTGAACTTTTCAGGCTTTTCTCCATGAGACATACTCATGGCAGGAATGGTACTAGTAGATGCCATTTCTGTTATACAAATGAGACAATAGTCAATAAACAGAAACAAATTTCTGCTTGTATAAAATGTAACAAATTTTGTTTACAAATTTGTTTTTGTAGAATATTATATATTAACACAATAATATATCTTAGCAATCAAAATAAACTGTTATATAAATTTGAAAACAATAACAGAATAGTATCTATTAATATGCAAACAATTTTCTGTTTACATAAAACACTATTACAATATAGAGCATATATAAACAAAATATTATATATACTACACATGTATATATTTAAGCACTATTAGAAATAACATAGTATAAATATATTAACATGTAATTTATATATAATAACAGAATATATAAATCATTTAACATGTAACATAATATTAATAACAGAATATATGATTATAATAATATATTACAACTATTTCGGTAATATATTATAACTACTACGGTAGTAATAGACTATTAAGAAATCTATGTTAATCAATGATGCAAAATTAATGATTGCCAAATTTCCTGACAGAACGGAAAATTAAAGCCTTGAACATATTTGCAAACATGAAAATATGTTACCTAATAATAACAAAAAGTGTAATCTTATGTACTAACATGCAATCATTACTGTAAAGGAATAATATACTAACATGCTGTAATAGAATTAACCATGCGCCATGTCATATTCCTTATGTAATATAATATATTATTATTATACCGATATATATATATATATATATATATATATATATATAATAATATATTACAACTATTTCGGTAATATATTATAACTACTACGGTAGTAATAGACTATTAAGAAATCTATGTTAATCAATGATGCAAAATTAATGATTGCCAAATTTCCTGACAGAACGGAAAATTAAAGCCTTGAACATATTTGCAAACATGAAAATATGTTACCTAATAATAACAAGAAGTGTAATCTTATGTACTAACATGCAATCATTACTGTAAAGGAATAATATACTAACATGCTGTAATAGAATTAACCATGCGCCATGTCATATTCCTTATGTAATATAATATATTATTATTATACCGATATATATATATATATATATATATATAAAACAGACTCTTTCTCGAATCAGTGTGATTCAATTTTGCAATATGCAGGCATGTAATTATACTTCATACAAAATAACACAAAAGCATCTACTGCAATGACATATAATCTTTACATATAATTCTTACATGTATTTATACATGCATATATAATAATGAATAAAAACTAGATACTGAAAAATTAAATAGTCCAAAAAAAACCGAAACACTTCAGCATACTTTTGTAACATGCAACAAATATTTTGTTAAAACAGTTTCCTATTCGTCAAATAAAACAATATTATAATTACAGGAAAATAAATTTGCTTCAAGATTGTTATTCCTGTAATTGTAATTTATTTATTTATTGAATTGGAAAGTGACTTACTTGAAAAAATCAGAATTTGAAGAAAGCAGAATCGTATTAAATCTGAGTCCTTTGAATTCACAAAGTCTCCTTGACGCAAATTTATTCCCTCACCGGTGCTAAAGGTTTTCTGAATAATTACTTCCCAAAATAAAACGGATTTCCAATTCTTAATTAGAAGCACTTCAAAATTAAGAATTCTTCGAACTCTGTATGTCCTGTACTCGAACGTAACTAACTGTTATGTTATGATGAATGAAAGGAAATGAATGTGGCGGAAAAATGAACTAATCGAAAATGGGTTGCCCCTCCTTCTTATTTATAGGATAATTTCGTGACCGTTCAGATGGGACGCATCTATTGGACATTAAAACGACATAGTATAAGGGTGGACACAACTGTTCGTATGCAAAACGACGTAGTATCAGTGGCAGTTATGATAATAAGTTAAACAAATTTTGACCAAAAAATTATATACAAAGCCCACGAGCCCGACCCGCCCGTCCGACCGGACGGACGGCGGCGGCGCGCGCGTGTGGGTTTGAACCAAGCCTTGGCTAGGTCCTCTCCCTTCCACAAAAGTGGGGTGCCCCTTGGGGCCCTTCCCATTAAGCAAACATCCCTATGTGGGACTTTTGCAATTTTTAACATTTCAAGTAGGTGGCTTTGGAGTCAATTTTCTCATTCAATTCTTAATGGATTTGAACACATAAATATACCACGTTATACTCTTTGGGGAGGAGAACGTTCAAACCCATTTCCAACAAATTTCACCAAATTCTCATCAATTCAATATAATTTAATTTCAAAATCCATAATTAGAAGATGACCCCAATTCTTCTAAATATGAATTTAAAAGCCTTTGTTCCTCTTTCTAGGCTCACAAACATGGAATCCATTCAAAACTAAACCAATTAGATGAATCTAATTTCTAGATTCATTATGTGCTAAGTCTAATTTTGATGGATAGAATAAACCCATAAACCTTAGATTTACCTAAGATTTCATCAGTTTATATATATATATATATATATATATATATATATATATATATAAATTTATATATATGTAGATGAATCAATAATTAGCAATTCTAAATGGTTTAATTGAATTTAAGAATATTACAGTTAGACTTGGCTAACTTGAAGAAGAAAAGTGGATTCAAAGGCTTAAGATGGCTCCTTTATTCCTTTTGGATTGATTGTATTTGAAGAAGAGATAAAGAAATTAAGATTTGATTTTGTTTCTCTTTCCTTTACTTTTCTATGTATTTTCAGATTTTCTATCACTAGAATTTTCTCTCTCTCTCTCTCTCTCTCTCTCTCTCTTTGTGCATGAAATGAAGGAATACATAGTGTTGAATTGAATTTAGGGAGCAAACCACATGTGTATACGCGACTTTAGTCTTGAGTCGCGTATACACACACAGCTTGGGCTCTGATTTTAAGGGCGTGCACATGGCTAGTTGGGAGGTCCATTTCTCTCCCCCCCTCCCCCTTAGGTTTTTGTTGTTTATCTTTTTTTAAACCCAAGGATGTTATATTTTTAAAATTTCTCCCTCTTTGGTATTTTTTCTTGTTTTCTAAGGCCAAAGTGCATAATTTGGGTGTCTACATTACTTATATAATATAACTTTGGCTGAATGGCACTTATGACCCTCCAAGTTGCCACGCACTTTCAATGTCGTCCTTAAAGTTTATTTTTCGTCAATTGGGTCCTTAAAGTGACAATTTGTGTCACTTCTGTTCCTTTTACCTAATTTGACTGTAACCCGATCAATATTTGACCCGACCCATTTTTGAAAAGGACAAAACTGTCTTTTACATCCTTATATTTATTTATACTATTAGTACTCTTCTTCATCAGCCGTTCACATCTTCATCTTATTTGTTTACATAGTCTAAGCTCTTACTCACCTTCTTCTTCGTTGCTCAAAATCAGATCGGAAGAGAAGCTTGCGACCATGAACGTACTATGCCATTGTGAGAGGCGAGCTCAACTAAAAACAGCATGGACCGAGACAAACCCAGGAAGAAGGTTTTTATCATGTCCGAACTTTGGGAAAGTAAGTGTGTTAGGGTTCCAATTTTGTCTCTTATCTCTTCCATTCTCTTTACTTTCTCATAAAATTGAAAACTTCTTTGTTCACAGAGCAATGCATGTCGGTATTTTGGTTGGTACGATCCTCCTATGTGTGATAGATCAAGGCAAATAATCCCTGGCTTACTTCGAAAAATTAATGTAATGGAACAAGAGATGGAGAATATGCGTGCAATAAGCAACAGAGGAAGAAGTAAATTAATTATTGCACTAGTGTGTTCTTGGTTATTGTTGTTTTTTATGTTGTTGTAAATTGGAAGTGGATGGTTAATGGTTGCTTGCTTTGTAATGATTTTTGATCATTGATGTTGGGTGTAATGAAAGTTTTGGAATTGTTGGACTAGTATGAAAGTTGTGATTGAAATCTATCTACAAAGTTCTTTTTGGCCAAACGTGTAAATGGTGTTGTAAAACTGAAAATGTGCTCTGTATTTGTAAAACAGAGGATGTACAAAATGTGCATTTGTAAAACGTTATACTGAAAATGTGCTCTTTATTTGTAAAACAGAGAATGATAGGAGTTTATTTTACCAAAACAAAGTGATTAGTAATCATAGGAGTTTATTTTACCAAATACCATATGCTCTGTTACTAATTAGTTACATATTTAGTTTCTAATTCTATAAATTACCACCCAATACAATTTACCCAATCCTGTGAAGCTGGTTTTAGCAACTAGTGTGTTATTGTGAACAAATTCTTGGATAATGTTAGCAACCAGTGTGTTATTGTGAACAATTTACCCAATCCTTTGGATAATGTTAGAGGTTTTGTACTATTTAGCCAACCATTATAAGCAAAATAATTGTATGAGAACATTTCTGTATGCTCTGTATTTGCATAGAGAAATGTTCTCATACATATAGCACATCCATTTTGTCAAAGTTTTTACAATTTTGTGCTTTCAAACTTAATGTTAGTGGATTAAAAGCAGTAAACATCGTCTTTATAAACAAACCCATCACGTCAGTAATATTAGTAGCCAACTCATTCACAAAAACATATAAACCCATATGTAATCAATTCCAACTTACAAAAACACATAACCTGATTTCCATACAAACCCATATGTCATCAATTCCAACTTACAAAAACACATAACTTGTTTTCCATACAAACCCATATGTCATCAATTTCAACTTACAAAAACACCTGCATAAACATAAAGTGGTGTTTCCCGACTAACAAAAAGCATAGTTTGGTAATGGAGAATAGTTTTAACAATCCCATAAACATAAGTAGAATAGTTTTATGGGATTTTAGCATAAACATAAACATATTGCAGGACTTCCTCCTATCAGACTACTTTCTTTGAAGACTTTGCAGCAACAGCTGCTTTGAAGCTTTCAACAGTGACAAACTTTTGACCTCCTTCGTAGATGATTGGTCTTGTTGATGAGCTATTGTCCACGGTGATTGGCCTGTTTTGCAGCATGATCCCCGGTGGTGGCCCTCTTATCTGGATACCTTCTGTAGTTGGTCCCCTTGGCCTCCAACTAGTTGGGAACACATAATTTCGGATAGCGGTCATAACACCTGGTGGTGCAGAAGGTGGAGTAAACACTGGACTTGCCTCCCAAGGATAATTATGATTATTAACCAGTTGTGGTTGCTGAGAAACAGAACAAATTCACCAATAAAGTATAGTGTTATAGATGTTTGCTGAGTAAATAGCAATTATAATAATCAGAAACAAACAAAGTATATTGTCCAGAAGTCTTGCATCAATTAAAAAGCAATTCAACAACAAAGTATATTGTCCAGAAGTCTTGCATCAATTACCTGAGTGGCAGTCAACACTTGATTGGATATTGTTGGCAGAATTGTTCTTTGATTTGGTGCTTCATTATTATCCTTACAATTATAAAAACACACATTATAACAAATATCCAGTACATAATCACATATACAAGTAGGTAATATCATCTAATTACAAGTACCTCACTAAACTGGCTGCATTGGCTTGCTTGGGTGACTGGAATTTCACTTTGGGGTACAACAATTTCCTCCTCCATATTGTCAGTAGTTCTTTGATTTTCAATGTTGTTTGGTTGTTTACCACAACCTTTTTTGTTGTGTCCTAGAATACCACACTTGGAACACTTCAAAGAAAATTGATGCTTTGGAAGCCTTATTGGAGCATTCTTCTTAGGTTTTTTCCCACCTTTTCCCTCTTCAGGCTTTCTTCTCCTACACCTTTTAGGTCTTCCTGCTTGCTTCTCCACAGTTGGTGGTTCAAGAGGTGGCATACCAGTTTCATCCCAATATTCACTGCTTCCAATTGGATCTATGTTGTGCTCGTACACCTTTAAGAAGGTCCCAACTTTGTATTCTTGAGGAACGTAATCTTCTGGCTCTGACCCATCAAAGTACATTGCAGCAATGGAATGAGAACAAGGAATTCCAGTTAAGTCCCACTTTCTACAAGTGCATGTATGTTCAGCTAAATTAACAGCCAATTGTTCCCCATACAGTGTAGTCACTTGGAATTTCTTTCCATTTGAATGCTTGGCAATACTCTCACCTGCTTTACTCTTCATCTTCTCAATTCTCCTTTGAATAGAAGGACACAATGCATCAATTTCCCATTTTTTTGAAGCAATGGTCATGTGATTACTGACCCTATACATGATGTAGTCCCTCACACCCTCTAGCATGTTTAAGATAGGTTCTTGTCTTTTTAGGACAATTTTGGAGTTGAAGCTTTCACAATAGTTATTGCAGAGAACATCACACTTGTAGATTGTGTCAAAATGTGACCTGCACCATTGTTTTGGTGGCTTATCAGTCAGCCACTCAGCTGCTTTCACATCTTTTTTGTGTAACTCTTGCATCCAGTACTTCCATGAGTTCATATGTGTTGCCTTTGCTGCATTCCAAAGGATTTCTTTAAGTGTCAGCTCCCTATACCCAGCAATCTTGAAATTACTATAAAGATGAACAAAGCAAAATCTATGATCAGCACTTGGTAATACAACTTGAATGGCTTGTATCAGTCCTTTTTGCTTATCTGACATGATTAAAACACCTATACCATCATTTAGTTGTAAATCATCTCTCAAGTACTCCATAAACCAAGACCATGACTTGAAGTTCTCCCCCTCAACTACTGCGTAGGCTAATGGATACATGCAATTGTTAGGATCTATGCCCACAGCTGTCAACAACATTCCCTTTGTTGGCCCAGATAAATGACAACCATCCAAACATACAAGTGGCCTACAGTGTCTAAACCCCAACTTCATTGCTGCAAAGCAGAAATACATCCTCTCAAACTGTGGTTTTCCCTTGGCCATGCTACCTTCAACACATTTAATCTCTACAGTTGATCCAGGATTTGTCTTCAAGCATGCTTCCCTATAGTCAAATAACTTTTTGAATTGATCCATTATGTTACCCTTAATGATCTGCAGTGCTTTCCTTTTAGCTCTGTAAGCCTGACTTGTACTGATTTCCACCACAATTTTACTGTGAACCTTCCTCTGAAACTCAGCAGCACTCATTTTAGGATGTCTTCTAAATGTCTTAAGAAATTGTGTTGCAAGCCAATCACTTCTAACATTAACATTTGCATATTTTCTGCCACACCTATGTTTATCTAAAATGCTTTTTATTTGTAGAGTATTTTCAAGCTGCATTTTACTCACAAACACCATCCATGGACACTTAGGTGCTCCACATCTTGCTCTAACTCTATGAATCTCATTCTTGGGAAATATTATCCCCTTCCCAATCTTGATTGAATAAGCTTTAACTGCCTCTTTAAAAATCTTGTTATTTGCAAATTTCATACCAATCTCAAATTTTGGTTCAACCATGTCAATTTTTGGATTGAACTCTGGAAAAATGGGGTCATTCTCATCCATATCTACAGTCATTCTAATTGGAATATCTTCTGAATGATACCCTTCTGACTCAACATCACTTTCAATGTCACATGCATCCTTTTTTTGTCCTACTTTTTCTTTCCCTTTATTCCCAACTTTCACTTTTCCTTTAACTTTTCCTGCAGCACTCTTCTTCCCTTTTTTTGTTTCACTTACCTTCTCAATTGGACTAACTTCAGTTTCAGTATCATTCTCTTCAATATCATCATCAACATATTCGTCAAATATTTTGTCATCTTCATTATCTTCATACTCACTGTCATAAAAGTGGTCATAATTTGAGTCATCAATTGAATCAGTACCATCATCTGCTTCAATAGGTTCTGTCCTGCTGTTCCCCTCAACTCTGCCTACCATTGCTGAAAGCTGATGTGGTTCTATCCTCACATAGAATGAACCTAGCTGAGATGCTTCACAATACATTTCTATCTCTTTATCATCAGGCATGTAGTTATGTATACCAAGTACATCTTTGTCATCCTTAATAATCTTCAGCCCACTGTGTAAACTTTTACCAGGAAGCTTATGCCATATTTTTACATCCTCTGTAACTCCAAGTTCTTTTAGCATTGTAGTTAGCTCAACTCTTGATAACATATCCAAGTCAACAAAGTCAATGTAATCCACTTTTCCCCCAACATAATTTTTCCTGTCGTCCTCAAAGTGGCCCCCATAATGAAGTTTTATGCTGAAATTACCAGAACCTACCTCTGCACAGACATGGGGGACCATTCATTGTATATATATTCATTGTATATATAATATAATATATACACAATCAACATGTTAATATAAAATGTAATTAAAGTATCCATATATGCTTTTTATACACAACACAGAATGTGCCAATATGGTATTTATGAGCCCAATACCACTACTGTCATTATCAATAAATAATACAAAAAAACAAATCCCAAATTGGCAGAATCTTTAACACAACTCAGTGTATTGAATAAACTTATCAATAAATTATACAAAACAAAACATCCCAAATTGGCAGAATCTTTAACATAACTTAGTGTATTGAATAAACTATACATACATCATATGCATGGAATACACATCAGACCATATAAAACAAACAAATCTAGCATGCATATTGTGCTCACAAATCTAATACATCACATATAAATTGAATGTTTTTAAACATACCATATATTGGGGTTCCATAGAGTTGCTCCTCCTTACTCCGCACAACCCAACTCATCGGAATAGCCCTAATAATCGAAAATGAAATAGAACATAGATGAAGATAGAACTTTTAGGTCTAAAGGAGATGAGATGAAAATTAGAGCTTAGAAAGAACTGATTAGATGAAAATTACCTCTGCGACTTTTGGTCTCCTTTTGTTTTGTTATTTTAAATCTTTATTTTTTAGCTTGTTAATGCCTCACTAGATGATAATGGAGCCCAACTAAGACGGCTGATGAAGAAGAGTACTAATAGTATAAATAAATATAAGGATGTAAAAGACAGTTTTGTCCTTTTCAAAAATGGGTCGGGTCAAATATTGATCGGGTTACAGTCAAATTGGGTAAAAGGAACAGAAGTGACACAAATTGTCACTTTAAGGACCCAATTGACGAAAAATAAACTTTAAGGACGACATTGAAAGTGCGTGACAACTTGGAGGGTCATAAGTGCCATTCAGCCATATAACTTTAGAAGGAAATTATTTTCCTATAAGGACAATCTGACCTAATACTAAATTGGTACAATTATTAAAATATATATATATATATATATATATATATATATAGAGAGAGAGAGAGAGAGAGAGAGTTAACTGGATATTCGACCTCGTAGTATGCACCGTTTTACACTTTGTACCCCGAAGTATAATTCCTCCCATCCTAGTCCTCAAAGTAAAACAATCCTACCACTACACACCCTCGTGTTATTTCTAACAGAAAAATTGGGCAGAATTGCCATGTACTTTGGGAAAATGAATATAAATACGGTTTGACCGCTTCCTTATTTATTTTATATTTTTTTTTATTTTATACATTCGACCATATAACATCAACTTAAAAATAATTTATAAACAATCTTATACAAATAAAATACTCATCATCTTCAAATACCCAAAAATAAGTTAATTTTTTTTCCTCTTCTTTGTCATCCTCCCCGTCTATCTACCATGAAATTCAAGAATTTCAAAGTCCAAAAATACCCAAATCATTCATCATCTTCCCTTGCAACCATTCATGAAATTTAAAAATCTCAAAAAAAAAATTCCAACACATTCATCATATTCAAATTTTAGCCTAAAATCTCAAATTTGAAAATCTCAAAACAAAAATTCCAACATATTCATCATATTCAAATTTTAGCCTAAAATCTCAAAACTCCCCAACCCATGTTCTATTATGAAACCCAAAAACTTTAAATCTAACTCCCAAACTCATGATCATCTTTATTCCCTAACATTCATATGAAAATCAAACCCACTTTATTTTTTCTCTTCAGAACTCAAAATCAAAATTCACTATTGTTTCCTCTAGAACTCCAAACCCAGAAGAAAAGAGAGGCGAATAAGAAGAACCATCTTCATATTACATCCTTCTCAAAATCAACCCAAGACCTATCTTCATAATACATTACCCAAGACTCATCTCCATACATAGCCTTCAATTAATAAAAGAATATGTAGCTTCCATCATAGGTATTTTGCAAATTCAGATGCGGTGAAGAATCATTGGGAAAATTTAGGAGTTAATTGATATTTTGGTTACCGTACTATTGTCCGATTTTTATTTTAGTTACTGAAACTTTTTTTTTTCTTCTTACAATCGCATCAGCAAACTAAAAAAAATATTTCAATTGAGTGATTTTATAATTTTCCGTTGAAATATTTAATGGTGTTGCTTATGTGACTAACATCAGTTTAACGTTTGCCACATAAGTTTTGCCGTTAACTATTTGAAGGGAAAAGTATCAAATCACTCATTCAAAATATTTTTAATATTTTTATTAGTTTGATTATGTGATTGTAAGGAAAAAAGTTTGTCACCAAAATAAAAATCGACCTTTAGTATAACAACTAAAATATCGATTAACTTGAAAATTTAAAATCTTATCACAACAAACCCATCGGCTGTCGTTTTTCCCAAAACGAAGCCCTGGATCGAACCCCAGATTAAGCACATGACGTTGATAAATAATCCCTAAATTGATCTCCTTGTACCTTAAAATTGGACACACGGGGCCTGATAGCTTATTTCTCGAGCTTAGTTGGGCGACGTTAAGGGCGGCAGACTGCTTTAATGGAAGTATCAAATCTTTGATTTGTGGTTTTAAACTGTTATTTATTGATCATGGCTTTATATGGGATCATAAATCTTTGGTTTGATGGTTTAATGGAGTTTCATTGTGTTCGCTTTGTAGTTTTTGTTGCTTGGTTGGTATTGCTAATACCCGTAGCAACCATGACAGCTTTGATTGGTGAAGAAGAAGAATGTTATTCTCTCTTCCAAATTTATCTTATCATGTTAAGTCCAATTTAATTTAGAATTAATCTAGAAGAGGGAGTTTGAATAGATTAATTCACTTTTTTGTAAAATCTTGGCCTTTTTAAATTTTTACTATTGATTCCTATGTAAATTTGTGAAAAATATTGTTAAACATTTTGCAAGTAAAATAAAGAGTTAGGGATAGAGAAATATCAAGCAACAGATACAGAGATATATTCTGGTTCACTATATGTATCTCTATCAGATATATATAACTAGTCCAGTCTCTAAACTCCTCTTCGTGATTTGGAATTTTTCACTATAAAAATCACTCCCTAATAGGTGGAGAAACCTTTTACAAAAATCTATTTCTGGTCTTAGAATTATTCTTCCCGATATCCTTCAAGAAATACATATTTCTTTTTTAGAGTGCTTATACACCTTCTTCGGTTGGTCTTGGAGCTTGATATCTTTTTTCTTCATCACTCACTTAGAAACCCAAACCTATGGATTCTCTAAGATTTTGATCTTGGAACAAGAATCACCCCAAACTTTAGAAGAGTACCTAGCTCTACCCCTTTTGTTTTAAAAATTGTTTGTTTGTTTAATAATGTGCTTCTTAGATAAACAGATTAACAAAGTTATAGTACAATTATATCAGTTTGCAAGATATATGATAGTAACATTTGAAGTTCAGATCTTGTAAGTATAATATGTAACAAGTAAACCAATGATTACAATAAGTATGGCAGTTTATATATATAAGATCAAGTTGGTTTAATGCCTATTACTCTAAAGGAGAGGACTATATATTAATCCTTTGTTTTATACGTAAGGCTAATTTTCCTTGTAAGAATCAGGACAAAGCCACCTGCACTAAGGATAGTCGGGGTAACCAGTCTCAATGATTAAATCTTCCTAGATCACTTTCCTTGAAAGGAATACAGTTCTCAAATTTTTAAATTGACAGAACCCAGATTCTTACATATAAATGGGTATGTATCAGAGCTTAAAAACTGATCACTAGTTTCTCACTTTCTTTAAAAGGACAATGTATAAAAACTCGATCAATATATAAGGGCAAAACTAACTTGAATCAGCACAAATATAAATGAATACAAGTGATAGTGCTTTGTGCTATAAGTGCTTAATATGAATGTATAAACAATTAATATTACAGATATTAAACACTAAGAAAGTATAAATTAAACACAAGTGTGAATAATGTGTGTGAGAACCTTGTAACTTTGTGAGCAAATATTAGCATGAAAATTAAGTGAATATTCTTTGCACTCTTGTTCACTAACTTCCTTAACCTTTCTTAGAACCTAGCTTGTAATAGATTTGAAAGTAGACAAAATATGGGAGAAATTTCTTTTAAAGGTAGATTGGGAAATGAAGTAAACAATAGTAGGGTTATTTATAGGCAAAATGAATGGCTAGGATTTGACTTAGGAAGTGTTGGGTCCTGGGTTCGGGATGCCCGACCCGGATGGTAGACCCGACCCGGTATAGAGGATCCGAACTCATTTGGGGATTTTAGTTGGGATGAAGTGATCCAGTTAAGGAAATTACTTTCTAACTGGGTTGACTTATATATTGACTGGAGCATTTATTATGATTTGGTTGATGGAGACATATGCTTTATTCTGTCAAGTGGGACCAGGCGTGATGATGACATAAGGAGTTATATATACAATGCTTCCCTCTAGAATTCGAAGGTAATGCAAAACTAAATACTAAACTGCAAACCTCCATTGTTATCAAAACCTTGATATAGCCTGTACTAATTCTTACGCCTGAGCTATCCCCCGGTGGCAAAACCACCCGGAACTCTGAGTGTGGTATCGTTATTGTGCAGGATTAGCGCATTTTTAGTGACTGAAGTGTGCAGACGAATCTTGGCGTTAACATTGGCGCTAGAAGGAGGGCCTTTAGTGTTAGTTCACAGTCACTGTTAAAGCTAGAGAACAGATATGGTGAATACGGCCCATAACGGAGGGGAAGGATCAGCTGATTCCCATACACCAACTCGTAGGTTGGTCCTTGACCGACTCAGGTCGTCGGCTAGGGAGAGGTTGGGGCCAAGGGGTTGGGCTAGGGTGCCTTTGCAAGTCCAATCTGCCCCGGTTCGTCGTCGTCTGTTTCACACTAACCAGCAGACGCCAGAACCTTTGGCTCATATGACTGCCAACCCAGCTCGAACCTTTGTTCATTCAGGCAGTAATGCCGATCATGGAGATAAACGGCAATGGATCCTGACCCAACGAAGGGCAAAGGACCAGGAAGTAATGGAGGCCTTACGCCAACAGCAGCGAGAAATAGCTGAGCATTTGGCCAGACTGGAAGGACAGGAGGAGGTTTCATCAAGCCGACCCCCTGACCGACAGAACACTGATAGGAACCAGTCCAGGACTAATCGTTCGGATGGTTTCGAACCAGTTCGGAGCAGGCCTCAGAGCCGCTCCCCAGTTCGGAGTAGGCGTCAGAGCCGCTCCCCAGTTCGGAGCAGGCGTCAGAGCCGCTCCCCAGTTCGGAGCAGGCGACAGAGCCGCTCCCCGGTTCGGAGCCGGCGACATAACAGCTCGGAGAATGAGAGCAGGCGAGATAGTCGCTCCCCAATCCGTAACAGGCATCAAAGCCCTTCGCGCCTGAGGAGCAGGCGTCAGAGCCGCTCCCCTGATCGCAGAAGGCACAGAAGCCGCTCACAAGACCGAAGCAGGCCCAAGAGCCGCACTCCGGATCGGAACAGGCGGATAAGCCGTTCTCGGCACGGTAATATTAATGAAGGAAGGGGATCCGGTTCGGGTGGCAGGCCTCGGTCGCCACCCCGAAGAAGCGAAACCGATCCCGTTGTTATACGATTGGCTGAGTTAGAAGAAAAACTAGCCGCGATGGTTCAGGCTAGGGAGTTGCCAAGCGTACCAAATTCACCTTTCACTAGGGAGATCGAGCAGGTCAAAGCAGACAAGACCAAGAAAATGCCTCCCCTAGACTCTTATGATGGTACTGGCGATCCCTATGATCATACTCACGGCTATAACCAAGTGATGAATTATTATGATCACCCGGATGCTGCCAAGTGCCACATGTTCGTCACTACTCTGAAGCTTGCAGCACGGGAATGGATGGCATCCCTCCCCCCGAACTCTATTGGATCGTGGCAAGACCTAAGTGATAAGTTTCATGCGCGATTTGGGAGCAATAAGAAGAGAGGAAAGCTAACCACTGCTCTGACGCAAGTAAAACAGAGATCGGGTGAAAGTTTGGGTGAGTATGTGAAGAGATTCCGCGATATGGCTGGTACTGTGACTAGTTTGAATGTGCAGCAAGCAGTTGGGTTCTTCACAACAGGTCTGGATGCCACGAAGTCGAAAGACTTGTGGAAAGATCTCATTCTTAATCCACCGACGGATTTAGCTGAAACCTATGGTCGAGCTGAAGGACTTATCACCATAGAAGAAGCCTACAAAAGCTTAAATCCTCAAGCCTGGAATGAGGATAATTCAAAACCGAAAGATAGGAATTACACTCCTCGGCCCGGTGGCCATCAGAAAGGCAACTTCTATGGTGGATCTGGGTCGGGAAATGGCCAGGGAGGGGCTAATTCAGGAGGTGGCAGACCGCCTTTCCCGAAGAAGAATGTGAATAAGGTATATACCCCTCTCACTAAAGATCGGGCAAGGATTCTTGAAGAGATTAGGAATCAACCCTCATTTGAATCCTGTCCGACCGCAACCCGATCCCACCGGGGCAACCCCAACCAGTATTGTGAATATCATCAGACTTCTGGTCATGATACCGAGGATTGCTATAACCTAAAGGATCTGATTAAGAAGAAAATCCAAAATAGTGAGATGGTGCAGTATGTGGTAGGACGGCAAGATTCTACTTCGGAAGGCTGAAGAGGGTCAAACCGAGAAAGACGTCCTGAGGCACCACCCCCACCGAACCCTCCAAGAAATTGTGTTGATGTCATCACTGGAGGGTCGTTCGGGAAGAAAGTTGGAAAAAAGAGGAGGGGCCTGATGGATGCCGTGTTGTCGGTTTCGGAACGACCTTCGGTTAAAGATCGCCCGTTTCCCAATACGGTGATATCATTTACCGAGGAGGATTACCCCTCGGAACCGATTGACCCACATGAAGGGGCGTTAGCCATCACAGCCCAGGTCGGATCTATGGATATGAAGCGAATAATGATCGATAATGGATCTTCGGTCGACATATTGTTTACTCATGCATACAATAGGTTAGACCTGGGGGGTGCAAGGATGGAAGTGGGTCAGGAATCTCCGTTGTATGGCTTCAGTAACGATCCTGTTCGCGTGGCCGGAACCGTGGAGCTACCGGTTATCTTTGGGACGGCGCCAAGGCAGGTAGAAGTCATAGTCAGATTTTTTGTGGTCCAGATAGATTCGGCATACAACGCCAATTTGGGTAGACCCACTTTGGCAGCACTTCAGGCGGTTACCTCTATAGGTCACTTCAAGATCAAGTTCCCGACTTCGGAGGGGGTCGGCGAGGTAAAGGGTGATCTGGACATGGCACGTAGATGTTACCGGAATTCACTGATATCCTCGGCGGTTGGGGTCAGCAAGCAGAAACAAACAATGGCTATAGAGGTGGAGCCGTTCACTGAGGGAAATTCCGAACCATTAGCGTTGCCCGCCGAAGAGACAGAAGAAGTAGAACTGATTGTTGGAAAGAGTGATAAGCTGATCAAGATAGGTTCGGGACTGGTGGAGCCATTTCGGACTAATCTAATCGAGCTGCTTCGGGTATATGCGGACATTTTTGCATGGGAACCTTCTGACATGCCCGGAGTTGATAAATCGGTGGCAGTTCATAAACTGTGTGTTGACCCTTCTAAGAAACCTATCCGTCAGAAGAGGAGGATCTTCGCCCCTGATAGGAAAAAAATCATTGACGATGAGATCGCCAAACTGCTAAAGGCAGATTTCATCTACGAAATTGATTATCCGGAGTGGTTGGCGAATGTGGTGCTGGTGCAGAAGCAGAATGGCAAATGGAGGGTCTGCATAGATTACACCGATCTGAATAAGGCCTGCCCAAAGGACTTTTACCCTCTTCCGCACATCGACCAGCTGATTGATGCAACTTCAGGATTCGATATGCTTAGCTTCATGGACGCCTTCTCTGGATATCACCAGATCTCCATGGACAAGAAGGACATGCCAAAGACAGCGTTCATTACGCATCGAGCGATATACGCTTACAAGAAAATGACGTTCGGATTACTGAATGCGGGAGCTACATATCAAAGAATGATGAACTATGTGTTCACCAAGTTATTGGGTCGAAGTATGGAGGTGTATGTGGATGACATGATTGTCAAAAGCATGGGAGTTCGGAACCACCTGGATGACCTGGAAAGCTGCTTTGAGACACTAAGAGAGTACCACCTTCGACTGAACCCAACCAAATGTACTTTTGGCCTTGGTTCGGGTAAATTTCTGGGGTATCTGCTCAGCAAGAGGGGGATTGAAGCTAACCCAGAAAAGATTAAAGCCATTTTAGACATGAAGTCTCCCCAATCTTTTAAGGACGTTCAACGATTGACCGGTAGAATTGCTGCGCTTCGGAGATTCATGTCAAAATCGGCGGAGCGGTGTCTACCCTTCTTTAACACTTTGAAAGGACCAAAGAATGAAAAAACCTTCCAGTGGACTTCAGAGTGTGAAGATGCATTCCAAGGAATCAAAAGGTATCTCTCTTCAGCTCCGCTTTTGGTAAAGCCCGTTCCCTCAGAACCCTTGTACCTGTATCTGGCGGCGAGCTCATGGGCAGTGGGAGCGGTATTAGTTCGGGAATTAGGGGGCAGGCAATGCCCCGTCTACTATGTCAGCCATGTGCTTCGGGATGCCGAAACTAGATATCCCAACTTGGAAAAATTCGCCTATGCACTCATGATAGCTAGCAGGAAGCTAAGGCATTACTTCCAAGGAAGACTGGTTGTAGTGTATACTGATCAGCCTCTGAAGAAGGTCATGAACAAGCCGGATTTGTCGGGGCGCCTGTCTGCTTGGGCAAGGGAGTTGACTCAGTTTATCATAGAATACCATCCTCGGACTGCCATTAAGGGTCAGGCATTGGCCAACTTCATTGTGGAATGCTCCTTTACCGAACCCGATGCAAATGATAATGCACTGGTTGTGAGTTCGGTATCGGGCGCTCTGACAGATCGTACGTCATGGATGCTGTATGTGGATGGCTCTTCGACTTCGGACGTTAGTGGAGCAGGGGTCATCTTGATTAGCCCGGAGGGGTTCAAGGTCCAACAGGCCATTCGCTTTGAGTTTAAAGCGACCAACAATGAAGCTGAATATGAAGCCATTTTGGCCGGATTGCGGTTGGCGAAAAGTTTGGAAGTGAAGCACTTGATCATCTTCAGTGATTCCCAGTTGGTGGTTAAACAGATAGTGGAAGAGTATGAAGCCCGAGGGGATAGGATGACGAAGTACTTGGCTGCAGTTAAAGACCGACTGCATTATTTTGAATCGTATGGTGTACAAGGAGTTGGTCGGGAAAATAACACCATAGCCGATGCCTTGGCAAAATTGGCGACCACAGAAACTACTTCTTTTAGTGGGTCGGTGTACCTGGAAGTTCTTGGCGACTCAAGTATTCGAAGGTCAGAAGTGTTCTCAATAGAAAGGATGGACTGTTGGCTCACGCCGTATATTTCCTATCTGGCGGATGGCGTCCTTCCTTCGGATCGGTTAGAAGCCAAGAAAGTTAAACATCGAAGTTCGTTCTTCATCTTAATTGATGGAGACTTATACCGAAGGGCGTTTTCTTCACCGTTGCAGAAGTGTTTGACCCCATCCGAAGCGGATTATGCACTTCGGGAGGTCCATGAAGGTATATGTGGAGATCATATGGGCGCTAAGGCACTAGCGTATAAGGTTCTGAGACAGGGCTACTATTGGCCAACCGTCTTCCAAGAAGCTAAGGAATATGTTAAGAAGTGTCCTAAGTGCCAACTGAATGGAAATATCCCTCACCAACCTCCCGAAGAGTTGTACTCAGTCTTATCACCCATTCCGTTTGCTGTGTGGGGTATTGATATTCTGGGACCATTGCCAAAGGCTAAGGGGCAGGTTAGTTTTGTTATTGTGGCAATCGACTATATGACGAAGTGGGTAGAAGCCAAACCTCTCAAAGCGATTACAGAGCAGGAATGTCTTAAATTTCTCAAGGAATTTGTTGTATATCGCTTCGGTATTCCAATGGTGATAGTGTCGGATAATGGGAGGCAGTTTGTAGGTACAAAGTTTGAAGAATTTCTCACAGATCTGGGAATTCAGCACAGGAAGACTTCGGTGGCCCATCCTCAGTCAAACGGCCAGGTAGAAGTCACTAATAGAACTCTTCTCAATGGAATTAAAAGGAGGTTGGATGAAGCCAAAGGAAGATGACCCGAAGAGTTGCTTAGTGTGTTATGGGCATATCGAACAACAACCCGAACGACGACAGGGGATTCGCCTTTTCGTCTCGCTTATGGGACCGATGCCCTTATTCCTGTTGAGATCGGATGCCCTTCACTTCGGGTCAGTCAATATAAGGAGTTGTATAATGACGAAGGTCTTCGCCTCAACCTGGATTTGTTAGATGAGGTTAGAGAGTCAGCTCTAATAAAGTTGGCGGCTTATCAGAGGAGGACAGCCAAGCACTACAACAAAGGGGTGAGAATAAGAAGGTTTGAAGTTGGTGATCTGGTGCTTCGAGAGGCTGCAGCATCAACTCCTCAAAATTCAGGCAAGCTTATGCCAAACTGGGAGGGACCATATGAAGTTATTGAAGTACCCAAGCCAGGAACTTACCGGCTTCGGACTATGGATGGTTCAGATATTAAGAATACATGGCATGCTGGGAGACTTAGGAGATATTACCAATAAGTCATAGTCATTTCTTTTTACCGATTATGTAAATATTTATGTCTATTGAAATGAAATGATATCGGATTGCATAGACGAAAGATGTTGAATAATTTCATTAATGTTCATTGGGGTTACAAGTTGTACCATTTACATTTGAAAAAGAAAAAGCAAGTAAAATAGAAAATAATCCTATTGGGTCGGAGGAGGTAGTTCTTCTGGTTCTTCTTCATCGTCCGAAGAGTCAAGGATAGAGGTATCTAACCCCGCAGCCGTCATCTTCTCCTTGATCTTCTCTTTGTGGCTTTGGTACCCTTCGGAGAACTGCATGATGACTTTATCGGCCAGTTCAGGAGATGCTTTATACTCCTCTATTATTTGGAGCTTCGTTTCTTCGGTCAAGGAAGACCCCTGGTTCTTCAGTTCGGCGTGCTCTTCTTCCAATGAATTCAGGGTGCGGATCAAGTCGGTCATTTTGGAGTGTGTCTGCTCCATTTGTTCCTCGAGGGTCGCAATGGCTTCCTTCTGGTCGGTATCGTTTTCTTTCAACAGGACTCGCTCTTCCATAAGTCGGTAAATCTGCTTCTCATGCTCCAAATCTGCTTCTCATGCTCCACGATCTCCGCCTGAAGGATCTCGACCCGATTTCGAAGCTGATAACTCTCCCGACTGGCTTCGGTGAGTTTATCCTTTGTGCCGGCGTGAAGTTCCCTTTCTTTTTCAAGATCAGACTTCAGAGTCTGAACATTATCCTTTAGGGCTTCGTTCGCTGCCTCGATTTCCCTGTTCCTTTCTGTTAATTTAAGCAGGGATGGGAGAGATCGGGCGAACACTGCGCTGGACTGTAAAGAATGTGTGTTAGATGGGTGGATCAAGTAGCAAAGTAACTGTCTACAACAATGACGAAAGCAGAATTACCTGGAATTGAAGTCTGATGAAATCTTCAAGGAATTGATCTAGGTTATGATTCCTGAACCGCTCATTATCGGCTGGCATAACGAAGCGTTCCAGAAGATCGTAGGGAAAGGGATCCGAGTGGTTTTGGGGCCAGAGGGTTCTTGGTTTGGATTGGTTGCTGGAAGAAGGAGCCGAAGTTCGGGGATCGGATAAACTGGCTCCGCCTGGATGGATTTTGACCTGATGTGGGGGCGCGATCGGAGGCACCGAACTGGTCGAAGGCTCTTTACGAGGCCTCTTTGCCAAAGGCTCCAGTACTTCGTCATCAGTCTCTTCCTCGTCGATAATCCCCAGCGTAATGGGGTCGGGGATCATCGCGGGAGTCTTTACTGGCTTGGGCGGCGCCTTCTTCTTGAGTTGTTTTTTCTTCATTAAGGCCATCTTTTCCGACCTGCTCATCTCCAAAGTGTTCTTCTTGAGGACTTGAGCCATTGGGATGGCTGTGATCGGGCGGGCGGCTATTAGCGCTTGATTTAATGGCTCTTCATCTAGAGTCTCTTCGGGATCGATAAGACTTGGTTCGGTAAGTCGGGGTACGGTTCGGCCGACTTCAGTTGGGGCGGTTGGCTTAATGAGAGTCACTGAAATGTGAAGATTGTTAAACGTCAGATCTAGTTAAAAGAAATTATTCGCATGGAAGATAAGAATTGAGGTTTGGATTTGGTTCTTACGTCCATGGTCGTACAACCAGGTATGATTGCCGAGGAGCTCGAAGTCCCACTCCTCATCGGGCATCCTGTTGATGAATTGTTTAAACTCATCCATGCGATCGGCTGGAAATGCCTCGACATTATTAGTGTTTTTGGCGAAGCTGATCCAATCCGATATCAAGCTGGTGTCGGGCCCCTTGATGTAGAACCACTGGGAATGCCATCCTTTATTGCTGGTCGGGGTCTTCATAAAAGATCGTTTCTGAGCCCCTTTGACAGGCAGCTTGCTGATCTGCCGAAACCCTGACTCGCGAGATCGGATCACGGTGAACAGGGCGAAGAAAAAATCCAGGGTCGGCTCGACCTGGCAATCATGGCAGAAGGCGATGAAGCATACCAAATGGATGAAGGAATTTGGGACTAGCTGGGCAAGCCCGACCCCGACAACGCTAAGAAATGTGAGCATAAAGGGGTTAAGGGGAAATCTGAGCCCATATTTTAGGGCTTGAATGGATACGGCAGTCCAGCCATTGGGGCGCTGGTACATCCTCTCGTTGAGGTCGGCTGTGCGTACCTGGTATGATATAGGGATCTGGTACAGCTCTCGGATGGCTGCAAGATCCTTAGTTTGGACAGAGGATCTGGTGTTAATATGAGTAAAGGACTTATCTGAAGAATATTCCTCTATCATCTTTATGTTCTGGAGTTCGGCTTCGGTTCGAGGTGAAGGGGTCGAGAAGGGATTGCTAGGGAAATCTGAGCTGGTGATGGGATCTACGGATGAGGTACTGAGGCCCAAGGAGGTGGAGCTGGTTCCAGCGGCGGTGATGGTGATGGTGGGGATGGCACTGGTAGTGACTGTGGTGGCTTCTGTTGTTACCGCTACGATGGGAGCTATGATTTCGTTAGCAGTAGAGGCTGAGGCACTAGTTTTCGATGGGTTGGAAGAACTTGAGGCGTTGTTGGTTGCCATTGATGAATAGAAGAGCGAGATGCAGGGATCAATTGGTCGCAAGGAGGTGGAGGCAGCGATGGAAGTTGCAGAGAAGAAATTGGGGAATTTGAAAATTTAGGGATAAAAGTGGCGGTTGATTTTGGAAGGGGTTTGCCTTTATTGGGGACGACCCTTGATATCCGGTCCATTTTCCCATTAACGGCACTATTTCAATAAATGTGGTGGGACCGTTATTGGCACGTGGCGACTAGGAGTCTTAATGGCTATAATGGTTTGGGGTGGTTATATATTAAGGGGGCGTTTGGTTCATTAATTGAAAATTAAGATTCATTCTTTATACTCTTTTATTATAATTCTTTTTTATAATTAAAAGAGTAGGGGGCAATGTTGGGTCCTGGGTTCGGGATGCCCGACTCGGATGGTAGACCCGACCCGGTATGGAGGATCCGAACTCATTTGGGGATTTTAGTTGGGATGAAGTGATCCAGTTAAGAAAATTACTTTCTAACTGGGTTGACTTATATATTGACTGGAGCATTTATTATGATTTGGTTGATGGAGACATATGCTTTATTCTGTCAAGTGAGACCAGGCGTGATGATGACATAAGGAGGTATATATACAAGGCTTCCCTCTAGAATTCGAAGGTAATGCAAAACTAAACACTAAACTGCAAACCTCCATTGTTATCAAAACCTTGATATAGCCTGTACTAATTCTTACGCCTGAGCTATCCCCCGGTGGCAAAACCACCCGGAACTCTGAGTGTGGTATCTTTATTATGCAGGATTAGCGCATTTTTAGTGACTGAAGTGTGCAGACGAATCTTGGCGTTAACAGGAAGATTTGATCTAATGACCACCATTTAGATATTTTTCAATTTTGTTCCACAAATACCCCTAAATGGTCGGTTGGTAAATAGAGAGGGAGAATGATTTTTGCTTTTTGAAGTTTGTATTTTCTTTTCCTGTTTCCTTCCTTCCAACTAAGACGTATTATATTTTATATATATATATATATATATATATATATATATATATATATTTGGGTTAAGTTCAGATTACCACCTGGGGTTTGGCGTCTTTCCCACTTAACCACCTGTAGTCAGTAAAGCTACATTTAAACTCCCGACTTTTTGAGTTGAAGTGAAAACGTCACCTTTTCCATCCAACTTAACTGTGCGTGTATGTCAGACGCCAAAAGTGCGTGAGAAGGGACTGTAATGGTCTAAAAAGGCTGGTAAAGGTCCGAAATACCCCCTTCTTCTTCTTGACTTTTAAAAGACATTCAGAATCATTTTTTTCTACCCCATTTCAGCTCCACCTCGCAGACCAAGGCTACAGGGCAGCTCCTGCTTGCTAAATTCCATATTGTACTTGAGCAGCACTTCTTTTATAAGTATACCCAGCACATGCTCTTTTATTAAACCGACTTGGCTAATTAACTTAACTTGAAGGTTACACATTACATATATCACCTATTATATATATTATATATTTTCCCAATATGTAATATATTTCATTTTTCCCTTTGTCCATAAAATAAATGTTATACATTAAATAAATAAAAATAATTTATTTATTTAATGCCAACATTTTTCCATATTAAAATAATTTAATTTCATAAAGTATTTTAATTCACTTAAATTAATGTAATATCAAATTTGATATACATAATTTAATTATTTCCTCCTTCGTTCCAAAAATGGAAATCATATATTAATTAATATAGAATTTATCTTTCTCTCTAAGAACCACTTAATTATCTTTATCCCATAAATTACTTGAAGGTTACCCAATTGAGCAATTATCTTATCCAACTAAGCTTAATTATTAATCTGATATAACATATATGCAATATACATTATATATTACGTATTTCATATAAAATATATTACATATTTTACAATATATAATATATTCCATATTTCATTTTCGTAAGATAAATGTTATATATAAAAATAATTAATTTATTTAATGCATTTATTTTACTATATTAAAATAATTTAATTTCATAAATTATTCTTATACATCCATTATATTAAAATAATGATAATTTACTCATAATAATTTACTCACATTTTCCTGGTCATCCTTCACTTCCAAAGTTTTGGCAGCACAAGAATGAGTTGATAATTTTCTTTTGAAAGGCTCTGTTTTCATTTCATACCAGTGTACCTACAATTAAAAAATTTCAGTAGAAACAGTAGAAGCTCTGGTAAGCACATGGTGGGAGGGTGGGTGGAGAGAGAGAGAGACAAAGAGAGAGAGCAACATGGTTGATCAATATATATATATGGAGGGTAATTAAGTCTTTAGCCAACTCAAATAACAGAGTTAAGACGGAAAGCATTTATTCACTTCAACTCAAAAAGTCGGGAGTTTAAATGTAGCTTTACTGACTACAGGTGGTTAAGTGGGAAAGACGCCAAACCCCAGGTGGTAATCTGAACTTAACCCTATATATATATTAACGTAAGAATCCTTCTTGCCACATCAACTCTTCCTCTTTCAATTTAGCACAAACATAGTCGGATCATTTGAAGATGTAAAAAGGAATTTTTGACTAAAATAAAAGGACAAAATTCCTTTTTACATCTTCAAATGATCCGACTATGTTTGTGCTAAATTGAAAGAGGAGTTGATGTGGCAAGAAGGATTCTTACGTTAATATATATATATATAAAAAAAATTTATCTTAGATCACTTCTACTACAATATTACTTGATTATCAACTTAATAATCTAACTATATAGATGTAAAAAACATATAAAAATATGAAATTATATAAAATTTTGTTTGATTTGAGATTATGCATCAATAATTTTATAACAATAGAAGTTACTAAAATCTGAGCTGTCGAAATATATACTTATATACATATTATTTATACTATTATAAAAATAATATTCCAATGCTTTAAATCAAAATTTTAACATATTCTCATATTTTTGCATGTTTATTACATCCATACAGTTAGATTATGAAGTTGACATCAAATGATGTTGTATTAGAAATGACCTAAGATAATTTATTTTAGTTCGATCTAAAATACTTTTTATTATGTATATATATATATATATAGAGAGAGAGAGAGAGAGAGAGGGAGAGAGAGAGATGATCAATCTAAAGCATACCTCTTAAATAATATACATTTATTAAAACTAGGTCATTTTAGAGATTCTTTTAAAAAACAAGTGGTGTCGCAGGTGACATTTTTATAAATAAAAGGAAAACAAGTGGGACCTCTCTCTTTTAATATTATTTTATTTTTTAAAAGAATCTTCAAAACGATGTAGTTTTAATAAAGGTATGTTATTTAAGAGGTATACTTTAAGTTCGTCCTATATATATATATATATATATATATATATATATATATACATACATACATATATATATATATATATAGAGAAGCTTTCTAAAGTGAACCTTAACAAACGAACCAAAGACGAACCGTCGTTTTTGGTGTCTATGGCGACGATTCGACCCGTCGCCGTAGCCATGCAATCTTTGGCGACGAGTCGAATCGTCGTCATATACACCAAAGACGACGGTTCGTCTTTAGTTCGCTTCTTAAGAGTTCGTTTTTGAAAATTTTCATATATATATATATATATATATATATACACACACACACTACAGTTTCCTTTGCCATGTACGTTTCTCTTTTTAGGAAAATATTTTTGGGCTTCAAGTGTTTTTGGACTATATTTTGAGAAGTTGGGCTTTCAGAAAACCTTATAGCACATAAACATGAATTTGGCCCAAATTAGCTTTTAAATATAAATCTTTTAGGTCCAATAGCTGTAAACTCAATCCAATCAATTTTGGGCTTAAGACAATGTAATATTTTAAGTTTGACCCAAACTAAGATTTTAATGAGTCAAATTGTCTATTAGACATTTTGGCCCAAAACTCAATTAATATAAATTCGATCCATAAGAAAATTTTACCTTTTTGGCCCAAGAATTTATTTAGCTCATAAAAACAATTTTATAGAGATTAGTTTTAAAAATAGTATTTATATGAAAAATACATTAATAATATTTATATGTATATTTACATAATAATTTATTTAAGCACATTATATGCTATGCAATTATGATTCCTATGGAGAGAATTCTAATGCTGTGTTTGGTTGGTGGGAATGGAATGGAATGAGTTGAGAATGGAATGACCATTCCTTCTGGAATGACTAAAAATATGTTTGGTTAGTCAGTTGGAATGAGCATTCCATTCCTTTAGTTATTCCATTCCTATCTGAAATATTATTTTTCATTCCTTTCTAAATAGGTGGGTTTATTTCATTCCCTTCTGCTTTGTTCATTTTATTATTGGTAAACAGCTTATCTGAAATATAATAAACTTATTAGTAAATAACTTATTATTGATAAACAACTTATTATTTAAACAACTTATTATTGGTAAATAACTTATTATTCAAACAGCTTATTATTGGTAAACAACTTATTTAACCAACTTATTATTTAAACAGCTTATTATTGATATACAACTTATTATTCAAACAGCTTATTATTGATAAACAACTTATTATTCAAACAGTTTATTATTAGTAAATAACTTATTATTCAAACAGCTTATTATTGATAAACAACTTATTATTGGTAAACAACTTATTTAAACAGCTTATTGGTAAACAACTTATTATTTAAATAGCTTATTGATAACAACTTATTATTTAAACAGCTTATTGGTAAACAACTTATTATTTAAACAGCTTATTATTGGTAAACAACTTATTATTTAAACAGCTTATTGGTAAACAACTTATTAATAATTAACAACTGATTATTTAAACAGCTTATTGGCAAACAACTTATTATTGGTAAACAACTTATTATTTAAATAGCTTATTAGTAAACAAGTTATTATTGGTAAACAGCTTATTATTGGCAAACAACTTATTGGTAAACAACTTATTATTTAAACAACTTATTATTTAAACAACTTATTGGTAAACAACTTATTATTTAAACAGCTTATTGGTAAACAACTTATTATTTAAATAGCTTATTATTGATAAATAGCTTATTAATAGTAAACAACTTAATATTTAAACAACTTATTTAAATAGCTTATTAGTCCTTATTATTGGTAAACAACTTATTATTTAAACAATTTATTATTTGAACAACTTATTGGTAAACGGCTTATTTAACTAGCTTCTTGGTAAATAACTTATTGTTTATTATTGGTAAACGGCTTATTGAAATAACTTATTATTTATTATTAGTCCTTATTATTGTTCATCAAGGTTTTTTTAAAAAAAAAAAAATTCATGCATGAAAGTGTTTGTTTGAATTTTAAATGCATAAAAATATAAAAAAAAATATTTTTCTAGTGAAGATGTTCTTTTAGTTCTATTTAATTTATTTTTTTTATTCATTTTTATAAGTTAGTAGTATATAAAAAATGAAAAAAATCATTTCACATTCTATTCATAATGTAATTCATGTAAACCAAACACCTAAAGTAGAATGGTGATTCTATTCCTGACGGAATGAATGAACAAACCAAACATAAAAATGAGAATGACCATTCTATTCTCATTCCCATTCCATTCCTTAAGTCATTCCATTCCCTAAGTCATTCCATTCCATACATGCCAAGGAATAGGAACCAAACACAATGTAACATAGAATTTCTAAATGCAGTCTTTCAATTTTCTTTTTAATTTCCTAGTTTTATTAATTATTTTTGTTATCATCAAAACTTTAATATTTTGGCCCATCATATCATTTTCTTTTTAAACTTCCAGTAATCGATTAATTACCTTGTTTTTCCTTAACTTTAGTTAAATGATATTTATTCTTTGGACTTCGCTACTAAAGAAGATGATAACATTTTTCATTTAAAAATTTTGGTGTTTGATTTTTCAATAGTAAAAAAAATTATACTATTTCATTATGTTTTTTGGGTAAGTTTTTTTTCTTCATATTATTATTTAATATTGATTATTTGGGTTAATTAGTTGAGTTAATTATTTTATTTAACTTAATTAATTTAATTAATTATTTTATTTGAGTTATTTACTTTATTTGGTTAGTTAGAAGTCAAATACGGTCACATGTAGTGATGCAGTGGTAAATTCTAATTCAAAATCAGATTTAGAATAGGATTTAAATTTAGTATTATTTTTATTTAAATAGTTTCCAACTACTTGTAGAAAGTTAATTAGTACTTTTATTATCATTTTCAAAGTAGATTACGAGAGTTATCTATTACCCTTTCCAAAGTAGAATAGGAGAGTACCTAGGCCTATAAATATAGTTGTCTTGAGACTTTTTATTCATTCTTATTTTATTCAATTCATAATAATATTTTGTTTTCCCTAGGAGAATTCCTTTCTTTTTTTGTGCGCAAGGATTTATTTAATATTGTGTTAGTAGGTTAAATTAACCACATATTCTGTTGCGTCAATTGGCATCAGAGTCAGGATAACTGTATCTATTGATCATGGCTGAAGAAGCAGGAGTACAATAACGGTATGCTACAGAGGAAGCAGTGGATTCCCTGCAACGACAGATGGCGGATATGCAACTACAGATAAGTGGGTTGGTAAACTCCATCAACGAATTGAGGACTGCGGAGGATCGTGATCGGCGTGTCCTAAATCGAGCGGCTAGACACAATTTTAATGTTAATCGTCAACGAGCTGATTTTAGGGATTATGAGGCGCATGATCATTTGGCTTATGAGGAACCCTACCAACTAGTCTAGAACCTTCATAGAGGTGGAAGAGGTGGTGGACGTGGTGTTCAGGGTGCAGGTCGTGTGACACCCCAAATCTCTAAACCTCTTATAGCAGATCTGATGCTCACGCTGAATACTAATTAACCAATTAAAATATATCAATTATATAATTTCTATTTATCCATGATTCACAGTATCCTATCACTGATATTATTCTCGTCATCGAAACGATCGAAATTAACATTCCATATGTTGAGATGATTTCCTTAATTATAGAGTTTAGCTAACCGGTATAACGTAACCTGATTATTAACGGAACTCAATTTTTTTTTAATAAAATATTTACTGATATTAATATTTCATTAACTATCTCATGGCATTTTAATTTATACATCTAACACATACTCATTACAAAGCATACTTAACAAAGATTTATATTAATATGCTTTTTATAACATATTCTACTTACAACCTTATAGCTTATGCATGCTATTTAAATATCTTATCCCTCTATTACATACAAAATGAGGAGATTTATAATTATCCTACAACTTATACAAAAGTTGGGATTAGCACACTACCCACATATACATATACATCCATCATTTAATATATTTTATTTCATAGAATATATATACTACTTCCTTCTACTTCCTTCACCCGACTTCCTTTTGGGATAATCTTTTGTGTGACGCCCCACATATAAAACATGCCCCTTACTTTGGTTTGGGGCATTGAGGACCCTCTTGCACACAACTATAGCATAGTATCTGCCGTTTCTTGCATACGCCTTGATGCATCTTCCCATAGTTCTTACATCCTCCTATCTTTTTCTTAAAGTTTCCTTGATTACTCTCAGAATTTCCTGGATCACTGTTGTTTAATTTCCTTTTCCCCTTCTTATACGGAGCTTCATACGGTATGCTGCATTCGACTCCTACTACTGTTCTTGGATTATTGTTTGTTATTTGCTTTCCATCTCCACTTTAGTTTTTGTGTTTTGAGCAGCTCCTAGCCATATGATCCCTTGATCCACAATTAAAGCAATTGTTTCTATTAGCATTAGGACATTGTGAAGCATAATGTCTCTTCTGACCATAATTGAAACAATTGATCCCCTTTTTAAGGCATACTCCTTTATGATTTTTTTTCACATGTAACACAAGGGTCAATCCTGCTATTGTTGTTTTTATTGTAGTTGTTATTGTTGCTATAGTTGTTTCCCCTTCTTCCAAGGTTATTAGTAAAAATGGTATCCCACTTTCTCTAATTATTATTAAACCCACCTGTACTTGTTTCTCTTTTAAACCGTCACCCCTCATTTTGACTTCTTTTGTCTTTGTGAAATTTGTTAAGAGATTTATTCTCAATCTTAGCTATGATAGCTTTCTCGAGAATTTTTGAGAACATTTTTACTTTTATATTCTCAGCATCTATGTCCGCCTGGGGTCTCCTTCTGGGTGGCATGATTCTATAAGATGGGAAATAAGTATAAACACAAGTATAATAAGTAACAACTCGGTTTAACAAACAAAAATTTGTATTTCACATACAGAAAGTTACATACTTGACTAGCGATTTATATATTATCACTAGTTACACAAAAGGATTCCCTTATTTATAAAACGTTGGGAATACAATAATATAACAGACTACACATCACTTCTTCTTCTTCGCTAGTTTCTCCTTCCTCTCCTTGAGGTCTTTTTTGAGTTTCTCAATCCTTACCTCGAGATCATCAACTTCCCTATTTAGACTGGAATTGGACTGTCTGATAATGGATCCTCCCTTTGACACGATTACATTTGATCTAACCCACTCCTGAAACTGGTCACTGGGTGCTATCATCTGTACTAGCTCAGGTGAAAGTACCCGCTCTTCCCAGACTACCATCTTCTTATTCTTTGACATCCTATAAAGGAAATTTTACTTCTTTGGTATATAGATGATGTAAACTATACACAAAAGGATAATAAGCATTTCAGGTTATTTCATGTGTAATTAAGTATTTTACAGACTCAAAGACTATATCCTAAGGTACCTCTACCTTAGAGCTACAGTCGATAGCTCTGATACCAAAATGCGACTCATATCTGTAATCGAACAGCACCTCACAAGTGTACCTATCAGTTTGCACCCGTCTATTTACGGCGTCCCCTACGGAGAGTTTGGCTTCAGTGCATTCCCTTTTTAGGAGTCACCAGTAAGAGGCTCGGGGCTCTTTGCACTTATTGTGCTTATAGCTCTGATACCAAAATGTGACTCATACCCGTAACCGGACAACACCTCACAAGTGTACCTATCAGTTTGACACCGTCTATTTACGGCGTCCCTTACAGAGAGTTTGGCTTCGGTGCATTCCCTTTATGGGAGTCACCAATAAGAGGCTCGGGGCTATTTGCACTTATTGTGTTTATAGCTCTGATACCAAAATGTGACACCCCAAATCTCTATACCTTTTATAGTAGATTTGATGCTCACGCTGAATACTAATTAACCAATTAAAATATATTAATTATATAATTTCTATTTATCCATGATTCACAGTATTCCATCACTGATATTATTCTTGTTAAAACATTCAATGGAATTAGATACCCTCACGTGGATATGTAGATTCATACAATTGAATATCCTTGTATGACTATTAATGTACTTGGAACAACACAATTCATTCTATATAAATCTAATATTAGAGTTTCCCAACTAATATAATAAAATATGTTAATATATATTACAATGTCATTATGTTTTGTTACATCATTCTCAGTACATAAGTTCTTATTACAACAAAAGTTTCATAGGAATAGTACAATTACAAACAGTAAGAAAATCCTAAGTCTAACAATGTCTCTTTCCATCTCTTGTTCCTGAGGTTCTTGGATTTCCATCTAACACTGCAAAACAGTTTTATTTTGCAAGAATGAGCTACAACATGCTCAACAAGTTCAATTCAATGTCAAAGATATAAATACAATGAATTAGATTTGAAAGAATAACAATTTCCATGATTTGGCCTAACTAAGGGTTGGTAACCTTATTGGTTCCTTCAACCATTTCTGTCAGTCACAAAGACTTAGAAATATATTTGGTTTGGATATTTTGAAGGGGATCAACCTTCCTCAATATCCTAGGTGTATGCATATCATCATACTCATGTCTCCGCACGTTATGTCGAGATTTATCGGACACATATATATACAACCCTCAAAGGGGTAATTCATCTCAGTTATAGAAGTCTTATCAAAATAATTTGGTTTGACACAACAATTTTTATGCTTTTACTAAGCAATAATAATTCCATTTGAATAACAGTTCATTTATTAAGTTATACTGAATCAAAGAGTAATAACTTCACAAGAATTTATTTCACACTTATCTGTGCAATTAATGGACGGATAGCAATTTTAACAGAACGAACAGTTCACAAGAATAACATTTATGTACTGTATAATGTACTATAGTTTTAGAAGATTTGCAACGAGTAAAGAAAACTTGTAACAAGTAAGGAAAACTTACCTTTAGCGTTCTTTAGATTTAACGATATCGTTCTTGATATTGTCCTACACATATAGTTCATTTCACGTACCAATTAGTCACATAGTTAACGCACATTCTTGATTTTATAATAACTCTTAATTCATTGCTTATACGGTTGATAACTCTTTTAGCCAACTTTTTAAATATACTGTTAAATTAATTAAAATCCTTCTACAATTAAGTTATTTTAACTCTCATATACTTAGAGGCTTAATTCATGCAAAGTATACATGAATGCATTACATTTCCATGTTTAAAATAAACTTCTCTTGGAACATCTGAGGCTCAGCGCGTCCGAGCACTGAATACTTCAGTGTTCAGAGCTAGCGGCGCTGAAGGCGCTGTCTCAGTGCGGTCGGCTCTGAACTAGAGTAATTTGAGCGCGATCGGCTCTGAGACGCAACAACATATTCTGGGCTATTTTCTGCAGATTCATTCTTTCGAGCCTCCTAACGATTAGCATAACTTTTGTTATATAAGTCCAAATGACTTGAAACTTGATTCTACTTTGAGACCTTACTACAAGGTAGGATTCTCACCATTAACTGGTCTCTAACAATATCATTTAGACATCTTAATCAAGGCTCACAAGTCAGTGTTCATATACTTTTTAAGGAAATTCTATTTGATTCAATTTCATTCCCTTATGCTTTTTAAACTTGTTTTAATTCTTCCCATTGATTTAGATAACATCATAACACATATATGAAAGATTTCTAATTCTAAGTCTTAGGTAATTATTCATTTTTAAGTTTGGAAAGCTCACTTAGACATTTTATCGAACACTTAGCATGCATAGCTTTAATTCTCAGATTTTATAACCATTTGTTTGTGGTTTAGCTAGGATTTCACCATGGAAATCCTCCATCCTTATTACTCCTCACAACAACCACTATTCTCCATGTTTCTAATTCACAATTCACAACCAATTTCGCAACTAAGCTGTATCTCAATAATTTTTATTCATTCTTCTACTTTCAATTTTCAATTCTTCATAAGAAAAGGAAAGTAGAATTTATGGATTGATTTGGAGTTCTTACCTTAGCTTGGCTTGATTAATATTTTTCCAATCAATTATCTCAGTACTCAGCTTCAATACTTAGTTCTAGCTTCTTTGAATTGGTAATGCTTGGAGCTTACAAATTGTGAGAGATGAGGAGAGATGGAATGGAGATGGAGAAGGAATAAAGAATGAAGAGTTGATTTTGATCTTAGGCTCTTAGCTTGGTGCAAGTCTAAAGCTGTAAAGGGATGGCACCTCCTGCTTGATGGTTAATAGAATTACATCTCCTTCTTGTTAACTAATTTACAAAGTCATGACTCAGCTTCATCGTCCCAACTTATTCTTCTTATTTTACTTGTAACACATACCCTCCATACTTATTGCATAATGATACATTACGTATACATATAGTCCATTATTCCCGATAATAGATTAATTATTTATTTTCCAAGATTATGAAAATTATTATAATAATTATGGAATATATCCGTAATTATATTTTACCACTTTTTACGCGATAAATAGTTATGTTGGTTCCTGGAGACACAATATGGATCTAGAAGGGGGGTTGAATAGATCCTTTAAAAACTTTTTCATTTATTAATGAAAGGATAACAGTTATGAAGAGAAGAATCAATTCACGCACAGCGGAATAGTCATTAATAACCCCTTCATAGATTCAAGCTTATTCACAGATCAGTTTACAAGTCTATAATATGATTGACATCAGATATAGCAATACATAGATTATAAAGTAAATGACAAAAGATAAATGACACATGAGATTTTAAGTGGTTCGGAGACGTAATAACTTCTACTCCACTCTTCTACTATAACAGGTAGGAATCCACTAAATTGTTTTAGTCACAAAGACAAGGACTCTACGCCCTCCTTAAGTTCAGTAGACAAGAGTTATTTTTAGCCACAAAGGCAAGGATCCTATGACCCTCCTCAACCCCTGCAGACACGGATCCTTTGACCCATCGTGTGTCTCGCAGACTTGAGTTGTTTTTAGTCCCTCGGACAAGGATCCCATGACCCTCTTCAAGTCCAGCAGACTAGGGAACCTAGTTCACAAAGAACCCTTCAAGGCCAGCAGCCTTGGAACCTGTAGACTAAAGTTAGCAGCCTTAGAATCTATTGTACCCTTTGGTACTCAGCAAGTCCAGTAGACTTGACTTAGTTTAGTCACTTAAGATAAGGACGCCTCGCCCTCTTTAGTCACTTAGCAGCCTTAGAATCTATTGTACCCTTTGCTGCTTATGATGATTGTTGAAGCCCTTCTTTCTTCTGGTGCATAGCAGATGCAGACGTTCACTTCCATTGAACACTGGTTGACTTGTCCAAGTCACTTCATCATCTATTCAGCACATAGTGTTCCTTACTTGATCATAGAGTCGTCCATTCTGGATTTGGTTACTCTAGATCTTGGCTTCTTGGTCATTTGACTCTTAGCTCATATGCTAGCCCTTTGGCATACTTCTTTGTTGCAGTGAAGCTTCTAGCTGATTGTATAGTTGGTGTTCTTGCTCTCTTGCTTACTGTATATCTACACACACTCATATTCGAGTGTTGTTCTGTCATTTTGTAGTTCTCCATTTTCTTTCCCGTTGGAAGCTTGCTGTTGAAATCTTCTCGTTGCACTTCTTTCTGTTAGAGACTAACTTTCTGCAGACTTGTTTATTATATCACTGAGTATTTTGCTTTCCTAAGTCTGCTAGTGATTGCTGAGTCAGCATCCATTAGCTAGTACCAAGATAGTGGAGTCACATGTGCTGTTTGTTTGACTGCAACAAATGTGACTGTTTGAGCTCCACTCACATTGGTTGTATATTATACTCTATATATTCAGCCGCTCATCTTGGAATAGCGATCCTGAGTGCCCTAATATCTTTAATCCAGTTGGCACTGTCATAGTTACTCTACGATCATCTTAGGTGTAGCCTTAATCTTAGATCGTAGAGTGAACTGCTTGTTTGACGACTGTTGCCTTTGTTCGTAGAGTTTACTGCTGACTTCAGTTGTGGCTTCGTGCTCTCTTGCAATTCGTAGAGTTTGTTGTCTGTCTGTACTTGCATTATGCTTTGATGTGCTTCTTACTATATTGCAGTCGTCTATGCTTTCCTCATGCTCTGTGATCTCCATTTAGTTTTTCGTTCCAGAGCATAGCATTTCATGATCTACGTTGAGCTATTGCTGCATTGTGCTTATCATAGAGGACTGCTCTATGTCGTTTAGGTGTTGGCTCTGCTGCTATGTCATAGAGGACTGCTCTATGATCTACTTTGTTTGTTGTGGCATCTTTGGTGTAGATGACTGCTTTTCTTAATTTTCAGACATTCTTCCTTTTGTCATAGAGTGCTGCTCTATGATCTTTTTGCTTTGTTTTGCTGAGACTGTATGAGTGTTCCTATTTATTTTTAGACCCAGCTCTACAATCACCTGATCTTGCTGATCTTTCATGCTCTATGACCTTTGTCTTTAATGCAGGTCTAGAGCCTTGATGGATCCTAGAGTGATTACTTGACCTTGTCCTTTGATCTCTGTCATGGCTTGATGCTTTAGTTGTGTTCAGAGATCTTGCTATGTCTGATGGCTCATGCTCAGCTTGCTTGGTAGTCTTTGAAGATTGCCACTTTATCTTTTGAGTGCTTCAGCAGCGACTGCTCTTACATTGTTGCTTGATTGCAGGCTGATCATGGGAGTCGTAGAGTGGCTGTCTCGGACTGACTTTACGCTCCCACGTTAGCTCACTGTTTTCTTCTTTGTATTGCATGCTATACGATTCTGAGTGAGCTCCTTGTTCTATTGAGTCACTCTCTACGATTGCCTTGTAAGCTCTGCATTGACATATGTAGCCTTTACGATGCTCAGTTAGTCCTGCCGAGTAAGCTCTACGATCTGCCGAGCCTGTTGCTGTTCTTGCCTGGCAGACTCTACGATCTTGGATTTTAGCACTGTAATGCCGAGGCAACTCTACGTCCAGCCGAGGCGGCTCTACGTCCTGCCGAGAGTGTTCTACGTCCGGCCGAGGCAGCTCTACGTCCTGTCGAGCTTTTACTCTACGTTTTCCCGGTAAACTCTATGATGGCTTACTTGGCTCTGCGATGTTGACTGACTTCTCTACGATCCTTCACTTAGTCGGTGCAATGTTCTACGTTCAGTCTTGGCCTTTGTTTGTCATTACAGTACATAAGATCAACCTAACAAGTTTGATCTTCTTCTATTCTATTCTAAGTCCTTTTACATCACATTCAATTAAGGACTTTTACAACCATGCTCTGATCAGACAGATAATTATTTAGCTAAGATCAACCTAACATATTTGTTCTTCTAAGTCCTTGTACATATAATTCATTAAAGACTTTACAGGGCTTTAATAGGATGAATGTTCTTCTTATCATTTTGTCATTAATCAAATCATATATAACAATTAGTGGTAATCACATGCAGATTTCTCCCCCTATGTTAATGAGTGCAATACTCGCATGCTGATTCCCAACAATCTCCCCCTATTTGATGATGACAAAACTACTAATAGCATAACATTCCGTTTAAGCAATTCATGCAAGAATATGAGTGCATATGTGACTTAAAATACAGTGAGTCACTGTATTACTAGACAACATGAAGTAATGTGTATTTAAGATAAATCAAACCAAACATTATAAGCAGTTCAAAAACATCAAACCAAAACAGACTTAAAACAAACGCAGTTCACAAGTGATAATAGATAATCAAGGAGATCCTAGTTGTCAGTTAGTTAACTCCTTGCTGATTAGGGATCTACCTTCTTCCTGGCTCCCGTCATATGACTGTTCCTTTCTCCTCTATCTCCTTCATTCTTCATCTGATTCATGCTCCCCCTTGCTTGATGCTGGGTCTTCTTCTCGTGGCTTCCCCTCAGTTGTTGGTGCTGGTGTTGAGTCTTCACGTTTACCCTTCTTCTTTTTCAGCTCCTTTCTAGCACTTGTCCTCTTCTTGTTCTTCTTATGCTTCTTCAGCTTATGCTTCATCTTTTTCTCCCCCTTTTTGTCATCAATCATGTGGGAGAGATGCTGGACGTGCGTAGCCAAACTCCATTTGTTGAGTGAGGGACTGGCTGAGATTCTCTACTTTGGCTGACAGAGTCTGGAGAGTGTGTACATTCTGTTGTTGGAGTTTCAGAGCCTCGAATTTCTTCTGCTCAATGGACTTGAGATATATCTGATCTCGTTGGTGTAGCTTGAAAGACATGTCTGTAAATGAGGCTTGCAGCTTCTTGTAGAATTCATTATTTTCACCACCAGTCACTTCTTTTGCTGCTTTGGTAACTGAGGAGATGTTCGCAAGCAGTTCTTCTGAATTTTCCAACAACTCTTGATCAATTGAGAAATCTTCAAGGATTGAGGTAGTTGATTTGAATTTCTCACTCTTATAGATGTTCTCAAGGGCAGTGACGATATCAAATGGCTCTTTATTTGACGAGGAGGGGATATCAGAGGGCATGTAGGCACTGGGTTGAGTTTGGGGGGCTGCAGTCGTAGAGTTAGAGGGTTCTTTGGTCACATACTCTACGAACTGTTTTTCATAGTTTTCCAATATATAGTATGGAACGTATATACCTTCAGCATGGCGGTAGACTTTGAAGTGAGGGGTGTCCTTGATTAGCTTCTTCAGATAAGATTGAACTCTGGGGAAGTTCTGGGAGATCAGCTTCACATTTGGGAACTGAGAGTAGCACCAGCTGATGAAACTTGTATCTTCAAACTCAATGGCCTTCAACCAGGGCATCCACGGATAAAACCATGTCAATTGTTCGCTATTTGGATCATACAGAACTGTGGTGCGATCAAGCTCAATGTCTTGGAAATTGTTGAGAAGATCCTCTATTGTCATAGACACCACTTTCATTTCACCATCTCCATAGTCTATCCATCTAGTTGGCAACACAGCTTCAGGTTTGTCGGTTGCCTCCAGTACAATCCTTCTTCTTATTCGAGTGGTTGCTGGCTTGAAATGACTTTCTGATGCACTGTTGTCAGTTTCAGAGTCCAGTTGTACTTCCTCATTATCCATTAGTTCTTTTTCTTTACCAGTATCTCTGGTATTTTTTTCTTTCGAACTTGTTTCCTCCACAGAAGTTTCCCTTGATTGATTCTCATCACTTGCTTCCATGTCCTCATTATCTTCAGTTAATTCATTTGGGCTCTTTTCAACAGACATATCTATGTCCTTTCTTTCTGCTATGCTTGTGTTTTCATCCTTTCCAGCAGTTTCATTAAGGGAATCTGCAGCTTTTGCTTGATCTCCTTCACCATCACCTTCTTCAAGATCATATGTCACAGGTGTAGTTTCTTCTTTATTCACATGGCCTGGATGCTTCTTTATCTGCCTCAGTCTTGCATTTTGTCTTCTTGAGGGTTTAACCATTGATGCTTCGGATGCTTCTTTCTCTTCTGTAGATTCTTCTTTTGAGGAGGAAGAGTTCTTCTCTGGGGACGCTTCAACTTTTACCTTCTTCTTGAGTTATTTTGAGCAAATGGGCTTAGGGGATGAAGATTCTTTAGACTGAGATGATTCATCCTTCAGTGCACTAGCTTTCCTCTTTCCTTTGCTGGTCATTGCGGTTCCTCTGCTGCTGCTACTAGAAATTTTCAACCTCTTGTTTTCCATGGGATTTTTCTTTCAGTTATCAAACAATTTTGGCGACATGACTTTGTTGACATTTAGGGTTTCTCCCTCATTGCCCCTAATTTTGTTCTTCAGCTTCTTCTTCAGTATGATACTTAAAAATCTTCCATAGTATATCTTTAGTGTAGGTTTATCTGAAGATTTTACCTTTTTAACATCTTTGACCAACCAATCATATAGCAACGCTCCAAAGTTCATCTTCCTTTTCATGACAATGGCAGTCATGATCTTCATTTGTAAATCACTTACTGTGTCATGTGCAATGTCTTTGCACAGAATGCACTTGCCCACAATTTCGGCTAGAAATTCAAACTCTTCAGGGAATTCCTTTTTCTTCATTCCTCTTACATGAGGATCCCTAACATAGCCCATCAACCTCTTTCCTTCATCAGAGTCGATTTCGTCTAGTGATGACAGACCCTGGTTGGCAAAATCTAAACACTAGTTGATCTCTGCAGCATTTATCTTTAGTTTGGTTCCACGTACCTTAGTGGTCAGAGAATCACCGTCGATTGTCGCATTCAGATGGATCTCTTTAATAAGATCAGAGTAGATCTTTGTGTTTGACCCCAAGCACTCTGAGAATCCTGCCAGCTTCACACTCTCAAGAATTTCTTTAAATTTCTCACTAGTTTCTCCAAATTTGTCGAACCCAAGTTGAATGCCTGACACGACTTGGCAATTTTCCATAGTGAGGGTTTTTGAAGAAGAAGCTACTTGACTAAGAAGGGAGACTTGAAGTGATTAGAGTTCTAGGGTTTCTGGAGGTCGCTGGTACTGATTTGCTGAAGGTTTGATGGTTTTAGGGTTTTGAGAGATCGGTAGAGCCTTATGGGAGGAACGATGTTGATAACTGATAGGGAAGAGCAACCGTCAGTGTTTGAAATCTTACTGATCTTAGTTCCCTCCTTTTGTCAAGTACACGTGTGAGAGACCCATTAGCTGAACGTGGCCAATTGTGATAAAACTTTCATAACTGTTGTACGTCAGTTACTAAATATGTGGCCCATATCCTTTTGACTTTTGACTTAGTCCGTTCGTAGAGTAACTTAACGTCATAGCCCTCAACTCTACGAACATGTCCAGCTTAGTCATACCTACTGCTGCTCAGATGTTGTCTTGCACTTGTCTTAGTGAGTGTAAATTTTGATGAGGGGACCTCCATTTAGGCTAGTAGTGGCTTCCCTCTAAAATAAGTAGTCTTTGAGGGAACCTTGTTTTCTCTTGACCCCCCCCCCCGAGACGACATTCTTCATGCTTTGTATCTAATTTAGTAGTAAAGCAGAGTTATTTGTTAGGTGAGGATTTTCCTTTAGGACCAGCTCCTTTCTCTTCTAGAGAGTCTCATGATCAACTCTCTTCTAGGGTATCAGCCTTTCTCCTTTATTTCTTTCAATCTCAAGATCTAGAGAAATGATGCATTTAGTCTTTCACCAGGACTAAGGTAGCTCAGAAAGGGCAGGCCTCTAGGTTTGACAACTTAGGGCTTGGTTTGTCTTTGAGGTGCTTTTCTGAAGAAAGACTTTTTGAATATGGTGTATAGAATGTCATCATTGTGTTCCTTAGACTAGGATAGTTATGAAGAATGGAGTGGTATTTGGTAAGCTGAGATCGTAGAGATAACATACTCTACGACTTTGAATATACAGTATGGCTAACCTGGTTTGATAGTCGTAGAGCTTAGGAATTTTAGGATCTGAGATGAGAATTCATTTGGTTCATCAGTTATAGAGTTTTGGGACTCTGAGTCTGGGACAAGGTTTTGTGTGAGGGAGTGTCACTTTAGGGACTGTAGGAACTTCATTTTGATTGAGTCCTAAAGCAGTTGAGATCTATATTCAGGGACTAGATTTGTTCCTCAAAATGCTGGAGAGTTGTTGTCCTGGCATGTCCTTTGCTTGGCTTAAAAACTTCCTTTTGCGCTCAAGGCTGTAGCTGTTTGACTCTTTCCATCTTGCAGCTTTATATTCTATATCTCTTCAGTTTCCTTGACTCTATTATCAACTTGAGCATTTGTTGATCAATCAGATTGTTGCTCCCCCATAACTGATACTTCCATCTTGAGTGACTATTCGTTATTCTTCAACTGATTGTAGAGTATTCTCTTTAACATATGTTACTCTACGACCCTTTTCTCTGTATGTGTTTGTAGAGTGGGATGAAGACTTGGATCCTTGGTCACTCTACGATCCTTTGTGTTGTGATCGTAGTGTTGTTGTAGACTTGGTCTTTATACGCTTCTTGAGAAGCTGCATTGTGCTGAGAATGGGAGCTCCAACGTCTAAGAGGGGATTTTCTGGAAAATTATGTTGTTGCTGTTTTTCAGAAGTTTGTTGATGAGGGTCATTCTTTTCTAACTTCTTCCTTGAATGTGCTTGAATGAGGGTAGAGCGATCATGATACATGTGGTGAATACAAATTTCTAACTTGGTACCCAATATTCTCTGGGTCCTGCTGGATTAGTTCTTTTGAAAGCTCAAGTCTTCTCTAGACTGTATCTTCACAATTTATGCAGTTTAAATAAGATGATAATTGAGCATGTTGTATGAGAGTGAGAGCATTGAGTGTGAAACAGATGTAGATTCTCAAATCTTTTCTTTAGAAGAGTATTTATCCATCATTTATGTTCCAGGTATTTGAACTTTGGTAGAGTAGTGGTTAGTTCTGTGAGTTGAACATAGATGGTTCGTAGAGTTGATCAGTCTCTATGATCTTTCAATGTGCAGCGTCAGACATGACTACATTCTACGACTTTTCAAATACTTCGATCATGAGATAATGCATTACTCATCATATAAGGTGTGAGAACTAAGGTAGGGTCACTTTAAGTATATTCACTCCATAAATATCAGTGTTAGACCGTATGTGGTGATTTTCATTGTATACAATGCCTACTTGGATTTTCACATCTAATAGCAAACTCTCAATGTCAAGATAATGGAATTTAATGAGGCAGTGCACACAGTAGCAATTGCAAAGTAGTTTTAGTCATGTTTAGCAACAAAATGAGAGAATATACTATTTGCACAGACATTCAACTTAAGGATGTTTATTTTTCAAGCCTCAAATATGGATAGACAGCCAAGTGATGGTTAAACTATCACTTACTTTCCTTTTCCTTTTGGGGTAGAAAATGATTTCATGACATGCTTACTGAAGTATGAAGATATACAGCTATGCAGTATATATATTAACAGTTAAGAACATTTGTATTTTAGGAAGATAGGATAGATACCACACTGATGTCAATTTCTTGACAGTCAGTGGTGCTACTAGTAATAATGCATTGTTGAGTTGAACTTTCTCAGGCCATTGCTAGTCTCATCATTTGTTCCTTCATTATGCTCCACTGGCTGATATGTTGAGCATATCTTTGAATTGTGCACTTGCTTAGTTATGGCATCCCATGATCATTGATAAGCTTGACCCTCTGAGTTCATATCTTGCAGAGTGGGAATATGTCATGCGTGTTGAGAAGCTCATGGGATCGTCGTAGTAAGTGCATGACGCATTATCTTTTGGATAACCCCTTATTCATCCTTTGTAGGACTTCACAACATCTTGGGTGGAGATGTAGATTCTCTGTTTAATAGAGAGTATCTTCGATCTTGCTGCATCTGTCTACTTCCTCCTTATGAAGTGATCGATATGCTTAATGACATCAGCATGCCTGGAGATGATGAGTTTTCCTTTAAGTCCATGGAATAGCCTGGATAGTTTTAGGATAGTTTTTCTCCTGCACAAACAATTTTAAACTGTTAGCTCATTGTCTCGTCAACCAATACCTAGACTTAGAACTGATCTAGATTTGTGTCATGGATCTACTCAAAGCGTTAGCATTAGCATAATCATGAGAACCTGCTCTAATACCAATTGTTGGTTCCTGGAGACACAATATGGATCTAGAAGGGGGGTTGAATAGATCCTTTAAAAACTTTTTCATTTATTAATGAAAGAATAGCAGTTATGAAGAGAAGAATCAATTCATGCACAGCGAAATAGTCATTAATAACCCCTTCATAGATTCAAGCTTATTCACAGGTCAGTTTACAAGTCTATAATATGATTGACATCAGATATAGCAATACATATATTATAAAGTAAATGACAGAAGATAAATGACACATGAGATTTTAAGTGGTTCGGAGACGTAAAACTCCTACTCCACTCTTCTACTATAACAGGTAGGAATCCACTAAATTATTTTAGTCACAAAGACAAGGACTTTACGCCTTCCTCAAGTCCAGCAGACAAGAGTTATTTTTAGCCACAAAGGCAAGGATCCTATGACCCTCCTCAACCCCTGCAGACACGGATCCTTTGACCCATCGTGTGTCTCGCAGACTTAAGTTGTTTTTAGTCCCTCGGACAAGGATCCCATGACCCTCTTCAAGTCCAGCATACTTGGGAACCTAGTTCACAAAGAACCCTTCAAGGCCAGCAGCCTTGGAACCTGTAGACTAAAGCCAGCAGCCTTAGAATCTATTATACCCTTTGGTACTCAACAAGTCCAGCAGACTTGACTTAGTTTAGTCACTTAAGATAAGGACGCCCCGCCCTCTTTGGTGTGTTGAATGCTTGTTGGGTTGTGCTACAAAGATGAACTTTGATCTCCTTCATCTTCAGGTACTTGGCAGCTGTTGATGATCTTCTTCTGGATGCTGCTTATGATGATCGTTGAAGCCCTTCTTTCTTTTGGTGCATAGCAGATGCAGACGTTCACTTCTATTGAACACTGGTTGACTTGTCCAAGTTACTTCTTCATCTATTCAGCACATAGTGTTCCTTACTTGATTACAGAGTTGTCCATTCTGGATTTGGTTACTCTAGATCTTGGCTTCTTGGTCATTCGACTCTTAGCTCATATGCCAGCCCTTTGGCATACTTCTTTGTTGTAGTGAAGCTTCTAGCTGATTGTATAGTTGGTGTTCTTGCTCTCTTGCTTACTGCATATCTACACACACTCATATTCGAGTGTTGTTCTTTCATTTTGTAGTTCTCCATTTTCTTTCCCGTTGGAAGCTTGCCGTTGAAATCTTCCCCTTGCACTTCTTTCTGTTGGAGACTAACTTTCTGCAGACTTGTTTATTATATCACTGAGTATTTTACTTTCCTAAGTCTGCTAGTGATTGCTGAGTCAGCATCCATTAACTGGTACCAAGATAGTGGAGTCACATGTGTTGTTTGTTTGACTGCTACAAATGTGACTGTTTGAGCTCCACTCACATTGGTTGTATATTATACTCCTTTATATATTCAGCCGCTCATCTTGGAATAGCGATCCTGAGTGCCCTAATATCTTTAATCCAGCTTGGCACTATCTTCGTTGCTCTTACGATCATCTTAGGTGTAGCCTTAATCTTAGATCGTAGAGTGAACTGCTTATTTGATGATTGTTGCCTTTGTTCGTAGAGTTTACTGCTGACTTCAGTTGTGGCTTCGTGCTCTCTTGCAATTCGTAGAGTAGCTGTCTGTACTTGCATTGTGCTTTGATGTACTTCTTACTACATTGCAGTCTATGCTTCCTCATGCTCTGTGATCTCTATTTAGTTTTTCGTTCCAGAGCATAGCATTTGATAATCTACGTTGAGCTATTGCTGCATTGTGCTTATCATAGAGGACTGCTCTATGTCGTTTAGGTGTTGGCTTTGCTGCTATGTCATAGAGCACTGCTCTATGATCTACTTTGTTTACTGTGGCATCTTTGGTGTAGATGACTACTTTTCTTAATCTTCAGACATTCTTCCTTTTGTCATAGAGTGCTGCTCTATGATCTTTTTGCTTTGTTTTGCTGAGACTGTATGAGTGTTCCTATTTGTTTTTAGACCCAGCTCTATAATTACCTGATCTTGCTGATCTTTCATGCTCTACGACCTTTGTCTTTGATGCAGGTCTAGAGCCTTGATGGATCGTAGAGTGATTACTTGACCTTGTCCTTTGATCTCTGTCATGGCTTGATGCTTTAGTTGTGTTCAGAGATCTTGCTATGTCTGATGGCTCATGCTTAGCTTGCTTGGTAGTCTTTGAAGATTGCCACTTTATCTTTTGAGTGCTTCAGCAGTGACTGCTCTTACGTTGTTGCTTGATTGCAGACTGATTATGGGAGTCGTAGAGTGGCTATCTTGGACTGACTCTACGCTCCCACGTTAGCTCACTGTTTTCTTCTTTGTATTGCATGCTCTACGATTCTTAGTGAGCTCCTTGTTCTGTTGAGTCACTCTCTACGATTGCCTTGTAAGCTCTGCGTTGACATATGTAGCCTTTACTATGCTCAGTTAGTCCTGCCGAGTAAGCTCTACGATCTACCGAGCCTGTTGCTGTTCTTGCCTAGCAGACTCTACGATCTTGGATTTTAGCACTGTAATGCCGAGACAACTCTACGTCCAGCCGAGGCGGCTCTACGTCCTGCCGAGAGTGTTCTACGTCCGGCCGAGGCAGCTCTACGTCCTGTCGAGCTTTTACTCTACGTTTTCCCGGCAAACTCTGTGATGGCTTACTTGGCTCTGCGATGTTGACTGACTTCTCTACGATCCTTCACTTAGTCGGTGCAATGTTCTTTGTTCAGTCTTGGCCCTTGTCTGTCATTACAGTACATAAGATCAACCTAACAAGTTTGATCTTCTTCTATTCTATTCTTAAGTCCTTTTACATCACATTCAATTAAGGACTTTTACAACCATGCTCTGATTAGACAGATATTTATTTAGCTAAGATCAACCTAACATATTTGTTCTTCTAAGTCCTTGTACATATAATTCATTAAGGAATTTACAGGGCTTTAATAACATGAATGTTCTTCTTATCATTTTGTCATTAATCAAATCATATATAACAATTAGTGGTAATCACATGCAGATTTCTCCCCCTATGTTAATGAGTGCAATACTCGCATGCTGATTCCCAACAAGTTATATTAGAATAATTAATATTCATTTTGTTAATTATTTTAATTCACTGATTTAATATATATACAATTCATTTTTGTATAATTAAATTATTTTATATCTCTTTCCTTCCATAAATTATTTCCAAACAATTTATTTATCTTACTTAAATATATATTTTAATATATTTTTTATTTATTCAATACAAACAAATTTACTTATTCATTACCAATAATATACACATAAATATATTGGACTTTTTTTTATATATTCATGTAATTAATAATTTAGATATTACACTATTACACCGAAGCATAATATTCACATATTCATTCACGTATTCAATTTAATCATGTCACATAATAAGAATAAATTCATATTTCTTATTTAAATAAATTTTGAAATTATGAAACGTCACAGGTCCTGGAAGGGCTATAGAACCCTATGGGGATAACAGTGCTCGTGGGAATTATGGCCAACAACTAGAGTGCGAGGTAAACGCAAAAATTCTCAATTTTTATGGTTCATTAGATATTGAAGGATTTTTAGATTGGATGAATGATGTTGAAGCCTTCTTTGATTTAATGGATATCAATGAAAATAAGAAACTGTATCTGATTACAGATAAGTTGAGAGGGGGAGCAGGTGCATGGTGGAAACAATTACAGGATGGTAGGTATCGAACGAGAATGAACCTATTCGTGATTGGGATCATATAAAGACTATCTTAAATAACAGGTTTTTACCCCCTGATCATCAACAATATTTGTTTTAGCAGTTTCAGAATTGTTCACAAAGAAACTGGACAGTTACTACTTATACTGAGGAGTTTATGCGTTTAAAAACCAGGTGTAACTTGCAAGAAACAGATGATCAACAAGTGGCGAGGTATATGATGGGCTTGATTTACAGATTCAACTAGCGTTGGGAACCCAGATCGTGTATATAGTAGAAGAGGCACATCATTTAGCTTTGAAGGTGGAGAGATTAGAGAAGCTAAAAAAGTCTAACAACAATCAATAGTTACCTAATAATTGATCTTTTGGTGGGCAGACACGGAGTGCAAAGTGGTTGCTTTTGGAAATAGAGCCTGGACTAATAAAATTGTAGGTGTGTAATCTTCTTATGAAACAGGTAATTCCAGCCATCAGAATGAGAACATTAGGGCGAAGCAGGTTATTGACCGTTCAAAGAATCTTTATGTGAAGCCTTTTAGTGGTAAGTGAGAATCGAGAAAGAGTAGGTTATGCTAATCATGATCAATATTATGACTAGGAATCCCAGTATGACGACAAACAATTTGATGATAATGATGATCTAGATTTGGCGGATGCAGAGGTTTTGTGTTGAAGGTTGTTAGATTTGATGATGGACTATATTGATGGTCTAAATGATTAAATTTTTTATGTTTATGTGCTAATATGACTACCTTATCTTATGTGCTTAACTGTCATTAAATGATTTATATGTTTATGTGGCTAATGTTACTACATACTTTTTTGATTTGTGGCTTAACTGTCTAAATGATTATATGTTTTATGTGGCTAATGTGTGAACTACGGTGCTTATGTGCATTGGTTATCTAAGTTGATTAGTATGCTAAGGTGGTTATGTGTTTATTATATCTATGTGATCATATTGAATTATGGTGAAACTATCTGATTGTGTGCTTCACCATTTGACATGACAAGAAAGTGATTCATTAAATGAATGTTGTGGTTTGCATATTCATCATTAATATAAATATAATTTGATAATAACCTATAACTGATGCCAATAGAAGATTGTAAGATATAAAGTTCTAGAGTGATTTTGAAATGTTTGTAAAGTTCCTTATAAGAGAATAAATATATGTACAAAGGGATCTTATAGTATAAAAGATTCAAAAATGTTAGGTTGATCTTATCATAGACGTTTACTCTGCCATGGTTCGTAAATGTGAATGTTGTAAGAAGAGTAATCTAAATATTCAAAAGAGTTTGAATGACAAATTGTATACTTATATTAACAAGTTTTGTAAAGTATTTTAAAGAATTATGTGTACAGGGACTTAGGGACTAGAAAGATTTAAGGAATGTTTAGGTTGATTCTTACAAAATAAATTCTGGTCTGTATAGTGATTAGGGAATTCTTATGTTCGTAAAGTTACTCTGCCAAGATTGGAAAGAGGAAGATGTTAAGATTGTAGATGGTAACTTATGGATTGTAAAAGGCATCAGTTAAAGAAAAAGATCGCCCAGAGTTGCTTGCACCTATCGTAAAGTTCACTTCAACTTCTCGAAAACAAATTTAGTAAAGTTGAACTGGATCGTAAAGTCAAGACAAAGCTCACAAAGCGAAGACTAAACGTCGTGAGTGCTTTAGGGATATTGTAAAGTAAAAGTTCAAATCATAATAGCAATCTCTGTGATATCTGTTCAGTAAAAAACAGACAAAGATCATAAAGCTACTTTGCAGAATCATAATAACGAAGATTAGAGAGTAAAAGAACATTATTGATAGTCAAGATATTGCCTTCCTTTGTAAAGTCGTTGTCTTAGAATCAGTTACATCACAGAGATTATGCGACCTTAAACTTAAATATCACCTCATTTCTCTAAGTTACAGGATCTGATCACATGGTGATAGAAAGAATAAATAACTAAGCAAGTTCAAAGGATTGTTGAACAATGGAACCTAAATGTTAGGAATGGTTTCAAGATTATCGCTAAAATAAACTTAAGGGATATGCTCAAAGAAGACCTACACTACTCATCTGAGATTTATTAAGAACAGCTGAAAATGCAAGCAGGAACAAAGAAAAAGGCTGCTAGAATCGTTAAAAGATTCATCCAACAAGGTGATAAACGACGACAAACAAGCTTGCTTATGAATACGTACAGATTAACTGAAGGATGAGCAAAGTAAAGGATAATTTGACAAAATGTACTCTGCTGGTCGTAAAGGATAAAGGAAATTCGCTAGACAGAGGTCAGAGTACACTCAGAGATCGTAGAAACAGTAGCTTACATTTGTAAAGATTCAGAGAGACAGCTAAGATCGTAATAGCTGGTGTACCCAATAACGTGGAGCTGTCATAAGTCTGACCCACTAGATTACTTAATGCACTCATTTCGTAATAAGCAGGGATCAATTGAGGAAAATTGTATGAGCTCAACCTCTACGATTCTTACTACTCTAACTGAGACAACCAAGATCCCGTAAAGTAAAGTCAGATCTGACAGAAAAATGTTAGCAAATCAGATAGATCACAAAGTGTTCTAACCATATATCCGTGATGGAAATAGCAAAGATGTTGTTCTAACGGCTAGTTTTGGCACAAAAAGCAACCATGTCAAATGATGAACATGTAAAGTATGTAGGTTGATGTGACAGGTCATGGGGCTAGAATAAGAATAGGCTGACACAACGCACCAGAAAGTCAACATCAAGGATAATCAAAGTATTTGACACATTAAATTACTATCTATAGAACACTTTTCAACAGAAAGATTAATAACAGACTATAAAAGAAACATCCTGTTCTAATAATCCCAGTTGTTGGAGAGGGGGGGAATGGTGGACTGGCATAGAAAAACGTAGAGTTGTAAGAAAAAGAAAGAACATGTAGGTGCACACTCTATGATCCACCATAGAAAACATTAAAGATCTGAAAAAGGTGAAATGTACTCGTTTTAAGAGAAGATTAAACTCTACTACGAGGGGATTGTGTTTTGAGCTGCTAGGCACAAAAAAAAAGAAATAGAGCATTCAACGTCATCTTAGCATTCCATCATGAGAAAGCTACTTATAGTTCCAAAGGTAAGGAGCTTTACAGGTCATCTTAGTTGTCAATCATGAGTGAGTGTCAAGTAACAAAAATAAAGAAGGAGCTGAACTGCCATTGTTAGCAGCACAACCCCAAAATAATGTCACAAGAAGATATTGGGTACCAGGAAGATATCGTGTCTCATTGCCTATACACTCATATACAATACTGAAAGATGATCATTATGCATAGTGGTTGAGTACTATTTGAAGACAAAGGAGCCTAATTGTCTATCTCTAGACAAAATCAGGCCATCTCCAACATACATCATTAACTAGGATCAAAAGGTCGAAGGATCTTGGTCCCTTTGTGACCGAATTGGGGCTATAGTTGTGTACTGGTCTTAGTGATCCGAATTAGGGTCATGTGTATCTTGATCTTAGTGATCGAAATTGGGTCAGTGGTGTCCTTGTCTTTGTGGACTAAATTGTTAAGTCTGCTGGACGTTGAAGTGGTCTCAGTGTACCGTGTCGTTGTGACTAAAAATATCCAAGTCTGCTGGGGCTTGATGAAGGGATGAGTGTCCTTGGTCGAGACGTCAGAATTCTTAGTGGATTTTCTAATTGTTGAAGTTAAAGGATAGGAGTAGGAAGTTGTTCAGTCTCCGTTACACACTTTTATACTCTCATGTGTATATTGTTACTTTTTTGTCCTTTTACCTCATCCTTTCATTTATATTAGTGTAATACAATTACAATGGTTTTATGATATGGTTAACTTTCAGATATGAACTAAGCTTCACATTACTGAAATCTTAAATGTATCTTTAAGGGGGTGGTTTTTCAAATGCAATATTTCCAGTTGGTGCAAATTCAAATCATTGATGAAATGAGTTATCCTATTAATATTTCTTAAGAAACTGATTTTTTTAAAGGCATCTAGTCAACCCCACCTTCTAGGATCTCTATCTGTGCCTCTGGGAAATAACAGGTTGCTCTGGAGGATGGGAGACATCTTAATTTATATTGTGTTATTAGGGAATGTTGTTTGTTGACATCCACTAGAGTAGTGAGAGCCGTCACAGCGCAAACGCCAGATTTTGCAATCTCTAGGTTTCTCCATTCAATCGTTAGGTTTGCAGTTATGGATTTTTGATAGTGGCAGTTGTTGCGTAACATTAATTCAATAAAGTCTCGTGGTTGTGTGCCTCCAAAATACCACCTACCTACTACCCTTCCACCCAAATTCCGTTTCAAAATTGGTTGGTACATAAGGTAGGGTCCTTATAGTTAAAGTTATTGATAAGTCTGCCCATATGTTTCCATTTTAATATTTGGAAAAACATTTCTGGCGATGAGTCGTGACTTGTTGTTGCCATGGATAATTGTACGCTTGTCTTGTGCTTATTAGCCAACCTTGGCAAGCATGATGTGGAAGCAATCTATAAAGGTCATCAATTTATTTTATGGTGGTTTTGGGGAATAACTAATAGATTGATAGTTTACCTGTTGGCTACTGTGCATCTTCTCCGGTTGATGGTTAGAGTTTTCTGAATTTGGCTACGAATCGTGTGTTTTTTGGTCTCACGTAAATGAGTTATAAATGGGGTGTAAACGGTGTTATCCGTTAATTGATGAGGTGGGCAACATAATACTACATACTAGGTTCGTAAAATTTAGAGCATTTATTAGAAAATATTTGTAGTTGAGTGCCTGATGAGTTGCCAAACAGTGTTACTCTCTTATGCAAGATATTCAACATTAGATTGAATTTCTTTAGATCCCAGGAGCTTAGTCTTCCTTAACCTTTTGCACTACAGGATGAATTCGAAGGAGAATGGAGATATCTTGCAGGGCAGTTGAGGGTTTATTGAGAAAATGTTATATTATGGAAATAATTAGTTCCATTGTGTTGTTCTGAGCCCTTGTTGGACCCCAAAGAAAGAATGGATCATGGCGAAGGGTGTGTGGACAACAGAGTTATTAATAAAATTACAGTTTGTATGGTTCCCTATTCTCTAACATTGTTGACTTGTTGGTTAGGTTGGGGTGGAGCTAAAGTATATTTTCGAAGATTGAATTTGCGTAGTGGGCCATTCTCCCTGATTCGCATTTAGGCATAGCAAACGAATGGAATAAATGTCGTTCATAAACTAAGTGTGGGGTTGTATGAAGGTGGCTTGTTTCAATAACCTTTCAGACTTTCTAATGCTCCTAACTCGTTTATGAGGCCGATGTTTCAGGTTACGTTAAACCTTTTATTGAGTATGTATTTGGTGGTCTACTTTGATGACGATTAATGGTTTATAAGTACTAGATGAGGCGGAAACATGTAGAGCAATTTTATAACAAGTGTATTTCTATTTTAGCTTGAGAACAAACTAATTAGTGACACAGAAAATGTTGTTAATACTTTTGTGCAGAGTTAAGCTTCTTTTCTTGGGCTAAGGTGCAGATGAACATTCAGGTTGATGAGGAGAAAGTTTAAAAGCCAATTTTCGGGAGTGGCCACGTTAACCAAAAATCTATAATATGAAGTGAGGCATATTTCTTGGATTTGCGAGCTTATATAGACGATTTATTCGTTAAATTTCAATACCATTATGGCTCCTATAACTAATTGCTATGAAGGGTATTAAACATTTCCAGTGGACAGATGAGGGCGAGCTTAGTTTTGCTGAAGATTAGGGAGAATTTATCAAACTGCCCCTATGTCTTAGCATTACCAAATTTTTTTCAAGCATGTTCTAAATATTGAGTGTGATTACTTGTGGAATGGGATTTGGTGGGAGGTGTTTTCTCATGCAAGTCGTCCTAGGGCCTTTTCCAGTGAGAAACTTAAGATGAAGAGGCTGAAAAAAAAAAAAATTTGGGGGGTTCCTCTTATTTGGCAAGAGTTGTATGCAATTGTTCGTTTGCCTTGATGACAGTGGGTAGTCATATTTAATTCCTCAGAGAGTTTTTCATTCTCATCTATCAGGTCCATCAATCTCTTAGGAATTTCCAAAACTCAAAAACATATTAATAATAATAAAATGAGCATGCACGTTGGGCAACTGTACTTTGAGCAATGTGCATATGTGATTCATACCACTGATAATCTATTGCTATTTATAGGGTTGCAAATTCTACATTAAGTAGGCGTAGTCAATTTGTTAGTCAGCTTCTTAAAACATAAATGAATTGCTTTTGATTACTTGATAGGGAATTGTATTCTTTAATTGATGATTTTCCAACATATTTGGAAAAAATGGCAAATGGCATGGTTCTGATGGGGAGTTTTGTATATTGTGGAGGGATTCGTGTTTATAAGAGGAAATTGTCTTTTGTGTTTCCTATTACTTCCTTTCGAGTGCATGTTATACGGGAATTTAACATGGGGGAGGGACTTAGTGGCTCATTTGGGACGTGATAAGAACGTGTGGTATGTGTGGCTGAAAGATAGTTATTTAGCATAGGCTCAAACGTGAGGTTGTGCTGATTGTTCAAGAGTTGTACTATTGTTCAAGGTTGTAAAAGGCCATGTTCAGAATATTGAGGGTCTTTTATTATGCCTTTGCCATAATGCCTAAAGCGTTATTTGGGGAGGATCTCAGTTTGAATTTTGTTTTGGGCCTTCCTCAAGATTACAATAAGGAAACGATTTTCTATATTTGTGGTGGTTTAACAGAATTTTCAATGATGGCGCATTTTATTCGCATTGTATGTAAAAATACCTTATGATGTATGTTCATGTTGCTATGTTATTTTTTTTTAGATGGTGGTTCGTTTTACATGGAGTTGCCATTGTCATATTGTTTCGGATTATGATTCTAAATTCCTTACTTTCTTTTCGGATTACTTTATGGAGTCATTTTTGAGACTCAGTGAAATACAATAGTGCAACCCATCCTCTGTATGGCAGGCAGAGTAAGGAAGTTGGTGAATCGTACCCTTGGTTTAAAATATGCTTTCGTTCTATTTATGGGAACAAGATTCTGTAATAGGAGTTGGCCATTGGGCAGGTTTAGTTTGCTTACAACAGTGCAGTCCATAATTCATCATGCTTTGTTCTCATTTTGAACTTTGTTTACCCGAAAAGTACCTATAGGCAGTAATATTGGATTTGGTCTCTTTTGGCCTAAGAAAGCAGGTTTCTTAGCGGGGCAAGCTGTGGATTATGGCTTGATGTAGGTGGTCGATGTTCCAAGCAAGGAGGTGCGGTGACTAAGAATTATTGGAGGATGTCGAATACCAAGGTATAAGTTGTTGTTGAATCTGCGTAAGCACGACCAAACTATCAATTAAGGTTGGCGATGATTTGGATGGTGTTTTTTTGCCGTGAAGGAGAGATTTCCTGTCCGACTCGATTGACATCACCAAGCTCAAATTAAAAAGAAGTATGGGGTCCTTTTCGTGTTGTTTATAGAGGATTTAATGACATTGCTTATATGCTTGTCTTGCCCGCGGATATGGGTTGTTTCTTCCATTTTCCATTGTGTGTAGATTTAATTGGCATACCGTGCCTTCGATTGTGCTCGATTATTCACATATCATAACCTCGAGGACAAGTTTTTTTCAAGGTGGGAGAGTTCTGGATGCAGTGACAGATTTCCAATTCACAAATTCATAAATTTTGTATAGGATTTAAAGGTAGTATTATTTTTTATTTTAACTAGTTTCCAAAACTACTTGTAAGAATAGTTAATTTAGTACTTTTATTATCCTTTTTCAAAGTAAGATGAAGGAGGACTTCTTTATTATTCATTTTCAAAGTAGATTAGGATGGACTTATTTATTATCTTTGTTTTCAATAACATAGATTGAGGAGAGTACCTAGGCTTATAATTATAGGTTTGTCTTAAGATTTTTTATTTCATTCTTCATTTTAATTTCAGTTTCATTAATAATATTGTGTTTGTCTCTTTTAGACTTCCTTTCCTTTTCTTTGCGCGTCAAGGATTTATTTGACCTTTGTGTTGAAACAGGGTTTTAAACTAACACCACATTATTCAACTACGCAATGTAGTCAGATCTGATTATATACGTATCAATGAGTATTTTTAATCCCACATGGGGACATGTCATGATTTCTGGTGACTTAAATTGGCCAGATTCATAAAGAGCGGTTCATCGTGTTTCCGTAACTTAAAAAAACCCCCCCCCCCCTTGGGCGAGTGAGATAAAAGAAATTCTTAAAACTTTGAGATACCTAGTGTAAATCAGTTTTATTACATTCGGGGTCTGATTATGCAATTCATCAATATTTAATTAGTATTTGTACTTTTTGTTTCATACCATGTAAATATATTTTATAAAAAATTGCGATAAAAAAATTATTACACTATTTTACAACTCTTAATTAAGACCAAGTGCCTTTGCAAGAGATTTTAAACTCTATATGATTCAAAACCAGTGAAATATAAAAAAATTATAAATTAATGAGTTTTATTCCAATTATTTTTTTATAAAAAAATATGATAAATAAAATTAGCAATTTATCATAATTTCTTCTAGTAAGAAAACCCCCTTGCTTTGCAACGGGGGTGTACGTGCTAGTTGTATTAGATTTAATTATTATTTCAGTCTTTTGAATATATTTTTTTACGTTGTCTAGTACGTTATAGATTAAATATTATTTCCAGTGTTTGTGAATTGATTTTTTTTAATAATAAGAAAAAATACCTTTACGTAAATTCAATTTCCTCAGCTACGATTTGCAGCATCACTTTTGTATTTAAGAGATGGTGTTCTGAGAAGATAAATGTTATTAGTACTTCTGTAAAGTATGGTGTGATTTAAGATTGTCCATTGTGGGGGTGTAATGAAGAGACGGTTATGCATGTTTCCTAGGGACCTGCCAAGCCGGCTGGGCCCTTTTGGGGTGAGATGTGCTGATATGTTTGACTGGTTATAGGTGTGATTTTTAAGTTGCTTGATTGGGTGAGCCATTTGGGTTTTTTGTAGCTTTCCATGGTGTTGAGAATATGGCTAATGGAGGATATGGCGATTTTTAAGTGGTACCGTTTCCTTCTTTATCACTAAAGGTTATTGTTAATAAATGTCTGCAATTTGTTATTGTGTTATGTTTTTTCCCTTTGGTTAGGAACCCTTCTACTGCCTATTGGTGGTTGTGAAATGGCGTAAACCTCCTCTAATAATATCATGAAGGTTAGTTTGGGGACAGCCTTCATGTTAGGACAGTTAGTGTTAATGGGTTTGTTGGCATTGGTTTTTGTTGGTCACAATAATGTGGGGTGATGTTCTTGGAGCGGTATTGATTAGCGTGCAAGGTAATGGTGTCCGTAGGTTTGTGCTAAAGAGATGGCTGTTCCTCTTTGTTGTTTTCTTTTTTTTTTTCTTTCATAAAGTCTTATAATTGGGCTATCCATATATCTTTGTTGAAATGTGATAGCGTTCTTGTGGTGAGACGAACTTGTTGTTTTCCGTGGTGGATGGTTATTCATCTTTGGTAACCCTTTAGTTGAGAGTTGTCCTAATACTTATGAGGAAAGTTTGGAGTCTCTACATTTTTTACCTTATGCGTCGAGTTAGTAATTCTTATAGCTCATGTATTAGCATCATTGGTTATTAGTGGCGTTGTTCTTAACGGGTTCCTAATGTACATTTCCGGAATTATTACGGTGGTGGATATTCATAGCAGGAAGAATAGTAAAATTTGTCTCTACTCTACCAATGTGTCATCTCATTTTTAATTGTAGTCCCTTATGTGATAAAAATTTCAATATGGCCTGATAAATCAGACCAATCGAGTTCATTCAGTCCTCCGGGACTGTATTGGTGTGGTTTTTTAAAGGTAAGAATGATAAATTCTACCTAAATTAATTATTTTATGTTATTTAAATTAACAAACGAACTGAATAAAAAAATAAAATTATTAGCTTAATTAATTAACTATTATAATAACTATCCTCATATAATATATTAATTAATATAAATAAATAACTCATTAGTGTAAGGTAAACATAGCATCATATTTAATAACTCGAATTTAATTATTTATAATCTAATTATTAAAAATTTATATTTTTTCAGGTTGGTTCGCAAGAGGGTCATGAATTCAAACCCCATACCCGAATTAAGCAATAAAATAAATTAATAAATGAATATTATTTACAAGAAAAAGAAGAAAAGTGAAAATTTTATATAGTTTGGATAATTTATTTAATTCAAATATGTAGGATGTTGGGAATTATAGAGTCTACTTTGATAAATTCGGATCCATTAGTATCATCCACAACTCTATGTGGATCTTTATAGTCAACGATGGTCCAACACCAATTTCAGATTCCTAAAAGCAAATTACAGAGATAGATAGAAGCGAGTGTATTCTAATATCCATTGGTCGGAACAGAGAGTATTGGTTTGAATAATATTTCCTAGGACCCTTTAGATTAAAAGAGAAGAAGAGAAATACCCAGTTGTATTTTTGGATCAATTATGCAGTATTGAGAAGAAATTCAAGGAAACCCCATTTGGGTTTATGATTTATCAAGTTGTATAGAAAGTAATGGGGAAATGGTAACCTCGACCACCTGCGGTCTCCTCTGCATTGCCGTCTTCCTCACACCGCTGCGGCTACACGCAGGTCCCACACACCCAAGATATTTTTAGAATCTAGATTTTTCGGCACCCAAGATTTTTCAACTTCTGGCCTCCTATTTTGGGTTTCCGTATTATTCCGATTGGGGGGGGAGGGGGAAATGAGGTTTATATGGGGTTAATGTTCTACCCACCGCGCCGTTCAAGATCTTAGGGGAAATGGATATCCTCCGCTTGCAACAGACTCCCCCATACGTGGATCCATCTGCCACGGCATGCTAATCTCGCTCCTGCTATTACCACATAGCTTTTCAAGTCATCAACGACCTGCTATCTCGTAGGGTTGCTCGTTCCAACACTGGCTTGAAGTTCCTTTCAGTATGGGTGGTTCTTACTTTTTTCTTTATTTATTTATTTATTTTTTTATAATTTTTAATAGATTTTTGTCAAATTTTGTTTTTTGAGAGTTTTGTTTTCGATTTGTTCTGGAATTTAGGGAATAAGAATGAAGATTTTTTTAGGGTTATTAATTAAATTATTTAAAGGACTTATTAAAGGAATGTTTTATTTTTTTTATTTAGATTTATTTTATAACTAGTTAAGTTTTTATTTTTTTTAATTTAAATTATAAATAAAATTTTTTAGATGAGTTTATCCCATGTGGCACCTAGAAAATTGCAATCATCTCATAGGGATCTGGATTGGAAAACCCATTTGTTCTGATTTGATTCCAGATCGAGGACTTTTATCAATTAAAGGAACTATATTTAAAATTAGGGGGATGGCAACTTGGTTGGGACATTTTTTAAATTGGACATTCAAAGTAAGACCCATCCCACTTTTCGTATTTGATTGCTCAAAAACTTAATAAATTATTTTACGATACAGTGACTGGTAATATCAACAATATATATAAAATAATAAAATGTGGGCTTATGTAGTTTGTGAGAACTTAGGTTATGGTTGTTTGCGTGAATTTTTAGGGAGGAGAGTTAAGTTTTTAATTTTTAAAAAAATGTAATCCCTTTATTGTTTTAAAATTTGTATATTAGTAAATGAGTAGTCCTAGGATAATATTTATTTCACATAAATCAGGGATGAGTCCATGCCTCATGTTTTTAAAGCTAACAAACTTTGTAATTAGATTAGTTATGTAAATTTATATTTTTAGTTAATTAAATTGTAATTAAACTGTTATATTACATTAAAATTAATGTTTAACTACATTACAACCTTTTAGCTTCACTTAAACATAATATATAATTCACATAATTTTTTATCTGTATGATTTTTGTAACTAGCTTATTAAATTCAAAGTGTAAGATTTTTTTTGTTGGTAATGGAAAGGATAAGTGAAGGAAATAAATTGAATAATACCTATGGTGCACAGAAAAAGGATGTTTTGACAAACTCCATGATCCTTTTCTTTCTTTCTTTCTCGTCTCTCTCTCTCTCTCTATGCTATATATAAATGATTAGGTAAAATGAAATTGAATATCTTGTATGCGTTCTTATTAAGTCAAAAAATAGGCAATACAACCTCATCTCTATTCGATCCAATTTAAGGTAACCAACAAAACGAGATAAATTCACGTCCCCTACTTGTAGTTAAGGTGGAACGGTATAATGTCCGCTACTAGATTAATAAACGGACAGACGTTACTTTTTTCTGTGCTATCTGCTACTAGTAGTAGCGGACGACACCCGTCATCCGCA
>CM068378.1:32858610-33014658 GCA_034770075.1 Aralia elata
ATAAACCCAACGCAGGAAAAGTCTCTTCAGGCCCTTTTAATCGTTTTACAGACGTATTAAATTGTCATGGATACCAATGCAATATCATTTTACATCCCCGTGTTGCTAAAAGGAAAGGAACTAAACCTCTAATGTTTGCAGGAAACAGCTGGGGAAGGCAATAATAAAGGTCATGGTTTAGCATTTTGGTTATTACACAAAAAAGACTACTTACATTTCTTCTTTGCAGGGAAAGATTAAATAAAAAATAAAAAAAAAAAACAAAACACAAATTTTTACAGCTTTAGCCATGCATACCACATCTCTCATTTCCCTAGACTAAACTTTAAACCGTTTTTACGCCTGTAGGATTGCTCCTGCGACTACGCGTTTTGCAGTCTAAAAAGGGCCCAGGTCTACTACCTCTGAAATGGCTGCATTCTCCCCAATCATAGATTCTGTATCCTCGGGAAGAAGTTTGATTTACTTTTAGAAGCAGATTGATCGTGAAATTGGCCACAATGCCTAAAAGAACGAGATTCTTAATCATAACAGGATCCGTCAAACGCAGGGACCGCACAATGTAAGCCCCCAACCCGACCGCCAAGGGGGTGACCAGAATACCTCTCCTAAAGATGATGCAGATCCTATTTCAAAAATAAACTGCGCGAACAACATCTTAAAGGACGGAGCCGATGCCTTCCCAAGAGGTCATTCCTTGCCCTCAACAAGACAGTAATCACGATCTCCCAGAAGGAGGGAGGATGTACTGATGACCTTCGCAGGAAAATGAAGCAGATGGAGGAGAACCATGCCAATCTCTAAAAGGCATATGCCTCCCTGGGTAAGAGTTAATTAATGCAGATTCTGTGTGTCCTTCTCCCCCGGAACCTCAAGAATATCCAGGAGAAATTTAAGATCCCCCATATTACGAGGAAAATAACAATTGGGAAAGGGGATCCCTTACACAACTCACCTGAAAATATATATTTGGAAGAACTGGGGTCACTATGCGGAAGGACGAAGGACTAATGATGCAATTAATCCAAGAAAAGCTTGACGGGGGAGCGAGGATCTGGTATGACCTCGTCTCGATAGATGCCCGCCCAGGATTCATAATTGGGCAGGAGCCTGGCCCCCATACCTTTCCCTGACATAACAATATATCTTTCCCAAGGCACAGATGGCCCCGGATAGATTATCCAAATGACAAAAATCAATGAAGCAACCAAGGCGGAAACCTTCCAGGACTATGCCCAACCGATGGAGGGGTAATGGCCGACACAAGTTGAAATCCTTCCAATGAGTGATCAGAAGATGGTGATGACCTTTGTGGATATACATGAAGGCACCTTATTATGAGCCGGCGGTCATAATCAAGCAGGGTATGGAAGACCTTATCGGCCGATATGAAAAATACACAGGTGAACATTGTGGACATGGGAGTGAAATTCCGGTAAAAATTCCGGGACTTCACCAGCTCTTGAAACGCTGCGGAACAAATTCAAAGTGGGAATTAGGCGCAAATACTTCCCCGCAGGCCATCCAAAAAGCGAAAAGAGGAAGATGTCTCTCCTCCGTGCTGCAGGGAACATCCATGAAAGTGGAGAAATTAGCCCCTCCTGTAACAAATACAGAGATTCGGCAGCCGCCCCGGCAACCCAATTTTGATAACCCCAGAAAAAGACGGACGAATGAGGTTTGAGACCACACAGAGGCGGGTATCTCACTCCCGCTATGGGGATCCTCCTTGAGACAGAATTTTTGGCAATATTGGATATCATCAGAGGAAGAATGGTCCGATTTGGGGCACCTGTCACATGTGACCCGAAGGGAAGAAAATTTGAACCCAAGTAAAAAAGTGTTGCATATCATTACGCGCGTTCCCCGGGTCCATGACACCCAGGAATTGTTGGACGCTGAAAAAACACAAATCAAAACCTGATTGTAAGCATGTGGAAATCGTGGTGGAGCAGCCCCGAAGCCGCCAAATTGTTTAAAATCAAATCCTCCTACCGAAGCATGATGAGGGAGGGGATCAATATGGTAAAGAATGCCAACGAAACCGGGATACAGGACCTGCGCCAATGGGCCGAAAAATTCTATGACAAAAGATTGATGAGAATGGTTGGCAATGACGTGATACTCAGGAGAAAATTATGGGCAGGGTTTGTGGGAGGGGCTCAACCAGTTTTAAGGTTGACGGGTTTCAAGCCGGTGTAATCACAGGGGGCCTATCAAAGTTTAACCGGCTCCAAAACCACTCATCAACTCAGCAAGACCCAAAGACCACAATCCCTAATTTGCAATCTAAAAACAGTTAACCGTGGAACTACGGGGGTGTATTATAGGAGGCCGGCCCAGATGTGCTTCCGTAACCAAAAATCAAAAAAGGGGAATCCCCTTGTACCTTCCAGGAGAGAGTCCTCAAGAGTAAGGGAGAAAAAAGAGAACGAGAGGATATCCGAAGGAAAAAGCCGTGGAGTTCTTGGAAAAGATGGACCATCCGGAAGTAAGGGGGATCAGGACGGTGAACCGTAGGAATCGACTCTCAACGTCGATCATGGATTTGGTGTTTCAATCGTACCCAGCGACCACATGTCAGAATCTTGGCCAAAATCCTGGGGGAGGCTCACAATTCCCCAAGACAATTAGCCAAGAAAGTTTTCGGCCAGCCTATGTACCATACTGCAGAGAGAACAAATGTGCGGTCATTCACAAGATGATGATATTCCCAGAAAGAGGTAAGGGGGCCATCGAGACCGCTTGCACCATCGCAAGTAGATCCTCATCAGGGTATGACCCATGAATTGGTGGTGCTAGAACTTTGATGGGGGATTCACACTGAATATTTGTCCCCTTCAGTCACACTGCGGAAAATTGAACATTTAATCCCAAAGCGCACTTGCGGGCCATTTCACGTGTGTGGATGGCGAGCCTTCGATGGATCCACGGAAGGGATACATTGGGAGAAAATAGAGTTTGCCCGTGGAGATAGGGCCGTGTACTTTTGATATTTTTTCCTTTTCAGGTCCTGGATATACTCCTGCCAGTGTAATAACATTGTTATTGGGAAGAACCCCATGGAAACATATGGCTTGGGGCTAGTTCCCTCTACCACATACCAACCAACCAAATCAAGTTCATTCGACAGCGGGAATCTTGTAACACAATCAGTCCGCATATCGTAATGACCCTTTCCCGTCCAAGAATGGTCTACCCCCAAATTGTTTTTAAAAAAAAAATTCAATGAGGATCGGAATCCGCGGCCGCCCTGCCAGTATCTCAAGCACTGGAAAAATACAGCTCTCCCCAACTATAGAGGTCTGGGAGCCCCAGCAATAAAATCCAAAGCCCTCCCCTGTAGCTCACCATCGTTGCTGAGAGAAATGATGACAGATGAAGTTTTTTCAACCTGGGCAGGGTTTGGGAAAAAGACAACCAAGGGAACTTTTCCTTCCACGCCTATTCAACTGCCCAACCCAGACAGGCAGGGCTGGGGTTGGGATATCATTGGTAGGCACAGAGCGGAAGCCACTCTCAAAGGGAAGCCCCAGTTATCGATCGACTTGGAATCGCTACATAGCCGAGGTAACCATAATGAAACAAGGAACCGGACAAGCCCGTGTCCGAATTAGAAGGTAAAAGATTTTGACTCCTGCGGATTGATGAAGGCAGACCAAAATGAAGAGTTTCCTGCGGGAGGTCCATGCAGAAGCAAGATCGAAACGCAAATGCTAAATCTCTGGACCATCAATGAACATTAGGAGAGGGGAAGGATACTGCCCACAACGTCGGGAAAACCCCTACTGAGTGTGCCTTTACATCGATTGGCAAGGGTTAGTTATCCACTAATAAAGCTAGTTGAGGGAAGGACCTGATACGATAGTGGGGGGGCGGTAGTACCCGTCAAGAGAAGTTCTCTTGGTGACACCAGCCGCCAGTACTATATTGTCGCATCCTAGCCCGAACTGATCAGACCACCGCTTAACTGTGAACGGTCGAAGCCAATAATAACTCCAGACAAGAAGCGTTCAAAGCACCAGGTGTCGGGTGTTGGATAGATCCGTCCGGAGAGTTGGGGTGATGAATGTCACACCAGTTTCTGTTTGGTGTACATTTAATTTTAATATTTTATGCCATAACTATGTTAGCTGTTGTCATAGATTTTATTATTAAGAGCCTGTAAACCATTTGTGGAAAGATGAATTATAAATATATATGAACAGATATTTTTGTTTTCTAATGTTCCAGGTGATAGCCAATTTGAGTAATCCTTGCTTAAAACAAGCGATCCCATTCAAATTTATGAAATGATAGACTAATGATTATTTGATATGCGCAAATCTGGATTTCGAGTTAATGGGTATTATTAGCAAGGACGAGACCTATATTACAGATGAACGCCGCCCCTGACGAAGTATCAAATGGGTGGGTCGATGAAAAACCCAAACCCAACTTAGAACAAAACCAATCACCATAATCTAATTCGAAACACACCTGGACGCAACCCCAATAGAGCACAAAGATCGGGACAGACCTGACCCCTAACCAGAAAGTTAAGAAATGAACCAAATTGCTACGCCAGTATGAGGATTAGTGTTACGCACCTTGGTCTCATGAGGACATGAATCGGATTATCCACCGTACATTGTGGTACACCAAGCATGCCCATCAAGGAAGGTTTCCTTCAAGCCCGTCAGTAGCAAAAACTAAGAAAAGCTAAACACCAGAAATGGAGCTTGAAGGTTACAAGGGAGGGAGTAGGATCATCAAACTGCTTTTCCAAGGGCTGGAATCAACAATGGTGTGCCACCTACCCAGAAATGGTTGTCCAATGTGGTCACCAGTGGCTTAAGCCTGGAGGAAAGGTGAGGGTTAATGTGGTTTTGACTATAAGCAGAATCCTGAACAAGGCCAGTCCTCAAGGATAATTTTTTCCCAGGTACCTTTTAATACACATATTGGTAGATAACCACAGAACAATACGAGATTGTAATCATTTCGTTGATTTGCTCGCGCTAGCGGGGGGTGACTCATCAGATAATGGTGGCAGAGGAGGAACCGGGAGAAAACAGAGACCTTCATCACCCCTTGGGGGCACTTTCCTGCTACAGACGGTTGGCTTTTGGCCATCAACAAATGGCCAGGGGCTCAACTTATCAAAAGAGGCTATGATGGCCCTGTTCCACGAGTATGATGGCACAAGGAAGATAAGAGGTCTACGTGGATGAACATTATCGTGAAGTCAAAGATAAAGAATCAGATCATTGTTGACCCATCGCTCCAAAAAGCTATTTGACCGGACTCAGAAAATATAAATTTATAGGCTCAATCCGGCAATAGTGTGCTTTCGGATGTGCAAATCCGGGTGCAAACTCTTGGGATTCCTGGTTAGTGATCGTGGCAAATCGAGTTGGATCCGGCCAAGATTAAGGCCATTTGTGGATATGTGGGCCGGCCACCCGAATCCGCAACTTGAAAAGGAAGAATAATATGATTTCTGGGAAGAATAAATTTTCATCAGCAGGCTGCCGCTCTCATATCACATCGCTTGACAACCACGTGCGAGCCAATTTTTTCAAAGCTTGTTAAGAAAAGATGTCTCCCAAGAATGGAAATGGGAGGCAATGGCCAGGAAAAAAGCCTTTCAGATCATTTAAGAAGCAGCTGACGGAAGCACCCGTGGTGTTTTGGGCTGTGTGGTACCAGATGGGGGGTGGGTGGGTGTGGAGATGATATTTCTATGCCCGAAGGATGAGATTCCCTCTATTCATGTATATATCAGTCAATGACATTGCATTGGGCTGAATGCGGCGCGCACTTGGGGCAGCAAGAAATGGAATCAGTACACAAGAGCAAGGCCATTTATTAACCTCAGCAAGAGATTTGAGCCGATGTTGAAACAGAATTACATAACCAAAAACATAAACACCTATCCGAAAAGTGACCTGTATGTGACTTTGCGCGCACGCTTGGGCTGCAATGAGATTACAGCATTATCTCCACGGGCACACCACGTTACCTGATATCAATGGGATGGATGCTCCTGAAATATATCTTTTGAAAGGCCCATGCTGAACTGTCGACTGTCACGATGTCAGTTAATTCTTTACAGCAGTTTCGACATTGTATACGTAACTCACGTAAAGAAAGCCATGAATGGGGCAGGGAATTGGTCAGATCAATTGGCAAGGAGGCGCCACATCAGGGGGAATGGAGCCCTTTAGACACTCCTCTGCCGCGCGAAGATTGTATGTCTGGATCTTGCGCGCGAGAGGAAGATGACGAGGTGGGCCAGTTCTGGAAATGTATAAATTTCGATGGTTTCCTTATGAATGCGGGATGTACGGGGGCAGGAGCCGGAGATAGAGGAATTCCTGGTCTCTATCAACATGAGAGTCAATACCCCGTAACTGGCCCACTAAATTGCAGGTTCAGTAACTCGAACAACACCCGCTGAATACGAGGGGTGTAATCTTGGGACTCCGCTTGTAGGTATGTGGATAGAGGTGGGGGGACTATATGTTATGGGATAGGATTATAATTATAGTGGGGGGGGGTGTAGAGCGCGCCGTATGTAGCAGCCCCGGGTGACTAGAGATGAGTAGTACGGGAGGTGAAAAGGTTAGCGTGTGTTCACGCGCGGGGATACGTATCTGTGTAATCCAGACAAAGCTGATCGGGATGTACCAACACTAAAGAGCGTCGCGGTTGCTTCAATACACACACACGTTGTGTTATGGGCTCTTGCCGTAGAGTGTGGGTCTGGAGTGGGGGGGGGGGGGGGGGGGGGGGGGGGGGAGGGGGGAGGGCATGGCTTGGCATTATCACTGTAGACCATTACTGATGCAAGAGTTCGAAGTAATATCGCTTTTCCGACATAATCCCCCGGAGGACGAAATGATTTTGCCGAGTGCAGATTGGCGACTTTAGCTTTCCCTAAATCCACACAATCAAGAGACAGGGACGTTTCCGGGGGGGGGGGGGGGGGGGGGGGGGGGGGGGGGGGGGGTGGGAGGGGGTTAACATGATTGAGTCATAGCAGTGCAGAAACGCCCCCCGGCAGGGGGGGGCGGGTATGGGGGGGGGGGGGGGGGGGGGGGGGGGGGGGGCGGGGGGGTGGGGGGGGGGGGGGGGGGGGGGGCGGGGGTTACGACGGACAGGACGGCATGTGGCCTGGTACCTATCGGACGAGGGGTTTCTCCCACCAATGCAGCCATTATAACTGGCGGAGGTGGGGGTATGGAGCACGACATATAGGAATATCTGAGGGATAGATCCGTTCCCGTACTAAGCCAGGTCATTTTCGGTATCTGAGTCTGGAGTTGAGGGATTGAGAAATTCAAAAGATGGCCAATTTTCAGAAATTTTATCCTGAGGCGGCGAGGCGATATCTTGTGGAGTCGAGAGGGTATGTATTACAAGAGGGGATGCCAATTTGGGGATTAGCTTAACGATGTGTAAAGAGGAAATGCAGGTCAGGGAAACTAGATAGGCGTTATATGGGGAACGGAAATTAACATGGTGGAGTGTGTGGGGCCACTCATGAGTGTGGCCGATGCTGGCTGGCCAAGTATATATATATAGAAGATATCGTAACTTCTTGAGAACGGGGCATGTTACTCGGGTTTGACGGGCTGAATGGTATATGGGGGGTGGGGGGGAGTGTAGCCGACTTAGTGATGAATCCACCGTCAAGCGGGGGATTACCCAATGCCAGGCGCACGGTAATGGTTTATCCATGCGCACAAACAGTCATAGACTAAACTCCCAATGAACTGCACCTGTTATGACCTCACCCTTGGCCATTCTCAATGTGGGGTTTTATGGGATTTAGAATCGGACCAATAGAAGCCCAAAGCATAGACATAGCAGGACGGTCACCGATGTCATCTTCGTCTATGATCGATTAACTTCACCCCAAAGATGGGTAGAAAAGCATGCTTCTTACCCCCAATAGTATACTCAGGAGGGTCATCGTCGGTTTCAATCAGGAATAAATGTCATTATGCCGATACGGGCAACCCATGCGGTTATTTAGTCTCCGACAATGCGCCAAGAATTTGAAACAATTGCCCTCATGAAGGGAGTTTATGCGACCAGTATTAAGATCAAACACCTCAATTCTGTCATTTTTACCGTCCCTAAAGAATTGAATTGTGGGCAGTAGCAGGCTTTTGCAAATAAGAATATCAGTATCTATTGTTGCAAGTAACACATCATGGTGCTAGAAAATGGTTCCGCCTAATCAATCGCCTGGGGGGGGGGTTGTATGGTCCCGGAGTCTCTTGCTACCCTCTCACCTTGCTGGCGTAACAGAAACGTCGGTACGATACTTCTACAGGAGGCAAACCCCGTCAACGCTCTGTGTATTCGGAGAAGTGTGAGTAGGCGTGTTCTCACAGTGGCCAGTTGAGGTTGAGGATGGCGTACCCTCAGAATCTTGATTGACGCTCCAGGATAAACGAGGAGGAATTGGAATGCAAAGTCGGTACGACCCAATTTGGCCCTAAATTGATGAAAGGAGGGTGGCCGCTGTGTTTGCACCACGGTCAGTTATAATCAGCAAAGGATCTTCTCGATTCATTATGACAAGAAGATAAGACCTCGAAAATTCAAAGAAAAATGACCCTAGATGTTTAAAGTAGAGTTAATGCCTTCGTCAAGACGATAAGCCAAAGGGAAGTTTAGCCCCCGAACTGGGATGGGGCCTTTTGTGATATAAGAAAATGTTGTCCGTGAGGAGCCCATCATACTGCCAAGAACATGGACGGGGAGGTGTTCCCACAAGCCCCTTAATTCCCGACTGCCGGTGAAGCGGTTCTTTCTATGCATTAAAAAAAAAACAAAAAAAAAAAACAAAAAAAATATATATATATATATTATATATACTATATATATAGTAAATAATATATATAACTATTAAAAATACTCCCTCATCAATTTTTTTTCCCCTCCCTCGTTCCTTTGAAGGTAACGAAACTACGTAGGAGGACCTGATCTCCCGACTTGTTGGGGGTAGGTTACGCTAGGCAAGCCATTGTTGGGTAACGGTCCCCATTCCTTACAAATAACCCTTTCTTTCTATCAAAACCGATTCACCAAACAGCCAGAAAACCTATCCTACCACCCTCGATAACTACATCCCGAAAAAACCAGCCACCTGATCAGTTTACCATCTTCAAATGGACCTAACCCTTCAACCCAACCAAAGCAGATTTTAGCCACGACATCTAAGACTCCAGCCGATGAGAACGACAGGATATGCTGGCAAATATTGACAAAGTCCCCATCAAGACTTGAAGAAGAGAAAAGAGGGCGAAAATAATCAAAATTCATGGGTTATAGCTGGATAAAGTGTAGGTGTTCCAAATGATAAGGCAACGATACGACAAAAGGGGAAAACGACTAAATCTTAAATACTTGTCCTATAATAAATAACAGGTCATTTTTGTTACAAGGTTTCTCCTTTTTGATAACCCGAATGAAAACTGACATGGTCTTAATGCAAGGAAATAAAATGAATCTACCAATCTGAAAACTAATTCAAAGCAGTGATGGATTAAGTGGTGGATAAGGATCTTGATGGCATCGGCATTTCCCGTGCAACTGCTGTTTGCCGACCATCATGTTTCGACGCGATCCAATAAGCAGTGAGCGTCGGCTAACGGTCTCCCAAGAGTGAGCAATCTATAATTGCCTTAGTCTGTAATAACAATGGCGTCTCTATCAGTATGAACAACATCCACTAGGGCCAGAATAGCAGCGATTCTCTCTCCAACATTATGATAGCAGACATAACCTCCTCAGCTCCCACCCCCGGTATGTAATCGTGTGAGATGCGTTGAACAACCGGACAGGGGAACAGGGACACCCCCCCCTTTAAAAAAAATGGGCTCAGAATGCCCTCCGCAAAGGCCCCGCCTGACAAACCGGAAAGAATAATGAAGGATCAGGAACGTTCCCTGGAAAGATCATCTGCCATATCTCTGTCACCCGGCGACAAAACCGTAACCAATCAGCCGGAGAAGCCACGACCAATCCCTGTGGGAGGATCGAGCATCCAAGCATATCAACGGCTTGGCGACGACAGCTGTTGGAATAATAGTAATCGAAAAAGACTGTAACAAGGCGGTCATTCTCTAATCCATTGAATGGGAAAAAGCATGCATCATACATGACTCGTTAATGGTGAAAATAAAAATACAAAATTCTGAATAAGGTCGGACCGTCGAACACGACCGAATCAAAGCAAAAAGCAAACCGCGACATGAGTGGGATGAGCAAACCCTGGGAAGGGCTGTGAGATCCACGCGAACCACAACAAGGATGCGTTGAGCAACCCTGGGAAGGGCTGATATCCACAAAAAAGAAAAAAGGACGAAAAAACAACATAAAGAACGCAACAAACCCTGGGAAGGGCTGAGGAAATCCAAGCAAACCGCGACAGACAGAGTGGTGAGCAAAACCCCTGGTGAAAGTGGCTGAGACTCCACGTTGAACCACAAAACAAGATGGTGAGTCAACCCTGGGAAGTGGCTGATATCCACTAAAAAAGAAAAAAAGACAAAAAACAACAAACCCTGGGATAGGGCTTGAGAATCCAAGGCAACACCGCGACAAGTGGTGAGGCAAACCTGGAAGCGCATCCAAGCAAACCACGCAGAACAGATTGGTGAGGGCAAACCCTTGGGAAGGGGCTGAGATCCAACGCGAGACCACCAACAAGATGGTGAGCATAAACCCTGGGAAGGGCTGATATCCACAAAAAATAGAAAAAAAGACAAAAACAACAAACCCTGGGAAGGGCTGAGATCCAAGCAAAACCAGGCGACATGAGTGGGTGAGGCAAACCCTGGGGAAGGGCCTGAGTGATACCACGTGAACCACAACCAAGATTCAGGTGAGCAACCACTGGTGAAGGGCTGATATCCACAAAAAGAAAAAAGACAAAAAACAACAAACCCTGGGAAGGGCTGAGATCCAAGCAAACCGCGACAGAGTGGTGAGCAAACCTGGGAAGGCATCCAAGCAAACCGCGACAGAGTGGTGAGCAAACCCTGGGAAGGGCTGAGATCCACGCGAACCACAACAAGATGGTGAGCAACCCTGGGAAGGACTGATATCCACAAAAAAGAAAAAAGACAAAAACAACAAACCCTGGGAAGGGCTGAGATCCAAGCAAACCGCGACAGAGTGGTGAGCAAACCCTGGGAAGGGCTGAGATCCACAGCGAACCACAACAAGATGGTGAAGCGAGCAACCCTGGGAAGGTCTGATATCCACAAAAAGAAAAAAAAGACAAAAAAACAACAAACCCTGGGAAGGGCTTGAGATCCAAGCAAAACCGCGACAGAGTGGTGAGCAAACCTGGGAAGGCATCCAAGCAAACCGCGACAGAGTGGTGAGCAAACCCTGGGAAGGGCTGAGATCCAGCGCGAACCACAACAAGATGGTGAGCAACCCTGGGAAGGGCTGATATCCACAAGAAGAAAAAAAGACAAAAAACAACAAACCATGGGAAGGGATGAGAACCAAGCAAACCGCTACAGAGTGGTGAGCAAAACTGGGAAGGGCTGAGATAAAAGCAAACCGCGACAGAGTGGTGAGCAAACCTGGGAAGGCATCCAAGCAAACCGCGACAGAGTGGTGAGCAAACCCTGGGAAGGGCTGAGATCCACGCGAACCACAACAAGATGGTGCGCAACCCAGGGAAGGGCTGATATCCACAAGAAGAAAAAAAGACAAAAAAACAACAAACCCTGGGAAGGGCTGAGATCCAAGCAAAACCGCGACAGAGTGGTGAGCACACCTGGGAAGGCATCCAAGCAAACCGCGACAGAGTGGTGAGCAAACCCTGGGAAGGGCTGAGATCCACGCGAACCACAACAAGATGGTGAGCAACCCTGGGAAGGGCTGATATCCACAAAGAAAAAAGACAAAAAAACAACAAACCCTGGGAAGGGCTGAGATCCAAGCAAAACCGCGACAGAGTGGTGAGCAAAACCTGGGAAGGCATCCCAACCAAAACAAAAAACCCTGGGAAGGGCTGAGATCCAAACTAACACCCTGGGAAAGGGCTGAGATCCAAACTAACACCCGGGAAGGGCTAAGATCCAAACAAACCACAACCCTGGGAAGGGCTAAGATCCCAAACCAACAACAACCCTGGGAAGGGCTGAGATCCAAGCAAATCACGTATGTATTGTCAGTCCTTGTGCACTGTCATATCATGCAATCGAAGTGTTCCTTATTCTTTGAATCCTGTTCATTTCATTATAATCATTTCCATCCAAAACATGATAAAAAGGGGCATCTGTTGAGCAACACCACGAACCCCCCGATTTTATGCATTTCCTATACTAACCCCTGACAGACGCAGGGCAAAATCCGTCAATTGACCCGGGCACACGAGAATAAAAGGTGGATCAATAAAGACGAAACCCTCAAAAACCACCAACGACGGGGATGATGATTTGACAGCCGACACGACAACAAGCCGAATTGTATTTCGGTGAAAAAGAGTCAGTTAACTGATTCCACTGTGCTGTACCCGGATGACGTGGCACACACGTTTCCCGACGGTTTCCGGACTGCCGAGCGCAAACCCATCCAGCTGAGGGTAAACCCAACGGTACGACACGAAAATCGAGACGAGGCACGGAAAACGAGAAAATTCAGGCACAGTTAGCCGCCAGAATTCAATTTTTCGCGGCCAAGGACGGAAACTCGAAGGCAGCACGTGGGACTTCGAAGCGCACCCACGGACTCAGAGCGCAAGGCTGGGGGGAGGGAGAAACCGAAGGGCACAGCCGCAGAATATATCTGCTGGCGCCTAGCCGCAGATATAGATCTTGCCGGCTGCCCTTGGCAGTGCTATATTAGGGCCAGTTTATCCGCATTACAGGAAGAAAAAAGATGAGAAGGATTCCTATGCGATAGCAGCAAGCAGTTCGGTGAGAAAGAAGAAAAAACAGCAAGAAAAACAGCAAAAATTAGGAGAGAAAAGAGCGTAGGAAAAGAGTGAAGTGAATATGTACCAAATTCTTGTGGAGATTATATCTCATATTTTCTCACTCTAGCTCAATACACAAATTCATACATATTGTGGGGATTAATTGCACAGGTGAAAAAAACCAATTTGTTACTTAAGCCATTTTGTTTATAACCATTTTTTGTTAAAATCTTTTGGTCATAGTCCCCACACGAATTAACTTGAAATGTAGTTTTTTCTCATATGCTTATTGTGAAGCCATGGGTTTAGGGACTATTAGTGAGGGTCTCAATCTGGGAATGAAACTTCCCCCTAATAGGCACCGATGATATCCGTATTTAATTTTTGGTGCAAATCTTAAGCTAATTATGGGTTATGGTATCATTCCATAGTGATATTTCGAGTCGTCATTGTTAGAGATATCCTAGAGAGTGTATAGGCAATCGCCGTTCGTTTGTTTATTTTCCGTTATAATCCATTTGGTTGGCGGTTTGTGCAATAAAGTTTCGGCATGTGAGCCTAGGAATGCGACCCCGTGGGTCTCAAATCCGATTGAATGGACATTTATTTTGAATGTATGTAATCGGGTGGGATGTATCCGTTATTTGTAAATATGTAATTCGTCGGGCCTTAAAACGAACGCCAAGGCGATTAATTCCGTGTTATAAGGCCCCGAAAATAGTAGAAACTTGTCGATTCGCTGGGCGTTTGGGGTTCATTTTGATGGTCACTTACATTGCCCATGAAGAATAAGCCCCGTACGCAGTGTTTTATGCCATTGATTGGATTTTGTGGACACGAAAAATGATTTCAAAGATTTAAACGAGTGAAGGTTTTTCCGTTAAAATCAAAAAAAAAAAGCCCAAAACTAAGGGGGTTAGCATCACGTAGCTTAAAAAAATTGGAGGGGTGTTAATGAATTGTCGGTTTCTATTATTAACGAGAAGGGCTAAAGGAAGAATGTCGTTATTTTCAACACGTGCACAAAAATGGTGTTTTTTATAAAAATAAAAACAACCGTTTTATTAAATCTTTGGTGCGTTAGGGTGAAAGAATAATCTTAAAAAGTTGCCCATGCATTTTATGAAAGGCCAATGTAATAGATTTCGATTCCTATTTTTACGAAGGTTTAAAAACTCTTGGTTTTGCCAAAAACGACACCATAAGGAAAATCTCATCAGTTTTTTGCCAACTTAAAATTTCAACCCTTTCCTCGCAAAAGCTTTCTCCGTTTAACGAGGCACGTCATGGACATTTTCTAAAGAGCATTCTCAAAAGAAAAACACAATTTTTTCCCTAATAATCCAAATGATTTCTTTTATGCAAAACTCATCACAACATTTTACATAGGCAACACACACACACAACACGCGCAACCACTACCAACAACATTTTACATGAAATTAAAAGGAATAGGCAAAGCATCAAGATTGCGGTAGCACCGTGCTTATCAACCTGGAATGATCGAGGGGGTGCCTTAACACCTTCCCCTCACTTAAGCAAGAGCCTACCCCGAACTCTATGAATCTCGATTCCGCAGACCAATTTAAATTCGGAGTCCAACATAATGAGCCCCAGCGATTTTAAATAAAAATGAAAACTTCTCGGATGATGTTTGGTAAACAGTAACCCATCTTTCAAATATACCAACTGGCGACTCTGGTTAAATTTGGCATCATCATAAAAAACAATACTTTTAAAAAACCCCGCCCCGTCGACATTAATGCCGACCTTTTCCAAAAAGGCATCTAACAAAAAGGCTAAAAATTGGAAAGGGTTACAACCCCCGCGTAAGCGATTCCTCCCGGCGTCGACAATGAAATACTAGATGAGTGAGTTGTACACACATACTATTTTCTACAAGTTTCAAGAGTAACTGCTTGAAAGTGGCAAGTATGTGGTAACAAGTACATTTAAAGATGACAACAACTGTATGTACAATGTTCAGAGGGTAAAGGAGGGTTATTCTAATGACCGTAAGCTTTCGTTTGACAAGTCATCAAACTTTGTTAAATGTAGTTGTCAGATGTTTGAGAGTGATGGAATTTCATGTAGGCATATGTTGGCGTATTTCACAAAAAATCAGGTTATGGAATTACCTAATCAGTACATCTTGCGGAGGTGGACAAAATCTGCTAAATCTGGCAGAGTTATGGATGACTTGGGTGGGAGGGTGAGTGAAATATGTGATACGTCTGTGTTATTGAGGCGTAGTAGTCTCTTCCAAATTGCGTCTAATGTTATTGATGAAGCTGCATTAAGTGAAGAAGATACAACAAAGTTGAAAAAATTGTTGTTATCAACTCAAAGGAGGTTTGCCGCCATGAGTCATGGTAGCATGGATATGGAAGGGAGTATCAACATGCCCATTTCTATCGAGGGCCAACAACTAAGTCTCAAAGAACCATTGTCGGTAAGGACAAAGGGTTATGGTAAACGGCTTAAGGGAGGAAAAGAGAAGGCTATCAAGAAGGCTAAGAAATGCAGTGGCTGTGGGATTGTTGGTGCGTCACATGACAAAAGAAATTGTCCAAAACTTGTTGGAATGTACGATTAGGAAGACATTGACATTAACGATGATTGTAAGTCTTTGTAATTTTGTTTTCCTGATTGCAATTTTGTCGGCATCTTGTAGTTGACATTGATAACATTTTTTATTTTGTGTTTTAGGATGGAGTCTTTGCGGCAGGGGCTTCTTTTCATTGTTTTCACTGGCATATTGTCCGATCTTTTAAATTTTTTTAAATTTTTTTATGCTTTTCTGTATTTTAATTAGTATTTTTGGTGCTTGTTTAGGAATTTGTATTTTTTGACATGACATTGATGTAATAACATTGGCATATTTAGTCATGGACGCAGGCACTCTTCGAGACTTGCACAACTATTTTAAATTTCTTGTTTATCTGGGCATCTATAAATTCTGCGGGGCTTGCATAACTATTTTAAATTTCTTGTTTATCTGGGTATATGACATGGAATTTGACGTCTTGCAACTCAAATCATTTCTCAGCTCAGTTTCCCGTATTTAAACTCATTTTAGGCTTTTATACACTAATTGGATTTGAGGCATAAAAATTTATTATGAATTCTCTTTGGTATGTTTTGGTTCCTTAATTATCTCAAAAAGAATTCCTAGAGTATAGTAAATTGAACGGTTGTATTAAGTTTCAACAATGAATATCTCTGTTACAGGTTTATCACATATGAGCCTAAGACTAAGAAGTTACTACTCACCCAACAATTAATATACCAGCATTAAGAGGGTTTTGAACATAAACCAGAACTAATATTACAAGCCTATAAGGTAAATGAGTTCTAGTTCTAGTAACATTAAATAAGTATTTGTTGGTGTTTCCACTGATTATGTCCATGAAACAATAGAGAAGGGAGTGATTTACAAGAAGACTACAGAATCAACCACAATAGTTCTCTCAGACCATTGGCACTAGTTATCAAGTCATAACATATATTAAAAAATTTAATAAGATAATGAGGGCAGTATTATACAACCCCTCTGACAGATAATTAGTCGCAGTACACAATCATTAAAATCACTTAACAAGTGCCATGACCGACACTACCAAGGCTAGCCCACAAAATAACATGATTATATTGACGATGTGTTTAAGATTTTCCACATGGATTTCAATGACTCCAAGTCGAGCATCATCATTGCTGCACAACTCCACATGTGCTTCAACAGCGGAGTTGGGTTCGCCATACCAAATTGGATTGCACCAGTCCCAAAACTTACATTTTCCTTTGTCCTTCTTATTTGGACACTCATAGTACAACTTTCTAGGATTCTTCTCTAATTCGGATATTCTCACAGCAGCTCTCAGGCGACAGTAACACATCTTGTTTCGAAATCGGGTATCACGAGTTTGAATGCTCATGTTGCTTGAAGTAGATATGCCGGTGTTAAACCTTATCTGCCAAAACCTGCGACAAACAAGAATTTTGTAGCTTAATTTGAATATTTATTGATTGAATAAATATTTTTCGATGATTTGATTGTTGAATTAATTGAATAATTGATGAAATTATGGTAGATTAATTTAATTATATGTGTTACATTAATTAAATTAATGTGGAGAATTTTTATATTTAAAGTATGTGTTTAATTAAATTTATTTGATTAAATACATTATTTAAATAAGTATAATGTTATCTCTAATTAATTTAATAATTAATTAGAGACTAAATGATTTGTCATTATTAATAAATGATACTTTTAATCATGTGAATATGTGATTTAATGTGGTATTATTTTACCTTATTTAAATGATTTAAATGAGATTATTTTATTAATTTAATATGTGACACGAACTTTATAATAAGTAGTTTATTAAAATAAACTAGAAAGGAGGAATAAGTGTGCTAACCAAACAAAGCCTTAAGGGGAGTTGAAGCCAGTTAACCCATTATGGGATTAACTGACATTCAACATATTGCGTCAGTTCTTTATTACGTGCCTTACTTCATCAGTTTAAAAAAAAAATCAAAGCCAGAGAGAAAACTTGAGAGAAAAAGGAGAGAATTTTGAGAAATTGAAGAATTGAAGAAGAAATCTTGTCATTATCTTGCATAATCTAGCATATTATCAAAGGTAATCCTTAAATTAAATCTCTGATTATGTTCTTCTTTAATTTCTCCATGATTGTACGTTTTGAGTTTTTCTGTAAAAGACTAACTTGGTGATTAACGAATGATAAGATTATATGTATGTTATTAGATGATTATAACATGTTTTGATACCATGTAGACATGATTTAAAGTGATTAAATCCATGTAATTATGCTCAAATTGAGTTTTTCAAAAGTTAACAGAGTATGAAAGTTGTATATCTGGCCCTTATGTACAAATTGTATGCTTTAAATTGTTTATTTAACTTAAAATTGATAGTGGGGTATAATTATACATGTTTAAATAAACAATAACAGACTACTTCAAACGGACTAATTTGGTTAGGGAAACGAGTTTACTGCGATTGATTTCATTAACTGTATCAAAAATATAAAAATAATTGCATGAACAGTGAATTTTGGCCTTTAAATTTGTTTGTTCAGATGTTTTTTAAATTTTATGTCACATCCCAAAAATTCACCTGCTAGCTTCTTTTAGCTAGGTCGGACTTCGTGCTGACTTGTATAACCTTATTCAAAACATTCATTAACTTAAAGGTAAAATACACGATAAGTTTCTATAAAAACTCGTAATATAATTGATTTGAATCGTATATAGAAATCTTAACTTCTAATAATCAGAGTATAATGCAGAAAAGTGATAATATTATAAAATATCATCTGTTCATTGTTACAACATTCCCAGGTAACTTGTTCTTATTACAAATAAGTCCTAAAAGACTTAAAAACAAATCTCCTGTAGCAGATTTGGTGCTCACATGATACTATTTAACTATAAATATTCCATAATATATAACTTCTATCTATCCATGGTTCACAGTATCCCATAACAGAAGATAATTCCTGCCAGAACGTTATCTGTGTTTTGATACCCTCACTTGGATGTATAAATTCATATCTCATGAATACTTCTTTCATATCGATATTCCCTATCTATCTGACATTCACAGTATTAATGATAAGATTGTTGTTGGAAACTGAGGGGCGCATTCCGGTAAAGGTGGCCACCTTACCGGCGCTCATTAAGTGTAACCTCAGTGCCTTACAGAACTTTCCAACATCATTTAAATACCCTCATTCAGATGTATAGTTCGTATAGATACTGTACTAAACTCAGTACAATTCTTCTAAACAATTTAAAGATCAGAGTATAACGCATTCGATATCATAAAGGATGATAATATATTTTATATCATTAAGTTCAATTACATCGTTCTCAGTACTAAGTTATTACAACAAAGCCTTATAAAATACTTGAATTATTCACAAGAGTAAGTAAATCTAATAAACATGTCATTTTTCTTTGTCTGTACCAGAGGTGCTGGGATTATCATTTAAAAGCTGCAAAGAAGATATGCGCAAGAAATGAGCTACAAATGCTCCAACAAGTTTTCATTTAAAAATTTAAACACAATGTATTTGATTTGAAAGATGTCAGTTGATGTATAACTGAGGGTTCTGTACCGGAACCATATATTTCATTTAGTTGTATCAGTATTCAATGACTTAGAACCATTTGATTTCGGATATCTAGTAGGGGATCAGCCTCACCAATATCCTAGGAGTATGCATATCATCCTACCATTTATGTCAATTTTATTCCATTGGCGTCACACTACCTTATCATAAGGCTTTCGAGATCACCTTCCATCCAAGGTGTCTCATTTTACTCAGTATATGATGTCGTACCAAAACAATTTGGTTTGACACAAGAAATTTAAGCTTTAATATATGAACAATGATTCATTTCTAAGTTATGCTGAACAAGAAGCAATAACTTCACAATAATCGATAGCAAGATATAGAAGACTTGCATAAATATAAGTTGAGTAAGGTTAGGACACTTGCCTCGGATATCTTTTACAGTGAATATAACGGTCTAAACGTTCGTCGTAAATCCTATACGATTATAAGTTTATGTAGACAATTAAGCATTGAACAATTAAATCTTTTAAGTTTTATTTCGGATATCATAACCGTATATAAATAAGACTTCTTTTACAATATATGAAATAATTTTAACATTATAACTGCTTACAGAATGAATATTTTTCAACTATATTTAAAATAAATTGAGCATTATAACTGCTTGCAAAATGAATATTCGGCTATTATATTTTGAGAAAATGTCAGTATTATAACTGGCTTATAAAATGAATATTCGACTATTATATTTGAGAAAATTTTAAGCATTATAACTGCTTATAAAATGAATATTCTTACTAAATACTTGAAGAAAATCGGAACATAGTAACCTGCTTATAAAAGTATATTTTTCTAATATATAAGAGAAATAAATCGGACATTATAACTGCTTATAAAAGTAATATATTTTACTAAATATATAAAGAAGAATGAAAATAATAACCACTAGAGTAAATACCATCTTGTAGTTGCTAGCTTTTACTTCCAATCGCGCAGATGCTTCGATGCTTAGAAAGTAATTTTTATCTCACAATATCTCTCAGAATATAAATATAGAGTGTTTTTGCTCTTGAACTGCTCTTGAAAATAGTAAGGAATGAATGAACTTAGCTTGCTATTTATAGGAAAACCAAGTTTCACTAATTGCACATTAGGGGCTCGACTTATTACACTTTGGTACCTAGGTTAATTACACTTTAGTACCTAGCAAATTCTTAGAATATTCTTCTAAGCTCCTCAATGAAAATATCTTCCAAGCTCGACAATGCAGCTTGCAGTTGAACCTATCTTCTAAGCTCCTCAATGAAAATATCTTTCAAACTCGACAATGCAGCTTGCAATCTAAGCTCCTTAATGAAAATATCTTCTAAGCTCGACAGTGTAGCTTGCAATTGAACCCATCTTCTAAGCTCCTCAATGAAAATATCTTCCAAGCGAGACAATGCAGCTTACAATCTAAGCTCCTCAATGAAAATATCTTCTAAGCTCGACAATGCAGCTTGCAATTGAACCAATCTTCTAAGCTCCTCAATGAAAATATCTTACCAGCTCGACAATGAAGCTTGTTACTGTAAGCACGACAAAGCATTATATTAGTTTAAGCACGACACAACAGCTTACTAAAAATAATTTGTCAGGATGCTTTTTGGTCAAATCGTGGGAAGCACGACAAATTATTTTGTCAATGTAAGCACGCCTAAGCAGCTTGACCAAAAATTTTTATTTGACATAATTTATCGTTTACACTATATAATCACAAAACACCTGCTTCAAAATATCATTTAGATCTTTATTTAAGCACATATGATACAAAATTTGAATCTCATTGGGGTTTAAGATTTTAAACTTCTCGATACCTAGTTTTAGGTCACTAAATTAACCTCTAACCATATACAATCGTATTTATAAGCCTCATAAATATTTAGGGTATTACATTCACCCTTACTTCAAAGAATTTCGTCCTCGATATTAACTTTACAGCTAATTTTAGTCATTCAGTATCATATTTATAAAGTTCTATAAATATTCAGGATATTAACAGTTTATGTTGTGAAAATCACTATATACATGTTAGGTTTTAAGTTTTACATTATGTATGATGTCTGGGTATGTTTAATTTGACAAAAGAATAACAAGATTGGAAATTTTTTGGCCTGTTTCTGCATTCTTCGCGAAACTGCAGAAACTAGAATTTGTGATTCTCTCGCCCCCGACGAGCTCAATGAACTGAGTTTTCTTGCCCCGGCGGGAGCTTGCCCCGACGAGAGTTTTGTGAAGGAATTTCTCGCCCTCCCCGGCGGGGACCTCAACTCAAATCTCCGCCCCGACGAGAGTTTTGTGAAGGAATTCCTCGCCCCGGCGAGACTTTCTGAAGGATTTTCTCGCCCCGGCGGGGATTAAAAAAAAAGAGAGAGTAAAAAGAAGAGAGTAAAAATTTTATTCTCTCTTTTTGATCATGGTATAAAATCGTAGAGATACCTAAAGCTTAGGCTAATGTATAAAATGAATACTAAAATACTGTAATGGGTGGTAAGCATATACCCACTGATTGTCCGGTGTTAACTGAGATATTAAAATGGAAATTTTGGATGACAATGAATCCTGACGTGTTTATAATACTGTAACTAATTATTGTTACTGTTTTATAAACCGAATGTATAGGTTGATTAAAGAACGTGAGTCTTAAATTTATAGTCTACACATGAGGCAAGTATCTTATCCTTACTTTTACGTTTATGCAAGTTTCTACCTTGATCTATTATTTCGTTGAAAGCAAGCTACCTAATACTACCTTGATTTCAATTACGCAAGTTCCTAAATTTCATTATCTTAGAATGCAAGCTTCATAATGCTATTACTTACTTGAGTAAGTTATTATTCCTATTCCATTCAATTTCATGGATTCAATGAGAAGTTCTAAATAACTTTTTTGTAATACGTCAGTTGTACAGAATTTACCCAATTGTACCTTTTGCGAGATTTAGTCCTTGATTCTTGAATATTAATTACATTTTTATTGAACCTTGATTGACTAGCGAGCCCTTACTTATTCGACTAGTCCGTAGTTGATGAGCGTTCTAAATTCTAAAAACGTTATTGAAGTAAATCCAAACCAAACTTCCTTTGGTGTGGACTCCGATGTCAAACTGAGATGAACAACCCTTATACAAGGGATTTTATTTACACGTTAGCATTAAGATGTTGTGCACATACATAGTACAAAGGGTTGATCCCCCTAAGTACGAGAAGTAAGGTCCATATAGTCTTACGACTGTTAAAGGTTTAAAGTAGAAATACTTGATAACCTGGGACATAGTTCGTGGTCTTAAGACCCTCAGACGTTCTTTTGAATCTTGTCTTACATTCTTGACTCAAAAGCTGAATCTTCGATTATTCGATATCCATTATTTATTCCCATGTTATTGATATTATTTTATTGTGTTACTTGCTGGCGATTGTTGCTCACCCTTGCATAATAACATTGCAGCTAAAGTTGAAAGAACTGATGAGCCATCCACTAGTAAGGGCAAAGGAAAAGCAAAACAAGTGATGAAGACTTGTTATATTTGTTTAAGTGATGTTTTATGTAATAGACTTAAGTATGTTTTCCGCATTGATGTTATGTTAAGGTTAGATAACTTGGGATTTGTTTATTAATGAATGTTGTAAACCCTTGATGGGAGATTTCCTATTTCTATTAAGAGTTTTCATTTATATTTGAATGGGTAGTTAGATATGATGTGATGTTTTTAGATAGTGAAACACCAAATCCTGAGGAAATGAAGTACCCCGGATTTGGGGTGTCACAGGTTTGGTATCAAAGCTGTAGGTTATGAACCTTAGGTGGGGAAACCTTAGGGTAGTAGCCTTTTAAGAGTCAGACAATATAGTGGTGATAAACTCTTATCGAGTTTTTAAGGAATGAATTATGGAAATTCATTAAAGATAATAAAGACTTTATATGCTATGTGCTTATGTGTTTACAACCTATGTGTCACGTGTAGTATCGAGTATTAATTAAAATTTAAACTTTGTTATCAGGATGTCAGATATTGGAGAATTCAGTCAGGCTAGGGAGATTGAGCCCCGTGATATCTATGTTATCCAGGAGCAGTTGATACATAGAGAGCCATCTCCATTGATCACGGTTGTGGGTCAGGAGTATGAGCCTGAGTCTGATCCAGAGGAGGATCCTGAGGAGACAGAGACTGAGGAGGATGATGAGGATTCCGAGGAGATACCCATTGCCTCTGTTGATGTTGAGATGTACAATGCCTTGTATGATCGTACCATAGAGTTGCAGGACAGAGTCAGAGATTGGGAGAGACTGGCAAATATACGCCAGACTTTTATAGAACAGAAGGATGAGAAGATTGAAGATCTTGAGATACGTCTCGGAGACGTAGAGTGGAAGTTAGTTCAGGCAGAGAGTCAAAAAGAAGACTTGCTGGCTAAGAATGAAAAGATGAAACTTGAGATTCAGAAATTAAAGGATGATTTGAGTGAGGAGTCAACAGAACGTGCTAGAGAAGAGGATGCTTGGATGAATAACGCTCGACGTGCAGAAATTTCCGAAGAAGGTGAACGGGCAAAGAAGGCTAAGATTGAGGAGACATACTATACTTTCCAGACAGCGATTGATAGGGCCCAAGATCGAGTTCTCCACTATCCAGTTCAGTTCGAGGACTTGCCATGGTACATGTTGGATCGCAGGACGATGTGCCGTATCATGGAGGAAGAACGTAGACAGGCAGTCCGACGCCTTAGTAGGCCATGATAGGAGAAGTTTTGAATTATGTGTAAATATTTATGGTAGTTAATGATGTAAATTCCAGCGTGATTATACACAATGGAATATGACTATTTAATCCTAAAGATTGTTTGATCTTGGGATAGTTGATGTAAATAGCAGTGATGCTATCTTTCTATGTTTGAGACTTTTGAATTAATGAAATATCAGTTTTATTTGAAGATGTTATGTGTTAAATGTTTAACCTGAAATGTTTGAGTTAAATGTTGAACACTTAAGAAATTGAGTGATGATCTAATAAGCGCATATTCTTGAACAGAAAATGCCGCCGAGACGCCATCCACGTCAACAAGCTCAGGAGAGCTCTACTAACAACAACAACGCCAATGCTAATCCTGTTCAGCAATTGGTGAACCTTTTGGCTGGACCACTTGCGAATCAGCCGCAAGCTCCACCAGTGACGTCATTTAAGGATTTCAAAGCGGTAAGACCGCCAGAGTTTAGGGGTTCCCTGAACCTGATCGAAGCCCAAACCTGGGTGATAGAAATGGAGAAAGTATTTGACGTTGCTAGGGTTAGTGATGACCAAAAGACTGCCTTTGCAACGTTCATGCTTAAATCGGAGGCTAGCTATTGGTGGCAGGCGAATAAGGTTCGAGGAGGTCAGGGTGTAATCGTATGGGATAGATTTAAGGAGATGTTCTTTGAGATGTACTTTCCGACGAGCTCGCGTAACCAGATGGAGATTCAATTTTTAGAGTTGAAACAGGGTACCATGACTGTACCGGAGTACGCGGCGAAGTTTAATGAGTTGGCTAGGTTCGCAACTTACCACGTGAATACGGATGAGAGGAAGGCGAGGAGATTTGAACAAGGATTGAAGCCATGGTTGTACAGCAAGGTGTCAATGTTCCAATTGAACACTTTTGCCAGAGTTTTAGAGAAGGCGATTATTGCCGAAGGTGGGAGTGATGCTCTGACTAAGTATAACCCAGGATGCAGAAGAAGAAGAAGAGAGGTGAAAATGAGAGTAATAAGGCAAGTGGTAGTAGCAGTGGTGGTCACAACCAGGAGAGGAAGTGGAATGATAATGGATCTGCTGGAAATCAACAGGGAGGTCAGAAGAAGAAGGTAGAAGCGTGTGTTACGTGTAGGAAGAATCACATAGGAATTTGCCTAAAGGGGAAGATGGTGTGCTATAATTGCAACCAGGAGGGCCACATAGCACCGAATTGTCCGAATCCAAAGAAGGGCGCTTGTTTCACATGTGGATCGAAGGATCATCTGGCTAGGGATTGCCCCAAGAAAGCAGCAGCAGGAACAGGATCAGGAGGAAATAAGGGAAACAGTGGTGGTAGCACGTTGACTATAACCGGATCTGCACCAACAAACCAACCTACTGCCAGAACTTTCAACATGACCGTGCAAGATGCCGTGTAGTCTCGCGATGTGGTGTCAGGTATCATTCCGATCAATAATATAGATGCTTATGTATTTTTTAATTCGGGTGCTACTTGTTCATTTATATCTGATGACTTTGCTAAGAACTTAGAATTGCCTAGGGAGGAATTAGATTACGCTTTGAACATAGAATTTGCGAATAGGAAAATAATTCCTGTTAGGTACGTACACAAGAACTGTAAAGTGAATATTAAGGGAAATGTGATGACAATAGATCTGATCCTAATCAAACTTGGGGAATTTGACGTTATTTTGGGCATGGATTGGCTATTCAATTATGGAGCAATAATTGATTGCCAGAAGAAACGTATTAACCTTATGACTCCGTCAAAGGTAGTATTTTACGGCAGTAAATTGCCTAGACAAGCGAGTTGTCTGACGATGATGCAGGCCAGGAAGTTGTTAAGACAAGGTTGTGTGGGATACTTAGCCTACATAGTAGATACTCGAAAAGAGAGTCCGAAATTAGAAGAGATACCTGTCGTAAGGGACTTTGTAGACGTCTTTCCAGACAATTTGTCAGGACTTTCGCCAGATAGGGAAGTTGAATTCGTAATCGATTTAGCACCAAGCACTGCCCCGATGTCAAAAGCTCCGTACCGTATGGCCCAGTGGAGGTGAAATAGTTAATGGTACAACTGCAAAAACTTTTAGATAAGAAGTATATTCAGCCGAGCGTATCGCCATGGGGAGCGCTGGTGTTATTTGTTAAAAAGTAGGACGGATCAATGCGACTTTGCATTGATTATAGAGAGTTGAACAAGGTCACGATTAAGAATAAATATCCATTGCCAAGAATCGACGACTTGTTTGATCAGTTGAAAGGAGCTAGATATTTCTCGAAGATAGATTTGAGGAGTGGGTATCATCAGTTGAAGGTGAGGAAAGAAGATGTACCGAAGACAGCGTTCAGAACTCGTTATGGTCATTACGAGTTTCTAGTGATGTCATTTGGTCTAACGAATGCTCCTGCAGCATTCATGGACTTAATGAACAGGGTATTTAAGCCGTTTTTGGAAAAATTTATAGTAGTATTCGTTGACGATATTCTAATTTATTCCAAAACCAAGGAAGAGCATACAGGACATTTGAAGTTGACATTGGCAGCGTTAAGAAGAGAGAAGTTATACGCTAAGTTTTAAAGTGTGAATTATGGATAGAGCGGGTGCAATTTCTTGGACATGTGATTGACAAGGATGGGATTTCGGTGGATTCGACAAAGGTCAAAGCAGTGCTTAACTGGGATCAGCCGAAAACACCATCAGAAGTAAGGAGTTTCCTTGGATTGGCAGGTTACTACAGAAGATTTATTCAAGATTTTTCCAAAATCGCGACTCCCTTAACGAATTTGACTAGAAAGACGGTGAAGTTCGTTTGGATGGAGAAGTGTAAGGAAAGTTTTCAAGAATTAAAGAAGAGGTTGAGTACGACGCCTGTGTTGTCTCTACCGGATAGCACAGGAAATTTTGTGGTGTATAGTGATGCGTCGCATAAGGGACTAGGCTGTGTGCTTATGCAAAATGGTAAGGTCATTGCGTATACGTCATGACAGTTAAAGGACTATGAGAAGGGGTATCCTACCCATGATTTGGAATTGGCCACAGTGGTATTTGCCTTGAAGATATGGAGACATTATCTTTACGGGGAAAAGTGTGAAATATATACAGACCAAAAAAATCTAAAATATATTTTTACACAGAAGGATCTGAACATACGACAGAGGAGATGGTTGGAATTGATAAAGGATTATGACTGCGAAATTTTATACCATCCGGGTAAAGCGAACGTGGTGGCCGACGCCTTAAGCAGAAAGGGATGGGAGAAATCGTTCATGATTACCGCTCAAGAGGAACTCATTACAGCAATAGCAAAACTAGAGTTGAAGGTGAAATTTCTGGAAGAGTGTGATGAAAAATTATTTCAGTTGAGAACCGGTTCAACTTTGGTGGATAAGGTTAAGGAAACACAAAATCAGGATGACGAATGTAAGAAAATCAGGAAAAGAATATCTGGAGGTATGAGGGAGTATTAAGATTCGAGGGAAGAATTTGGGTTCCGCCAGTACCAGAAATTAAGGAGGAAATTTTAAGCGAGGCTCATAATTCAAGATATTCGATTCATCCGGGTAGTACGAAGATGTACCAAGATCTCCGATAGTATTTTTGGTGGCCGAATATGAAAAGGGACGTTGCCGATTTTGTTGCCAAGTGTTTGACATGTCAAAAAGTTAAAGCAGAATAACAGAGGCCAAGTGGGCTATTACAACCGTTAGAAATCCCAGAATGGAAATGGGAGCACATCACCATAGATTTCGTAGTAGGTCTTCCGACGACTCAGAAAGGTTTCGACGCAGTATGGGTTATCGTAAATCGACTAACGAAATCAACACATTTTCTACCGATCAAGATCAGATTCAACCTAGACCAGTTGGCGAAATTGTATGTGAAGGAGGTAATTTCGAGGCACGGTATTCCAATATCTATTGTCTCAGATAGGGATCCGCGCTTCACATCGAACTTCTAGAAATGACTACAGGACTGCATTGCAACGCAGTTACGTATGAGTATGACATATCATCCACAGACCGACAGACAGCGAAAGAACGATTCAAACATCGGAAGGTATGTTACGAGCTTGCATTATGGACTTCAAAGGAAATTGGGACGATCATCTACCATTGGTGGAATTTGCATAGAACAACAGTTATCACGCAAGTATTGGCATGCCGCCTTACGAAGCGTTGTACGGCAGAAAGTGCAGAACTCCATTATGCTGGGATGAAGTTGGTGAACGTCAATTGCTCGGACCAGAACTGGTACAACAGACCGCAAAAATCATCAAAGTGACCAGGGCAAGATTGATAGCAGCTCAGGATACACAGAAGAAATATGTCGATCAACATCGTAAGGATCGAGAATTTGAGTCTGGTAGTTACGTTTTTCTTGAAGGTATCTCCTTGGAAAGGGAAGATTCGTTTTGGTAAGAAGGGAAAACTGAGCCCGAGTTTCATTGGACCCTTTGAAGTGTTAAGGAGAGTTGGTGAAGTCGCATATGAGGTAGATTTACCTCCAGCGCTGGAACACATCCAAAATGTCTTTCATGTCTCGGTATTACGACCATACAAACCCGACTACAACCATGTTATAGAGTATGAACCCCTGCAAGTTGAGAAAGATTTATCTTATGAAGAAGAGCCTGTTCAGATAGTTGACAGGAAAGAGCAAGTGCTAAGAAATAAAATTATACCTTCTGTTAAGGTGATCTGGAGGAACCACAACGCTGAAGAAGCAACGTGGGAACTCGAAGATCAGATGATGAGAAATTATCCACAGTTATTTACTTAGTCTATGTGTAGCGATTCTGGGGACAGAATCTTTATAAGGGGGGAGAATATAACGGGACAAATTAATTGAGTCGTGATTCTGGGGATAGAATCCTTTTAAGGGGGGAAAGATGTGACAAACGAGAATTTTGTAGCTTAATTTGAATATTTATTGATTGAATAAATATTTTTCGATGATTTGATTGTTGAATAAATTGAATAATTGATGAAATTGTGGTAAATTAATTTAATTATGTGTGTTACATTAATTAAATTAATGTGAAGAATTTTTCTATTTAAAGTATGTGTTTAATTGAATTTATTTGATTAAATACATTATTTAAATAAGTATAATATTATCTCTAATTAATTTAATAATTAATTAGAGACTAAATGATTTGTCATTATTAATAAATGATATTTTTAATCATGTGAATATGTGATTTAATGTGGTATTATTTTACCTTATTTAAATGATTTAAATGAAATTATTTTATTAATTTAATATGTGACACGAACTTTATAATAAGTAGTTTATTAAAATAAACTAGAAATGAGGAATAAATGTGCTAACCAAACAAAGCCTGAAGGGGAGTTGAAGCCAGTTAACCCATTATGGGATTAACTGACATTCATGTTGCGTGAGTTCTTTATTACGTGCCTTACTTCATCAGTTTAAAAAAAAAATCAAGCCAGAGAGAAAACTTGAGAGAAAAAGGAGAGAATTTTGAGAAATTGAAGAATTGAGAAGAAATCTTGTTATTATCTTGCATAATCTAGCATATTATCAAAGGTAATCCTTAAATTAATGTCTCTGATTATGTTCTTCTTTAATTTCTCCATGATTGTACGTTTTGAGTTTTCTGTAAAAGACTAACTTGGTGATTAACGCATGATAAGATTATATGTATGTTATTAGATGATTATAACATGTTTGATACCATGTAGACATGATTTAAAGTGATTAAATCCATGTAATTATGCTCAATTGAGTTTTCAAAAGTTACGGAGTATGAAAGTTATATATTTGGCCCTTATGTACAAATTGTATGCTTTAAATTGCTTATTTAACTTAAAATGGATAGTGGGGTATAATTATACATGTTTAAATAAATAATACAGAGTTCAAACGAACTAATTTGGTTAGGAAACGAGTTTACTGCGATTGATTTCGTTAACTGTATCAAAATATAAAAATAATACATGAACAGTGAATTTTGGCCTTTAAATTTGTTGTTCAGATGGTTTATGTTGTTAAAATCACTATATATATGTTAGCTTTTAGTTTTACATTATGTATGATGTCTGAGTATGTTTAATTTGACAAAAGAATAACAAGATGGGAAATTTTTGGCCTGTTTCTGCATTCTTCGCGAACTGCAGAAACTGGAATTCGTGATTCTCGCCCCGGCGAGCTCAATGAACTGAGTTTGTCGCCCCGACGAGAGTTTTGTGAAGGAATTTCTCGCCTCGGCGAGAGTTTTGTGAAGGAATTCCTCGCCCCGACGAAGGCTCGCCCCGACGAGACTTTGTGAAGGATTTTCTCGCCCCGGCGGGAATTAAAAAAAAAAAAGAGAGTAAAAAGAAGAGAGCAAAAATTTTATTCTTTCTTTGTGATCATGGTATGAAATCGTAGACATACCTAAAGCTTAGGCTAATGTATAAAATGAATACTAAAATACTATAATGGGTGGTAAGCATATACCCACTAATTGACCGGTGTTAACTGGGATATTAAAATAGAAATTTTGGATGAGAATGAATCCTGACGTGTTTATAATACTGTAACTAATTATTGTTACTGTTTTATAAACCGAATGTATAGGTTGATTAAAGAACGTGAGTCTTAAATTTATAGTCTACGCATGAGGCAAGTATCTTATCCTTACTTTTACATTTACGCAAGTTTCTACCTTGATCTATTATTTCGTTGAAAGCAAGCTACCTAATACTACCTTGATTTCAATTACGCAAGTTCCTAAATTTCATTATCTTAGAATGCAAGCTTCATAATGCTATTACTTACTTGAGCAAGTTATTATTTCTATTCCATTCAATTTCATGGATTCAATGAGAAGTTCTAAATTCCTTTTTTGTAATACTTCAATTGTACATAATTTACCCAATTGTACCTTTTACGAGATTTAGTCCTTGATTCTTGAATATTAATTATATTTTTATTGAACCTTGATTGACTAGCGAACCCTTACTGATTCGACTAGTCCATAGTTGATGAGCGTTCTAAATTCTAGAAACGTTATTGAAGTAAATCCAAACCAAACTTCCTTTGGTGCGGACTCCGATGTCAAACTGAGATGAACAACCCTTATACAGGGGATTTTATTTACGCGTTAGCGTTAAGATGTTGTGCACATATATTGTAGAAAGGGCTGATCCCCCTGAGTACGAGAAGTAAGGTCCATATAGTCTTACGACTGTTAAAGGTTTAAAGTAGAAATACTTGATAACCTGGGACATAGTTCGTGGTCTTAAGACCCTCAGACGTTCTTTTGAATCTTGTCTTACATTCTTGACTCAAAAGCTGAATCTTCGATTATTCGATATCCATTGTTTATTCGTATGTTATTAATACTATTTTATTGTGTTACTTGTTGGGTGATTGTTGCTCACCCTTGCATAATAACATTGCAGCTAAAGTTGAAAGAACTGATGAGCCATCCACTAGTAAGGGCAAAGGAAAAGCAAACAAGCGATGAAGACTTGTTATATTTGTTTAAGTGATGTTTATGTAATTGACTTAAGTATGTTTTCCGCATTGATGTTATGTTAAGGTTAGATGACCTGGGATTTGTTTATTAATGATGTTGTAACCCTTAATGGGAGATTTCTATTTTTATTAAGAGTTTTTATTTATATTTGAATGGGTAGTTAGATGTGATGTGATGTTTTTTGATAGTGAATACCAAATCCTGAGAAAACGAAGTACCCAGATTTGGGGGTGTCACAAAACCACCATAACATTGATTTCTTTTAGAGACATTCCACAGTTGGTAATTCACAGAGCATTAGCGTTACACATGAACAAAAAGATTCATATTCAACTTTTCCAAATAAGACTTTTTTGGGGAACAAAGTAAGTATTTTTCAAAAGTTAGTTGGTTTCATTTAGCAAAAAAAAAGTTGATTGGTTTCAGTTCTAACATTAAATGGTTATATTCTTGAATTCTTTCTGTTTTATTTCACAGGCTTTAGACTAATTACTTATATCAAAGAGCTCATATTATGGCATCACATACAGACATAATGCATTATAGGCTTAACCAATAGTATCTTGATATAGTTTTGCACACCACATAATAACACAAGGCAAATATTACCCCACCTCTGTTTCAAGAATTAAAAGTAAAATAACTCTAGTCATCAGCAAAACATTGCGAGGAAAATCACAATGCAGGTATCTTATATAGTAGTAGATCAAAAGTTTCACCCAAATATTCCTACAATTATAGACTTACGCCTGTTCAAAATGAAACCATTTCTTATGTACATCACCCTCAGCTGGAAGCCATATATATAAACTTTATAGTAATAAAAACTTCATTAAACCAACAGAGTGACTAATTTCCTCTCAAGAAGCTTAATGGGTTTGACGAAATCAAAACCCTTGAAATGAACCCTAGATTTCATTTGTAACGATCGGAAATTCTGAAATTGCCTTATAATTCTAATTTTTGAATATTAATGAATATATTATATTTTATTAATATTATTTTTGTGTTGCATGTTTAAAGGTTGTGTGACAACCTAGATTATGTGAATGCATGAAATTTTACGTGTTATAGTTTTGTTTAAGTGAATAATTGATTTCGCGTAGCGTCGCTAAATCACTATTCACGTGGCACATTTCTCGAGGCACTATTCATGCCATATATTTTTCGTCTTTTTCGATGTTGAATAATTTCATAAATACGTGGATGCGTACAAATAATTTTTTCAAGTGTCAAAAATTTTATTTGAGTTGATACGTGATTTTATCCGTATCCGAAATATGTTATATGGGTGTTCCGAATAATTGGACAAATTCCATAACAATTATTTTTATGCGTCCCAATAATTTATGGGAGTACCCATTTTAATTTTGGGTAGAGTTATTTACCAGTTTTGGTACAAAAATGGGAGTTTTCGGATATATTTTTGGTGTTTTCGGGTATTTATTTTGGCTTGTTACTCCAAGTGGGAACCACCCAACCATATTAGACCAATCAAATGAGAGCAAGGAGGGAGGTTGCCGGCAAGTTTGATTTTTTGGCCTCCTTGAGCCTCAAACCTATTTTCTCCCAAAATTCCTCCGCTTCTCTCAAATAATTCATTCCCTCCCATTCCATTCCTTGGCTAAGTTCAACAGAGAGAGAGAGAGAGAGAGAGCCGCAGAAAAGAAAGGAGGAAGGAGTCGCCGGAAGTCGCCGAAAAAGAGAAGAAGGTCGCCGAAAAAAGGAAGGAGGAAGAAGAAGAAGGCACGGGTAGAAGAAGAAGAGAATCCAAGCAAGGAGAACCCTCAATCAATCCTAGCCGAGCTTCTTAATCATCTAGAAAGGATTTACAGAGGTAAACACCAACCAAATCCTTTCCATTCGATTTCTTGTTAAGTTTTTCAAGTTTTTCTTAGTTGTGAGCTCTTAAGTTTGTGGGTCGGATTTATGGCGATTCTTGGTGTTTTTGTTTATGGTGATTGTTTGTAAATGTTCTTAAGAGGTTATGTAAGCCATTAATAACATCAAAGTGGAACAAAAACGCAAGAAATCCTTACCTTGGCTTAATGGAGCAAGAATAATGGACTTTGGACATGAACTTGGACATTCGGACTTTTTAGAGGACTGTAAAGCTATGATTTCGTGTTTGTTAATTTTGTTTGTTAATATGGTATTGTAGTTTCATGGGTTAGGAAGCTAACCCAGTTGGAATGGAGTAAAAAGGAGTTAAAACGAGTTCGTAGTAATGATTTTTGTAAAACTTGTCAAGAACTCGAAGAACAGAGTATGAACTTTACACTTTGGCTTAAGATTTGACGATGTTAATATTAATGGGTAGCTCTGCATTTTTGATATGTTGTAGCCCCATGAGTTAGGAGTCCATAGAGTCCGAAATGGACCAATTTGCTTGTGTATTGAAGGAGTTATGGGGGTTGGAGTGGCCGGAGGCCGGAGTCGCGAACTGGGAACAAACCCAGAATCCGGCTACTGCAGAATGGCACCGCAGCGCCAGTCATAAGCCCTGCAGCTCACGCTGCAGCAAGGGGTAAGTTGGTAAAAGACCGGGACTCACGCCGTAGTGTGAGGCCTAAGCTCTAAGGCTCACGCCGCAACGTGAAACCCTGTCATGGAGAAAACGCGGGACTCACGCCGCAGCGTGAGGTCCAGTGCTAAGGCTTAGCGCTGCAGCGCCAGTGCCGTGTTCGGCTTGGGTCGGGTCGGTCAGACCGGATCGGGTCGGGTCGGACCTAATGAATCCTTTTCAACGGGTCCAACACTTATATATTTCTTTGTACTAAATGATTAGACAGGTTAGTTAAGCATATTTTGTTAAGCCCTAAATGCTTAATTGTTTTCCAAATATCAGCCAAATTGATATTGTCTTAAGGCGTAAATTGTGTAACCTGGATGCAACTCACATTTGGTTTATGCGTCTATTGGACCACTCATCAGTAATAATCATCATTCATTGTTTCATTTGAACTTTGATTATGTCGTTTCAGCTATTTCATCAATGTTCATAAATCGTTGGTCTATGCAGCTATTATTCTCATTCATTCATGATATATCTTCTTTATTCATTTTAAACTTGCTGAGCAAAGTAGTTGCTCACCCTTGCTATATCATGAACCTATTGCAGTTAAGCCGGGGAGTTCCAAAGCGGACAAAGGCAAAGGAAAGCTTAAGGAATAGTTATATGTATTATCCCGTTATGAAATCGTGTAATCGTTTTGTATTATTATTGTATTCTGCAATGTATTTATTTAAGGTTATAGACCTTGGGACCGTAGTAAACCTTTTGTAATAAACAACATATGTTTATTTATTCCGCATTAGTTGATTTATGTTGTTTAGAGGTGTATGGATGTATTTTATCGTGAGCACCAAATTCGAGGTATTGGTACCTGAATTTGGGGGTGTCACATCATTCATTTGGTTCAAATAGAAAATTAGAAAATACCTTGCGAATGCGTCGGTTAGGGTCTTTCCACTTGCGTCGCCGGAGTTTTCGGCCGGAGCTTTAGCAGATTTTCCCAAAATCGGCGTTGATCTTGGGAGACATAGAGAGGAGAGACAGAGAGTAGCTGGTTCTATTGTTAGAGAGAGTGATTTGAATGAAATGGCAATTTTTTTCTTCTTAACCCGCCCAAACAGATTTTGACCTGCTTTGAGTTCGCGTGTGTATTTTCCCAACCCATCTCTGTCCTGGACCGTTGGATATCATCCAATGGATGATATGAAAAGTTCAAAAATTAAGGCATATCCGGGCTCTGTGACACCCCCAAATTCAGGTACCAATACTTCGAATCTGGTGCTCACAATAAAATACATCCATAACACCCCCTCTAAACAACATAAATCAACTAATGCGGAATAAATAAACATATGTTATTTATTACAAAAGGTTTACTACGGTCCTAAGGTCTATAACCTTAAATAAATACATCGCAGAATACATTAATAATACAAACTACTCCACGATTACATAACAGAATAGTACAATTAACTAGTCCTTAAGCTTTCTTTTGCTTTTGCCCGCTTTGGAACTCTCCGACTTAACTGCAATAGGTTCATGATATAGCAAGGGTGAGCAACTACTTTGCCCAACAAGTTTAAAATGAATGAAAAGATATATCATGAATGAATGAGAATAATAATCGCATAATTCGATAATTTAAGAACATTGAAGAAATAGCTGACAGTATAATCAAAGTTCAAATGAAGAAATGAATATTGATTATTTACTACTGAGTGATCCAATAGACTATGAACTTTTTGGCCAAAGGATCAGTCATTCAACTAACCCTTTTAAACGCCTGGCCCGTCAGTAGTGCTTGAGGGAATCAGCCTCGAGTATCTTATGTATATGCATAACATTTAACTCTGACTGCATCAGACAACCGACACATTAAAATCCCCTAATAAGGGTTGCTCTCTCAGTCCAAGAATTCATACCAACAATCGGTTTAGATAGCTTTTAAAATAATAACCTGTACATGTCTAGCCGAAACAAATGGCGTAGACTATTTCCTTAAATTGTTCATGAATAAAGAACTTAAACGTTTCACGGTCCAACAACATATACTGAATTCAAATGCACAAGGTGCGAATATCAGTAATTATCTTTGATGTGGAGTAATTGACAATAATTATTCCACTAATATGGTTTGAAAGTAATAACTTCATTTGAGTCATGAAACTTGCAACAATATACAACATTTGTCTTGCCAAAATAAAGATAGTTGAGTAAGGAACTTGCAATAATATAGAATGATTGCTCAATTAATAAATAACTCGCACAATAAATAAAAGTTGTACGATTGAGAAATCCTGTCCAATATTAAATTGAGTTAGGGTAAGGAAACTTGCCCAACACAAGGGTTAGACAAGTGTTAGGAAAAACTTGCACAATATTCAACATGTGCATAGGATAGGAAACCTGCTCAATATAATTCGAGTAAGGTTAGGGAAACTTGCCTGGTGCGTCTGCTACAATATTACAACATACGCTCCTTAATATCCTACACAATTAAGTACATATTCACATAACAATTAGTCAAATATCGGATACCAAATATTTATTTATACAACTTTATAATGTCCCATTCATATAAGAACAAAATATTAAACAAGGTTATGCCCCCTAGTTACGTCGTTACGACGCTTGTACGTCCGTACGCCAAACTTGCCTATTCGAATATCCAAGCGATACGTAATTACGTACGCCTAGCACGCCCATTCGATTTATCTAATACTCATTAGTTAATGCTAAGTATCATTATCATTCGATTTATCTAATACTCATTAGTTAATACTAAGTCTCACGCAGCCTTAGTGAGACCACGGAGGCTGCGCCAATGCCCAGGTGTTGCATATTGCTTCCTACGCGCGATTTGACCCTTTTTCACTCCAACCTTTATAACTTCTTCCATACACGTTCAAATTGTCGGAAGCATTACACGTTGCACATGCGCATGATCGACGCCCTCCGTTTGCACAACAATCCTAAAAACAGTCAATTTCATAATTGATCTAGATGGTAAATTTTAATTTTAATTAATGAAGTTTTAGGTCTATCTCTAAGCTTTCCGGATCATCTTGAATCACCCTAATCCGAGTTCGTATGAGAAAGTTATGGTCATTTTACTAAGAGGTGTTCATGCTAAAATTTTTGGATTCAGGTAGTCGGCGAGGCCTCCGTGAGAATCATGGAGGCTGCGCCAATAGGGCAGCGAGGCCTACGTGAGGATCATGGAGGCTGCGTCAAACCAACCAGTGAGCTTAGCGAGGCCTCCGTGAGACCACGGAGGCTGCGCCAATGCCCAGGTGTTGCATATTGCTTCCTACGCGCGATTTGACCCTTCTTCACTACAACCTTCATAACTTCTCCCATACACGTTCAAATTGGTCCGTTCTGAACTCTATGGACTCCTAAGACAGAGGGCTACAACATATCAAAAATTCAGAGGTACCCATGAATATTAACATGGCTAAATATTAGGCCAAAGTACTAAGTTCATACTCTGTTTTGAATGTTCTAAGTGTTCTTCACTAAACCACCACCAAATCTTTGTTTTAATCTCTTTTTACTCCATTCCAACTGGGTTAAACTCATAACCCATGGAAGTACAACATCATAATAACAAACGAATTATACAAACACGAAATCATAGCTACAAAGTCCTCTAAATCGTCCAACAGTCCATGTTCATGTCCAAAGTCCATTGTTCTTCATGTTCTTCATCCTTTAAGCATAGGTACGGATTATACTTGTGTTTTTGGTTCCACTTTAATGTTATTAATGGCTTATAAGGTCTCTTAACAATATCTACAAACAATCATAACAAACAAAAATAACAAGAATCGTCATAAATCTGACCCACAAGCTTAAGAGCTCAAAACTAAGAAAACTTAAAAAACTTAACAAGAAATCGAATGGAATAGATTTTATTGATTGTTTACCTCTGTAAATCCTTCCTAGATGATTAAAAAGATTGGCTAAGGCTTGCTTGAGTTCTTGTTCCTTGCTTCGGCTTCCTTCTCTTCTTCACCCGTGCACCACCTCTCTCTCTCTAAACTTCTTCTTCTTCCTTCTTCCTTCGTCTTCCTTCTCTCTTTCTACAGCAACTCTCTCCTTCTATCTCTACTAGCTAGTAGCTGGACTAGACAAGGAATGGAAGAAGAAAGGAAATGGCATGGAGACTTGTAAATGGAGCTTCAGGAGAATGAAATAGAATGGGGAAGGAGAATGGTTGCTATGTTTGGAACTCAATGCAATTTGTCTCCCAAAAAATAGGCTTGCCCGACCACTCCCTCCATGCTCTCATTTGATTGTGCCAAAATGGTTTTGTTGTTTCCCACTTAGTGTGACAAGCCAAAATAAATACCTAAACACACAAAAATATATCTGAATACTCCCACTTTTGTACCCAATTTGGTAAATAACTTTACCCAAAATTAAAATGGGTTCTCCCATAAATTATTGGGACGCATAAAAATAATTATTACGAGATTTGTCTATTTATTCGGAACACCCATATAATACATTCGGATACGGATAAAATCACGTATCAGCTCAAATAAAATTTTCGACGCTTGAAAAAATTATCACTTCGCTCACACATTAATGAAATTTATTAAAATCGAAAAAGACACAAAAATATAATGGCGTGAATAGTGCATCGGGAAACGTGTCCGGTGAATAGTGATTTAGCGATGCTACGCGAAATCAATTATTCACTTAAACAAAACTATAACACGTAAAATTTCATGCATTCACATAATTCAGGTTGTCACACAACCTTTAAATATACAATACAAAATAATATTAATAAAATATAATATATTCATTAATATTCAAAAATTCGAATTACAAGGCAAGTCCAAAATTCCCGGTCGTTACAGGCTTTCAGATGTGATCAGGACTCTATATATACATACATATATATATATATGTACATCAGCAAATAGTTTTACCTTTATACTTTAGTGGATTACATCAATCATTCCTTCAAGTAACAGCTGGTGCGGTTATGGATGAGATCAAACTACTATGTGAATAATGGAAGCTTTGCATCAAAAATTACTGTCCATAAACTATCAGTATACGACAAGGAGAAAAATGATGTATACTCTCAATAAGAGTGATCAATTAAAATATTAATTGAATAAAAGATGTGTTTCTACTTGGTTTGTATCCTTTTGCATGCATTTAACATTAAAAGTTAAACATAAAAGATTCATTGAGTAGAGACTTTATATAGGAAACTATATCCAAAGTAAGCTTTACCTATTTGGCATTTGGAGGTCTAAGATCCTCGATTTCATTTGAAAATATGAGAAGGTCCCAACTACTAATTAACGACCAAGTTAGGATTATCCAATCAGTTAATTACAAGTAATCAGGGTAGTTGGGCATCGCTGCCCTTCTCAGTAAGACCTCCCTAGTTATAGCTAATAAAAAAGAACTGACCTAGCAAGTAAGATTCTTTTTTTAGAAAACAATTGTTGGACAATAATATGGTCTGCCAATAGTTCACTTAACATAAGTTTTGTGCGAGTCAGACAAGTGAGCTTTCCAGCATGATCATTATCGCAGGACAGATAAGTTATTGTTGTATGAAGTTATTGTATGTGAACATCATATTAAGAGGTAGGCCACCAACTCGACAAAAGGAAGGTTCCATCTACTTGAAACTAGTACCAAATTATCAATTCATGAAGGATGTTTCCATAACTTGCGGACTCTCACAAAGGATGAATGCAAGCTTTGGAGATTGCATTTTAAAGCCAGTATTAGGGCCAAAAAGGAATGTATTAACATATAGTGGAGTAACATTTGAGGATCGAAACTCCAAAGTATGGAACCATGAGTTTAAATATCGTGCTAAAAGCTTTAATATTTAGATCTAATATGGTAAGTAGAACTTGAGTAAAGTTTTTCGGTCTCTTAAAACTTGAAAGATAAGGTCCAAGTTTTATCCCCTGCACAAATTTATGCGAGTTTAATTGTGATAACACACAAAGCCAACAAAAGGTTTAAATGGTGTGTGTTGACAACGTATCATATTCCCAAATTAGGTTAAACTGTTATGATTCTACGTAACTTGGTGGATTTCATTTTAGTAAATATAGCATAAGCTAAATGAGCCTACAGTAGTCTACAAGAATATCTACAAATAGACTTTGGAGCAATCCTGCAGATCATCCTCAAGTTATTCAACCTTTTACCCAATATTTAGATGATAGATTAACCCTAATATGCATGGCTACAAACTAGGCTCTTAGGCTAGCAAATATATCAAACACAAAAGGGAATAAGAAGTGTACAACTCTTCAAACTTTAAGGGAATATATATAATTTTTTTCTTCACCTACTGAATTTACTCAAACAAACAATGGTGATTGTAAATCCATCTCAATCTAATAATAGGAACTGATATAGGTGCTCTGATCATTCTAGTGCTATACATTTCTAACAAGTTCAATAGTTTGAGTAAACGTTACTTAATGGATTATAATATCAATACTTCAGTAGTATTTTGAAGGAGCAAGTAGATAGCAATCAAGCACAAACTTGAAGATCTTACCATAGAGGATCAATCAATCTTCAACCAAATTATCATGTTGGCGAAGTGGTGTGTTGTCACAGACAACTAAAAATAAAACCTTACTCGAAAAAATATCTATGTAGTAGTGCAAGTAAGAGTCAATCCCACAGAGAGTGATTAATCTACTTTTATACTTTGTATACCAAAAAGGGGGGTTTTGAATGTTGTTGAATAAAGTAAATAAATATGCAAATAACGTAAAATAATCTAATGAAATAAATCAGAGAAACGAGCCTTGGATTAATTTAACTTTCACCTTCAGAAACTTACACTAATCATTGACTCAAGTATAAATAATTAATATTTTGAATATTCACCGTTGGAATTACTTGTGCGTCTTTCCTTATTTGTAGTTAGACAGAAACAAGTAATCTAAATAACCCTAACTACTAAACAACTTTAGACAAGTGCTGAAAGTTTAATCTAGTAGCAGTTTTAAGAATTAAAAAGACCGATGAAGCTAAACCACATAAGCTCAAGCAGTTGCATTTAATTTAGTTGATTATTCTTTCTAAGATGTAATAATCTTCTGATCTGCAGTTAATTATTAACCTTAGTTGCTTTATAAATTAGAGTGACCAAATAATTACGGATTTGATATCTAATTTAGCAGTAGATTTCAACGAATAATAAACTAGTATGCATCCTAGCAACTAAACATATCAATCGTAAAATTTAAGTGTAAAAGAATAATCAATATTCAAAATAATAATCAAACAATTAAAACCAATTAGATCTTACAATGTAATAATTTGAGGCTTCCGACTCCTTAAACCAAGAATAGAAGTTTAGTTACATATGGCCATGAATTCACCAAAGAATAATAGAGAGAGTTTTCTAGCTAAGAATCCCTCTCTCCAGTGTCTAATAACATGTATTTATAGTTTACATAGGAAAACCCTAACTTAAGAAGAAAAATAATCCAATTTAGAATACAAAACTGGCTGATCCACGACAGTAGCCACGCCTTAACGTCGCAGTTCTTGAATCCACTGTCACGGTCCTCTAATGCAGCACCGCGACTCTAGACCTTCTGTAAGTTTTTTTCTTTTTGCGTTTTTACACACCCATTTAATCCTCCAAAGTCGCGGACTCCTTCAATTGCACCTTAAATCAAAATATAAGAATAATGAGTATTTTTCGGCACAAAATAAAGACAAAAGATCAAGCATTAAGGGATAAAAATATAATAAATTCCATACTCATCACGAAGGTTCACTAAAAGAGCATTGGCCACCTTAAGTAAAGAAGAAAACTCCCACGAAAACAAAGATCAACATCATAAAAGTTAGATTTTTGTTCATATATTTTGCCTGCTTTTGTATCAACAAAAAAAGAAGTAGATTACCTGAGAATCGGAGAACAAAATCGGTAAACACGCCCAAAGTCCCAAATTGCAAATCGATAATACTTGAGAATCAATTAATGTGGCAAAATTACTTGAGAATCAATTGATGGGGCAAAATTACTTGAAAATGAAAGAAATAGATTAGAGAGATTAGATTTGGGTTGGAATTTGAGGCATGAATTAGATTGAACTTTAGGGTTAGATAAGCGGGAGTGGGGAACTAAAAGCGGGAGTGGGAAATAGAAGGGAAATAATAGGCATATATGTCTAATTTTCTATATTTTTAATTTGGCGCTGAATTAGACTGAATTTTTGGTTCGTCATTTTCAGATCCTATGTCGACGGTACTACTGTCGCCTTATTTTTTTTTAATTGGCGCCAGTCTTTCCACCTAATCTATACCGACCGAAAATAAATACTCGTCGGCTTATGGGGAATATGGCGACTAGTTTTAGCACTGGTCGTCATATCTCGTCGCCGTATCATATTCTTCTTGTAGTGATCATCCATGTTCCTTATTTATACTAGTAAAAGAAACCCTAATCCTATAAGGAAATAACAAATCAATTTGGAATCAAAATCCTAGCTAAAAAGCTTCTTAATTACATTAAAATTGAAAACTACCAAACATAACTTGCCAAAAAAATCTGTTAAAAACATTCCACGAACACGCTTGAGCGCTACGACGCTAGTTTAGAGCGCAGCTGCGCTGCAACATAGTGCTGCTGCGACGCTTTGTAGCACAGTTGTGCTGCACAATCTGCTAACAACTGCATAGCTTGCTATAATTCCGTGTGAATTAATTTAGTGAATCTGTGGGCTGCTAATAAATGAATCCGACTCCAATTAGAATTAGACTAGTATTGATATGTTATACCATTCCTTTGTAAGTTGTTGAATATGTGAATATGCTATGAAACCACATGGCCCACATTAGCTTGAAATATGCTTATTCCCTTCATATGTAAATGTTAAGTTTAAATCAATTACGTGAGGCCCACATGAATAGCTTGCTCACATGCTGCCCATTTGAGCTATTAAGTAGTCTTACATGCAATTTGCATGTATTTGCTTGCCACATCTAGTTTGCAATGTTACTCATAATATTTACATGATGCCCATAATATGTTTCCTTTGCATGTAATTTGACTTGCATGATGTATGATTTTACATGGATGCGGATTTGGCTTGAATGGAACTCCCTTAGTCCCATAATGTTTGGGTCATGCTAATTAATTGACGAACAACCCTTTTATTAAATTTTCTTGAATAAACTTCAGCCCAATTACTTAAGATCATTTGATGAACCCCGAGAACTTGAAATGAGTTATTAATATTTGATGCGAGCTTGACCGAGATTGTATCATTCAATAATAAACTCCACGGCACGTTTGTGTGAGGTGGTAGTTGCCCGAATCGTTTCTAGCAAGTCGTAAGGTGGAACGCCCACGACACCTCAACGCTTCGCCTATATTGAGATAAGAACCTTGGTACAATCACTTGCGTAAGGACGTTTGTGTTGAATGGACACCAACGATACCTTAACCTCGTACTTATATGAAGTAGGAACCTTGGTACAATTGACAATTGATACAGTAGAAGACGCCACACATAACTATGATCTGTTATATGATAAGTCAGGTTTGAACTTCACAAAAAAATTATGAACAGTTCGAGAGCTCTCAAAGAACCAAAAAGAGAATAATCTCACAAGAAATTTATTAATAATCCAAATTGTATCAATTACATCAACCAATTCTCTTATTTATACTACTCACAAGTAACCCTAATCACATAAGGAAATAACAAATTAACTTGGAATGAAAATCCTAGCTAAAAAGCATCATAATTACATTAAAATTGGAAATCCTAGCTAAAATCCCGTGCAAAATCGCCTTAGAAGATTCTGGAAACGAGCCTGAGCTGCGAAATCAAAAGTTGGAGTGATGCTGTGTCGGGACCTAGCACAACAACGCTGTAAACCAGCGCAGCTGCATTTGACTTTTTGTCCAGGCTGTTGAGCTGATTTAAATGTTGAGCTGATTCGAATGCTGATTTAACCCACTTGCTTGCACCAAGTTAACGAACTTAGAATCATCCTCAATCTCCCATGAACCCTTATCAGTCCAAACTTCTTGGATTAACCCGTTTAGAGCCTCTTTAAACCGTTTAGCTCGAGACCTCATAACTGGACCAATAGGCACTTGAACTAGATCCGCCCACGTTTGACCTTCGTGACTTTCGTCCATATCTGAGCCAGACATGTCCTCATCATTCACATTATACTCACCAGGTAAATCCAATTTGTAGGCATTGTCATTGATGTGCTCAAGAACTTGAAAAGGACGACCTCCCCTCGGAAGCAATTTTGATCGCCTTTGAGCTGGAAACCTCTCATTCCGCATATGTAACCAAACCTAATCTCCAAGCTCAAAGATCACTTGACGTCATCCTTTATTGGCCTGTTTGACGTACTACTCTGTCCTCTTTTTAATGATGAGCCTAGCTTTCTCATGTATCTGTTTAACAAAGTCAGCCCTTTTCTTTCCATCCATGTTAGTATATTCAAATACAGGTAATGGTGATAAATCCAACGGTGCTAAAGGATTAAAACCATACAATTTCAAATGGATAAGAATTAGTAGCAGAATAAACAGATCTATTATAAGTAAACTCAACATGTGGCAAACATTCTTCCAAGAATTTGATATTCTTTTTAATGATAGCCCTTACCAAAGTAGAATTTGTGGATGACAAGTGGTTAAAAATAACAATTTAGTACCTAACTTACACCACAACGTCTTCCAAAAGTAATTCAAGAACTTAATATCCCTATCAGAAACAATTGTTCTAGGCATACTATGCAATCTAATAATTTTCCTAAAGAATAAATCAGCAACATGAGAAGCATCATCAGTTTTGTGACATGGAATAAAATGTGCCATTTTTGAAAAAACCTATCCACGACCACAAAAATCAAATCATGACCATGCTTAGACCTAGGTAATCAAAACACAAAATTCATAGAAATATCAATCCAAGGTTCACTAGGTATAGGCAATGGTGTATATAATCCATGGGGTTGCACACGGGATTTAGATTGACGACAAGTAATACATTTATCAATAATTCTTTCTGCGTCTCATTTCATATGTAGCCAATGTTCCCGTAAAACTACAAAAGTTTTATCCACACCAACATGACCCATTAAACCACCCCCATGTGATTCTTTTACTAACAACTCACGCAAAAAACACGCATAATTTATTTTCACGAAATAAAAACCCATTATGCTTACTGCATTCTTTTCACAAGACTTAAACTCTTCATGAAAATTATGGTCTAAAGCATATAATTCCTTAATTTGTTCAAAACCAAGCAATTTCGTATCAAGAGCTGATAACAACACATACCTCCAAGAAAGAGCATCTGCAACGACATTCTCTTTACCTTGCTTATATCGAATAACATATGGGAATGTCTCAATGAACTCCATCCATCGTGTATGTCTCTTGTTCAATTTATGCCGACCTTTTAGTACTTCAATGACTCATGATCGGTGTGAATCGCGAACTCCTTAGGCCATACGTAGTGTTGTCATGTTTCTAATGCTCGAACCAATGTGTACATCTCCTTGTCATAAGTAGGATAGTTCAAAGCTGCCCCACTCAACTTCTCCCTAAAATACGCCACTGGTTTCCCTACCTGCATCAAGACAACTCCAATCCCAAAAACTGAAGCATCACATTCAATGCCAGATTTGAGGACAAATCCTTTTCAAGAGGAGGGGAATGATACAATCCTGGTCAGGCTCGCATCAAATATTAATAACTCAGTTCAAGTTTTCGGGATTCATCAAATGATCTTAAGTAATTAGGCTGAAGTTTATTCAAAGAAATTTAATAAAATGGTTGTTCGTCAATTAATTAGCATGACCCAAGCATTATGGGACCAAGGGAGTTCCATTTAAGCCAAATCTGCATCCATACAAAATCAGACATCATGCAAGTCAAATTACATGCAAAGGAAACATATTATAGGCAGCATGTAAATATTATAAGTAGCATTGTAAACTTGATGTGGCAAGCAAATATATGCAAAATGCATTTAAGACTACTTAATAGCTCATGTGGGCAGCATATGAGTAAGGTATTCATGTGGGTATAAATTCCAATTTGGCATCAATGTGGACAACATGTGAGCAAGCTATTCATGTGGGCCTCACGTAATTGATTTAAACTTAACATTTACATATGAAGGGAATAAACATATTTCAAGCTAATGTGGGCCTGGTGTTTCATAGCATATTCGCATATTCAGCAACTTGCAAAGGAATGCTATAACATATCAAGACTAATCTAATTCCAATTGGAGGCGGATTCATTTAGTAGTAACCCATGAATTCACTTAATCAATTCACACAGTATTACAGCAAGCTATGCAGTTGTTAGCAGATTGTGCAGCGTAGCTACGCTACAAAGCGGCGCAGTAGCGCTATGTTGTAGCGCAGCTGCGCTCTAAATTAGCGCCGCAGCGCTCAAGCATGTTCCTGGAATATTTTTAGCAGATTTTTTTGGCAAGTTATTTTTGGTAGTTTTCAATTTTAATGTAATTAGGAAGCTTTTTAGTTAGGATTTTGATTCCAAATTAATTTGTTATTTCCTTATAGGATTAAAGTTTCTTTTACAAGTATAAATAAGGAACATGGATGATGTAATTAATATAAAATTCAAATTTCTATCAATATAATTACTTGTGAGGTTTTCTCATCATTTGGTTCTTTAAGAATTCCTAAGCTAGTTCTTAGTTTTTTTTGAGATTCAATTTTGACTTATCATTCAACAATACATAGTTGGGTGCGGCGTCTTCTACCGCATCAATCGTCGATTGTACCAAGGTTCTTGCTTATATATAAGTATTGGATCAAAGTTTTGTTGGTATCCATTTAGTGCACATTTCCTTACACTATCAATTATACCAGGGTTCTCGTCTCAATATAGGCGAAGGGTTGAGGTGTCGAGCGTGTTCCACCTTACGACTTTGCTAGAAACGATCTAGACGATGACCACCTCACGCAAGCGTGCCACGAAGTCTATCATCAATTAATAATATCACATAAGGTGAATCTTGGGATTGCAGAAAAATTTCAAATATGATTTATGTCATGCTTCCGCTGCTACATCATGTGATTGTATGTGTGTTCATATTTCTGCAAACCAACATAATAGACTTTGCGATCTTTTTCTAGTATACGATCTTAGAGCAGACTCTATGATCTACACTTTATTTTGCGATCCTTGAAAGAGCTTTATGATCTTCTGCAGACTATGCAATCTTGACTTAACTCTGAGAACTTCTAGCAGACTCTACGATCTAACATGTTTATATATAGACTCCACGGTACACTTGCGTGAGGTAGTCGTCGCTCGGATCGTTTTTAGCAAGTTATAAGGTGAAACGCTCACAACAGCTCAACCCATCGCTTATGTGTAGACGGTAATCTTGGTACAATTATTTGCGCAAAGGAAGTTTGCGTTGAATAGAACATCAATGACACCTTGGCCCTTCGCTTATATGTAAGCGGTAACCTTGGTACAATCAACGATTGATGCGATAGAAGACGCCACACATAACTATATATTGTTGTATGATAAGTCAATTGAACATTCATAGACAAACCATGAATAATTCAGGAGTTCTCAAAGAACCAAAAGGAGAATAATCTCTCAAGAATTTTTATTAATCAAAAGTGTACTACTTATTACATAAACCATACATTCTATTTATACTAATAGAATAAACCTTAAAGAAACCCTAAATCCTAAAGAATATAAATACATAGTTCACAAGTAACTAGTAATCAAATCTATCTAACAAATATCCTAGTTACATTAAAAATCTAAAAGATATGAAAATCCCTACAAATTTGGAATTAAATCTGCCAAAAATATGTTTCTTAGAATCTGTGTCACGTGACTGGCGTGGGGCACACTAGGAATACAAAGGACATGGCGCAGGGCGTACTGCTCCTCCAGAACTTCCTGTCTCTCTGACGCGGGATGCGCTGTTGTTGGTACAAAACTGGCGCGGGGCGCGCTGCTAGACCAGAATTGTTTCTTCATTGTTTTTAAGTTCTAAACTTGTTCCTTAGTCCTTCCTTTATATCTCCCACTAATCATGAACCTTTGCATGGGACAAATGAATGAACTTAGAATCACATTCATCAATGATTGTCTTGTCATGAAGCTTGAAACTAATCCATTCGATCCATGTAACCCAAACTTGTATTGTTGCGTGATGAATTATAATCTCTTAGACATGCTTGGACATCCACAACGTCGTGTGAACACTAATCCCTCCTTGAATCGAAACATAGCTTTATCGCGGACTAGACGACATAGATGAACACGGCCTTGATGACTCAGCTTGCGTTGATTTGGTCTCACTAAAGAGATTGTATCTAGCAATCCCAAATCACATAATTGATCCTCTCCTCGTGGTCCACTTGAATTGAGCTCCAATGTAAGCATCCCTAAACAAATTTTAGCCCAATTACTAGAAACCATTCGTTGAACCTCTCGAACTCGAGTTAAATGAATGTTGTTCGATGCGAGCCTGGTCAGGATCTCATCATTTCCTTCCTCTTGAAAAGGATTTATCCTCAAATCTGACATCCCCTCCTCTTGAAAAGGATTTACCCACAAATCTGATCCTACATAAAAACAAATCAAATTAGTAGAATCAAACGAAACATAATCACAATTCTCACTTTGCAAAAGAAATATGAAAGTAATATCAACAATGCAAATAAGAATATGAAAAGAATCATCAAAAATTTTAACTCCTGCAAGGAACATAACAATGTCTGGCACTTCCCCCGCATTGGCATGAAGAACTTGTAGATATTTCCTTCCAAACGATGCTCGACATAGCATAACACACTGCAAACTCTTCGTAACACTATCTGGAAACTTAAACCCTCGATCTCCTTTAATCAAGAATCTATCCACATCAACACAATACTCTTCCACATGTAAACCAAATACTTCCAAATTACTAACTACATCAAAATAAACTAAATTAATAACTATAGTAAAAACACAATCAAAACTTCTACCTAACGACATAAACATATAGGTAATAAAATAAATGCAAATAAAACTATGAAAAACTCTATCTCCTCCTAGATCAAAATTCAATATGTAGAACTTTCACCCATTCACGAATTCCTGGATCAAAAATCAATCTAACAATCCCGATCATTCGCAAATCTACCATTAACGAATTCCCTGATCAAAAGTGAACCTTCCGAACTCGATCATTCACATTAACATTCATTCCATTGCATCTGGATCAAATAACAATCTTTGAAACTCTTCAAGGCGCAATTGCAAACATACTTGAATTCATGAATTAAACACAAAACAAAACAAATCAACATATATCTTTTGTCTAATCACTAAGAAATCAAATAGCTCAAATTTATATGCATAGTCTACTAGAACAATATTCAAAACACTTCTGTTTAGACTTTCCATGCATTGTCCGAATGGATTTACTCCATGATCCGTGTATTTCTCCTCGATGAGTATGAACCCATCCAAAATCTGCACAAAACAATCAACCTTTCTCTTTCCATTATTGATTACATTGGAAGTTTATTGTTCATGGTCTATGTTGACTATCATCTATTCTAAAAGCAATTATTATTCTTGCTTCAGTTATTCTTATTGTTGAATCATGTTCAGATCATATCCCTTTCCTTCATGATATATATCATTCCTTGTTGCTATTTAAACTTGTTAAGCAAACTAGCTGCTCACCCTTGCTATATCATGAACCTTATTGCACTCAAACCCGAGACCTCAAGCAAAGACAAGGGCAAGGAGAAGATGAAGTAATAGACTTATAGCGATTGTACTTTATTTTGGGCATTGTTAATTAACTGTTATTGTTATTTGAACCCTAAGTACTGTACTAGGGTATGTTTATATTCCTGTATTAAGGTTTTTGTATCGTGGAACTAGTAACACCTTTTGAATGAACAACATACGTTTATTTTATTCCGTATTTGGTTAGTGTATGTTCTTTAGAGGTGAATATGTGTATTAGATTGTGATGACCGAATCTGGGTGTTTGAGACATGAATTTGGGGGCGTCACAGACCAAACCGCTTCCTCATTACGGTTTTTAATTCTTCCCATGTCTTGTTCGGATGCTCTCTATAATTTTTCCTGCGACGCTTAAACTAAACCCACCATGTAATTGCATGATCGAAAAACTCTTGAATCGCTAGTTGGAACTTCTTATGCTCATAATAACTATAGTAGCCAAATTCTCACTCCATCTTGTTTTCCCATCTCATATATGTGTCAGGATCATTCTCGCCTTGGAAAGAATTCCTTCGAGACCCATAAGTACTTTCACAATTATATCCATACATATTTACTACAACAACAAAGGTTAGTAGATAAAGAAAAAATTTCCTCACACACTCCTTTACGTGTTTCGCTCAAACAATGTATCGCAGAATTATGAAATCATTCGTGTATCGCTCAATTTGGCTTTTAACCTCTAATAATCTTACTACTCTTGCCTTTTACCACTTAATATTCTCTCAAATAGGTTCTTTTTGAATTCACCAAAACAATAATCACAGTTTACTATTCAATTCAATAAGAACTTATCACAAATCAAAATATAGTAATATATGTCGTATGATAACCAACGCAAAATAAAGGGCTTTGCTCCTTCAGAATTGATGATGTATGTTCAAATTATCACTATGGAATTCGTTAGCAAATAATTTGAAACAAATAAATTTTTTCCCAACGTTTTTTCTCTAACTCACGAATTTATTTTTTTTCACAATTTTTTTTTGCTCAACAATTCAAACACGAAAAATAAAGATAAGTAACTCGCTAGAAAGGCTTAGCTCTGATACCAAATGATAGACTCCACAGCACGCTTGCGTGAGGTGGTCATCGCCCGGATCATTTCCAACAAGTTATAAGGTGAAACGCTCACAATACCTCAACCCCTCACCTATATGTAGACGGTAATCTTGGTACAATTGTTTGCGCAAAGGAAGTTTGCGTTGAATGGAACATCAATGACACCTTGACCCTTCACTTATATGTAAGCGATAACCTTGGTACAATCAATGATTGATGCGGTAGAAGACGCCACACACAACTATGTATTGTTGTATGATAAGTCAATTGAACATTCATAGACAAACCATGAATAATTTGGGAGTTCTCAAAGAACCAAAAGGAGAATAATCTCTCAAGAATTTTTATTAATCAAAAGTGTACTACTTATTACATAAACCATATATTCTATTTATACTAATAGAATAAACCTTAAAGAAACACTAAATCCTAAAAGAATAGAAATACTAGGTAACAAGTAACTAGGAATCAAATCTATCTAACAAATATCCTAGTTACATTAGAAATCTAAAAGATATGAAAATCCCTACAAATTTGAAAGCAAATCTGCCAAAAATACGTTTTTTGGAATCTGTCCCGCGTGACTGGCGCGGGGCGTGCCAGGAATACAAAGGACACGGCGCGTGGCACGCTGCTCCTCCAGAACTTCCTGTCTCTATGGCGCGGGACGCGCTGCTGTTGGTACAAAACTGCCGCGGGGCGCGCTGCTGGACCAGAATTGTTTCTTCATTGTTTTTAAGTTCCAAACTTGTTCATTAGTCCCTCCTTTATATCTACCAATCACGAACCTTTGCATGGGACAAACGAATGAACTTAGAATCATATTCATCAATGATTGTCGTGTCATGAAGCTTGAAACTAATCCCTTCGATCCATATAACGCAAACTTGTATTGTCGTGTGATGAATTGTAATCTTTTAGACATGCTTGGACATCCACAACGTCATGTGAACACTAATCCTTCCTTGAATCGAAACATAGCTTTATCGCAGACTAGATGACATAGATGAACACGGCCTTGATGACTTAGCTTGCGTTGATTTGGTCTCACTAGATAGATTGTATCTAGCAATCCCAAATCACATAATTAATCCTCTCCTCGTGGTCCACTTGAATTGAGCTCCAATGTAAGCATCCCTGAACAAATTTTAGCCCAATTACTTGAAATCATTCGTTGAACCTCTCGAACTCGAGTTGAGTGAATGTTGTTCGATGCGAGCCTGATCAGGATCTCGTCACCTGTGATGCTCTACAATGTCATAGCTAACTCTGTTATCTTTAATAAGCTCTACGAATTGACAGAGTAGCTTTACGATTGCTTAACATTATTATACGATCGCTTTGATTCTATCATCTATACATTAATTCATCTCATAAGATCAACCTAACAAGGTTGATCTTTCTATTCTAAGTCCTTGTACAACATACTTATATTAAGGACTTTACAAAAACTACTGAACAATTATACATTATCAATATCATATCATCAAATTTTAACATGCAGTTCCTAATAATCTCTCCCTATTTGATGATGACAAAACCAGTAGTTTCAGAGCATACATTAATTCTACAATGCAAAGAACTTTAAAAATAAATATGTCTTAATATACAGTAAGAAACTATATTTCTAGATCAAAAGAATGAATTTATTAATATTTAAAGAATTGTACAGAGTATAGAAAATTTACAACAGACAAGATTACAAAGAATGTATATACAATTATACCTATCTTTTTACTTATCTTCTTCCTCTCTTTAGCTTTGGCTTTAGAGGATCTCTGCGCTCTGCTTCTCTCCTTCGATAATAGGCCTCTCTTCCTTCAGCTTTTCTTATATGAATCTCTTGCATAGAACTTCTACATCCAAGATCAGGCATAAAAATTTATTCTTCTCCTTCAATGCGAACCCCTTGAAGATTTATGTTAATGAACATGGGATCACCATATGGGAGTTGCGAGCCAATTGGAGTTACTGAACTCAACAATCTTAATCTTGAAGAAGAATGTAGACCTTGACCTATAGAAATTGCTTGGTGAGGTCTAGAGTAAAGAGGTGGAATTGATGTTTGCTGATAAGAACGCCTCCTATCCTATACTTCTTTCTCCCCCTGAGTTGTTTTCTCCCCCTTTTTGTCAGCATCCCGACCTTAATGTAGAGCATTGATTTCGTTCGAGAGCTGCCTGACACTTTGAACAAGCTCGTCTATTTGAGTTTTAGACATAGTAATGTTATCTCTGTGCTTTTGCAGCCTGGCTTTAGCTTGCTCTCGTTGCTGATGAACAAGAGTCATAACATTATATGTTCATTCCAGAGAACTATCTGTTCATTTCATCGATTGCATCACCATGCCTTTGAAGTCGTTGAGCGAATAGCTGAGTTCAAAAACTTTGTCAGAGAGGAATTTTATCAATTCTGCATTTGTTTGTTGAAGAGAAATGACAACAACCTTGTGAGCAGCTATCTCCTTTAGAAATACCTCATCATTTTTCTTAAGATTGTCAGCAATATCCTTAAAGAGATCTTTCATGCATTTTCCAAACTCCTTGCCCATTTCTCTAGGGACTTTGGAAGCAGTTTCATTAATATACTTTAAGCTTTTTTTATATCCCAAATGATATTTCTTCAAGACCTAGATTAAGCTTATCCGCAATGAGGTTCATCAACTCAGCCAATTGGGGCTTGGAGGTGTTGCCCGATTTCACACAATCAACAATTACGTGCAAGTATACACGATCAACAAGTAATAAAGTGATAAGATAGAGTGTCGAACCCACAGAGAATCTCTGTTCAATAATTCCCAACTACTAGTATGGTATCAATTCAATTTTATTTAAACAATCTCAATTTGTGAATAATGATTAAAAATAATTAAACTAAAAGTAAAACAGACACAAAGGTTGAAATTCAGATATTTAAAGGTTTAAGACTACAATATCCCCAATTACGTAATATAAACTAATTTATCCAATTCATCCAATTATTTAATTCAATAGAGTTACTAACAGAAATTCAAAGTTATTCATAAGCCATTTCCCAATTGATCAAATAAATTATCTAACTCAATTAATTCTGCGATATTCCTATGCAAAACTAAAGAATTAAATTCATTAAGCACCAATTCCCAATAGTTACATGCAGCGAAGAGATATCCATATTCAATTAACAACCCTAATTATTCATCCCATGCAAATAATTAAGAATACATGCTATCACATTCAGATCTAACCCTAGATTTCATCTCCCGAATTCATCTAAAGTATCCCGCTAATTGATGATCAGTCAATTATTCAAAAAAACACAAAATATGATAGACAACTCAAGATGAAATAATAATTGGAATCAAATAGATAATTAATTCATAAACATAAAAGATTCAATTGTAGCCTTCATTGCAAATTTAGTTCATACTGAAAATAGAAATCATGAATCCCAAATAAATCATCACAATTAAATTACAAATTTAAGATAGAGGATAAGAAAAACTCAGTAGAAGTTCTTCAATCTTCAAGTCTCTAATCTGAATTACTTGCGATGCTTTCTCTAGTCTCCAATCTCCAACTTCAGCTCTGTATCTCAATCCTTGCGTATGTGTGCAACTATGAATGTACCATGTATGTGTATATCTGTGTATATTCCCCCTCTATTTCCATCTCTCCTTATCTCTTTTATAGTTTCTGAATCAAATCAATAGAAAGAATCCAATTCCAAATCAATTTTTCAAAAGACCTGAACTCCAATATTTTTTTCTCTCCGCGCATTCTCGCCCCGGCGAGAAATCTAAGCTTGAGATTCTCGCCCCGGTGAGAAAATTTCTGCTGCCCGAATCAGCCTCGACGTCTGTTGGAAAAATGGTCATAACTTCTTCGTCCGAACTCGGATTAATGCGATTCAAGAGGATACGGAAAGATAAGAAGTAGCTCTACAACTTTCATAACTGGAGCTCGTCGAGATACGGATCAGAGAAAGGTCCAAAATGGCCAGGAAACAGCTTCTATGTAAAATTCATGCCAAATATGATGGTAAAATGATCATAACTCTCTCGTACGAACTTCAAATTGGATGGTTCAAGATGTTCCCGAAAGCTGAGATCAAGATCTACAACTTTCATTATTTGAGTTTTGAGAGAATCGGATTGGATCATAGGTGAAATTGAGCCGCAAGCAGCTGCTATGTTAATCGGAAGCTCAAAAATGGCAAACAAGACACCTAAGCATTGACGTACAAATGGCTTTGCTTTATTTCCTACTAAACCAATGCATAAACAAGTAAAATGACACTAAAAATACTCAAAGATAGTAAAGAAATAAGCCTAAGATATATCTAATTCACAGGTATAAACCCACTCATCAGGAGGCGATAACAGATACACGCTCAAGGATTTATTATAGTACAGCTTTTGATCCAACCTTATCACTTCGAGAGATATTTGAGATAACCAGAGAGAGATCGAAATATTCATTGTTTAAAAAGGATGGTATATCTGTATGAATGATTGAAGGTATATCTGATTGTATTATTTGTACTAGTGAAGAAAGTATATTTGTATCTATATCATGTACAGGAGATGTTATTGGAGAAGTATGCACAGAAAGAATGTGTATAGGTGACTTAGTATTATCTACATCGATCGTAGGGTGTTGGGACTCTACGATCGGAGAGTTAGGTGTTTGTATATCATCCGTAGAGCATTGGGACTCTACGATCGAAGAGTTAGTGTTTTGTACATCGATCGTGGGGTTTTGGGACTCCACGATCGGGGATTGACAACTAGGACTGGAAGGTAGCTCAGAAATTGTAGTATGGAACTCTACGACTTCTTCATAGCAAGAATGAAAAAAAAAGTATGAATACAAAATAAAGAATTAGGAACAAAAGTTACCTTATTATATATACAGGCAGAGGAAGAGGGTTCATAGCAAATGGTTTTGGTGGCATAGTTGAGAACCCTTGGAAAATTTTGGGCTACCAGCTTTAGATTTGGAAATCTGTAGAAATTCCATGTAATAAAGCTTCGATCTCCATATATAACTGCTCTCACTAACGGCATTAGTGGCATAAAATAGAATAGTTGGTCACCATTTGGATCAAAGATGGTGGTCCTCTTGTCTATCTCCAACTCTGAGTAGCAGTCGTAGAGCAAATCTTTGGTCTCCACTACACGCATCCTCCCTTCCCCTGTTCCAATGAACTTTTTTAGGAGACGATGAGAGGCTTCTTGGATCTCCTTCCCTGTCAGCACTACATGCCTTAGCCCAGGCTGAGCCTCTAGAGATTGTTCTGAAGGGGTTCTTTGAATGGACACTGGTTGCTCCCCCTTAGAATCTAAATCTGTTGGCTTAATGACTATAGGGTTGACATCTCTTTCGATTTCTTGACAAATATTCGTGATGACTCTTGTAAGCACTAAAGAATCATCGAAAGAGTTGGGCTGACTTTGTTCTGCCTCCCCCTTAGAGATAGCTTAAGGTGATTGAGCTACCTCTAGGGTTTTCTTCTTTTTATTCTCCTTCTTCTTCTCTACCATTTTTATTAGTTTTTACTTCTTCTTCTTCTTAGGCTCAGGATTTGTAACCTTTACAGCCACTTCAGTATCATCTTCTTGTAGCTTCGGCGCATCAGCTATCACAGTCGTGTCATCATTGACATTGGGCTCAAGCATAGAAGTCGTCTCAGCCATCATTTCATTAGCCTCTGATTGAAGCTCTATGATCAGAGAGAGGCTTGTCTACTATCAACTCTCCAACTTGTTCTGTAGTAGGCTTAACAAGAGGCTTAACAGAGGACTTTTTTTGGCGCTTGCCTCTTAAGCCTTTCTTTGATACTAGCTGGGAGAGAGGTACTTGAGTCTCATTCTCCCTCATCTTAGGATCTGAAGAAACTTCCTGAGAGTCCCTAGGAGTATCTCTTTTTTCTTTTACCTTCTTCTTTTTCTTTTGAGAAGGCTGCTTTGCTGTAGAAGCTCTATTCTAGAAGCCAAAGCTTTAGAGACTTGAGGGGCAGAAGCAAACCAAGTCCAAGTCTGAGGGGCAGAAGTAGACCCCTGAGATGCTTCTTCTTCTATCGCAGTAACCTTCCTCTTAGACTCTTGGTCTTAATAGGTTTTTGAACTTCACTAATAGTGTGTTCACTACCTTCTGACTGTCTTGACCTAAAGATTTCAACTGGGTTTTTCTTCCAGTTGTCGAAGAGCTTGGAGGTTATCTTCTTATTTACATTTAGGGGTTCACCCTCTATATCCCCAATAAGCTTCTTCATTCTCTTCTTCAGGACGATACTAATGAACCGCCCATAGTACATCTTCAGCACTGGCTTGCCGGTGACTTTCTTCTTCCCAGCATCATCAATCCAATTTGCTATCCAGCCAATGAAGATAGTGCCAAAGTTGATCTTCATCTTCATGACTATAACAATCATGATTTTCAACTGTAGCTCACTAACAGAATCGTGAGCAGAGTACTTGTATAAAATGCATTCGCCAACTATATCGGTAAAGAACTCATACTCTTAAGGAAATTCCTTCTTCTTTATTCCTTTTAGCTCTAGGTACTTCTTGACACCAATGAGCTTTAGCCCCTCCTTCATATCAACATCATCGAAGGAGGTGATGCCTTGATTCACAAACTCTGAATGAGGTTCAGCTCTGCCACGTTAAGCTGAATAGTGAATCCCTTGATCTTTGAAGTAAGAACACCATCAACACATACATCATTGAGATAGAACTCCTCTACTAGTCGGGTGTAGATCTTTGTGATGTAATCCAGAATCTCTCGAAAACCAGCCTTTTGAACCAACGCTATAATTTTTCTGAATTTTTCTTCTGCACCTTCAAACTTATCGAAGTAGAGCTGGTTGCCGGTGATCACTTGGTAGCTGACCATCTTCTTTGTTAAGATTTAAACTAAACATGAAACGAAAGTGTTTGAGTTTTCTGAACTTTTGAAAGCTAGAGCTTTAAGAGTTAGAGAGAGTTTAAAAGTTTGAAAGCTTAGATCTTAGATTGCAAAATGAAGAGTAAAGGTCAAATGAAAAATTTTAAAAAGCTTTTATGTCACTTCCCTCTAAATCGACTGAGTGGGACACACGTTGAGCGATGATTGATTGCACGTCGCTTTGTTTCTGATATTCACGGTTGTAGCAAAGTAACTTCTCCCTCTCACTTGCTTTGTTTGAAGGTGAAGACCACACGCTATTTAATAACCGCCTTATAGACTGGTTGGGAAACATGGAGTAAACTTTTGAAAAGCACTTTTAACTCTACACTAACTTTCTGCTTAATGATTCACTCTACGAAGTCCTTCAGTCAACGAACCATTCTACGAAGATCTTTTATTCTGCTAACAACTCTACGAGCTTCTTCGTATAACCAAGCACTCAACGATTTCTACTTGTATTGTTAGTAACTCCTAAAGCATAATACTAAAAATGTAAATTCAGAATTCCTAACTCACTAATTAACTTATTAAACCTAGATTCGTCTAAAGGTTTGGTGAACATAATTGCAAGTTGATTTCCAGTTGATATAAAATGTAATGAGATATTTTCATTTTGCATATAATCTCTAATAAAATGGTATCTGATGTCTATATGCTTAGTCCTAGAATGCATGGCAGGATTATGGGTTATAGATATAGCACTTGTATTATCACAGAATATAGGGATAGACTTAAATTCAAACCCATAGTCAGCAAGCTAATTTTTCATTCACAAAATTTGAGCACAGCAGCTACCAGCAGCAATGTACTCAGCTTCTGCAGTTAAAATTGACACTGAGTTATGCTTCTTGCTGAACCATGAAACAAGCCTAATATCTAACAGTTGGCATGTACCACTAGTGCTTTCTTGCCAATCGTGCATCCTGCAAAATTTGCATCTGAATGCCCTATTAGATCAAAGAGAGACTCCCTGGGATACCACAATCCCAGATATGGAATGCCCTTGAGATATCTGAAAATCTTTTTAACAGCAACTAAATGAGATTCTTTAAGGTTAGCCTAAAATCTAGCACAAATACAAGTAGAGAACATAATATTTGGTCTACTAGCAGTTCAGTATAGGAGAGATCCTACCATAACTCTGTATTAAGTTATATCAATAGTTTTTACCAAATTCATCCTTGTCAAGTTTGGTTACAGAGGCCATTAAGTACTCATGGGAGTGGCTGATTCCATGCCATACTTTTTAAGTAAGTCTTTGATGTACTTGGCTTGGTTAATGAAGATTCCCTCATCAGTATACTTCACTTGAAGTCCAAGGAAGAAGTTCAACTCACCCATCATACTCATCTCAAATTTACTCTGCATTAACTTGGCAAATCTCTCACATAACTTTTCATCAGTAAAACCAAAGATAATATCATCTATACAGATTTGAACTAATAAAATTTTATCTTTGTGTTTCCTAAAGAACAGTGTTGTGTCTACCCTACCTTTAGTGAATCCATTTTCAATTAGGAAATTAGTAAGTGTTTCATACCACGCCCTAAGTGCTTGTTTTAAACCATATAAAGCTTTATCTAATCTATAGATAAAATTTGAAAAAGTTGGATTAACAAAACTTGGAGGTTGTTATACATAAATCTCTTCTTGAAGTTCTCCATTTAGAAATGCACTCTTGACATCCATTTGAAAGACTTTGAACTTCATGTGGGCTGCATAGGCTAAGAACATTCTGATGAATTCCAATCTAGCAACAGAAGCAAAGGTCTCATCATAGTCGATCCCTTCTTCCTGTGAATAACCTTTGGCCACCAATCTAGCTTTGTTCCTTGTGATTATACCATCTCCATCCATCTTATTTATGAATACCCATTGATGAGTGGGTTTTATATCCATAAATTGTGTACTTTTAACTTAATTAATTTTGTTAGTTCTTAAGTATTTTTAGTTAAGTTTAATGCATTTTAATGTTTTATTGTAGGAATTGTAGACATGTTCGTGAATTGAAAAAAAACAATAAATGGTGAGTATTTAGCCTTATGAGGAAGCCAAGAATGTTAAGCAAAGGTTTTGGAGCGAGAAATGGGCTAAAAGAAAGGATTGAGAACTCATTTGGGGCGAGCAAGGCAAGGAAAACCAAGGGGAGTAACAGAACTTTTAGGCTGTGTGGCGCTTGATTGTACGAGTCGCGACATGGCATGTGGGTCGTGGCACGCATTAATATGGGTCGCAGCGCGCTTGTTTCATGCCTGGTTGGTTCGTAGAGTTAGTTTTACCTGACTCTACGATTCTTCGAGGAACGATCGTAGACGTTGATCTACTCTGCGATTTTACAAATCCCATACCAGTATATGACCAATTGTTTTTGGGAACAATGATTTGGTCTGCAGAGATTGGATAGCTATGAATAATTGGCTCGGCAATCTCTGTGGATTTCACAAACACAATGTCTCTATGGGAAATAGAAGCACTATTGTTGTTAATCTCCAGTGATTTTTCCACACTTGGAACTGAAGATTAATCTCCAAATCCCAATCCTAACCTGTCAGAGACTGCTCTTAGACTGATAATCAGGGAGTCTATAGACGCAAACGAACGATTTCATGTAGATCCTCTATCTTAGAGGTTAGAATTAACTCTCTCTGTGTACTGAGTTCGGTTATCTTTCTCAAACTTGCATTCTCAGCCTCAAGGTTGGCAAAAGAGGTAGCATTTCACAGAGTTGTTTCCAACTTTACATAAGCTTTCTATTTCTCCTCTTGAAGAAGAGAATGGTCTTTTGATAGAACTCTGAACCATTTCATATATTTATGCAAATCAGAGGTTATATCATGCAATGTAACTCTTAAGTCATCAATATCTATATTAGGAGAGTTGAAATCAAATACCTCACTGATGTCAATTTCTTGACGATTAATGGCTTTTTTAGGATCTGTTTCTATAACCATTAGACAGAGACTGGCTATATGAGGTCCTTCGTCTTCATTGGACTCAGAGCTTGAATTATTCTCTGAATCACTCCACGTCCCCTCAGCTACAAAGCCTTTCTCCTCCTTATGGAACTTCTTATAGCCCTTAAATTCTTTCTTCGGGAGAACCTGCTCTGATACCACTTGTTGTTTCCCAGAGGCACAAAAGAGATCTAGAAAGGGGGTTAAATAGATCCTTTAAAAATTTTTACTTGTTTAGAATATATTACTAGATAATTAATTAATTAAACTTAATTAAGCACAGTGGAATATTAGTTTAAAATCTCCTTAAACATATAATGAAATCACAGCTTTTAATTTAGTTTCTATAGATTAAGTCACAACAGATATTGCAGTTAATAAACAGAATGTAAATGCAGTAAGTAAATGACATAAGATATTTTAAGCGGTTCGGAATACAAATAACTCATAGTCCACTCTTCTACTCTACGAGTAGGAAATCCACTAAGGATGCAAGATCACGAAGACCAGATCACTAAGATCTATTACAATGAATCAGTCAGATTCCTTTGAGTCACAAAGTCTCGGCAGATGTCACTAAGATAGGGGATACTTAGTCTAGATCACCAAGATCTCTGTCACTTAGACATGGAATTATGTCACTAAGACAATCGAATCACAGTTGTTGAGATTATTGTTTGAGGTGCTACTAAGCGGCGTTGAGCTCAGCTTCTGAAGTACTTAGTAGTAGAATAAGTAGTTATATTATCGTATAGTAAGTCTCTTTTTACTTTGACAGAGTTTCAACTTTGTACTTAGTGATTCGTACTTGGGTTTGAATCCTTGTACTCTTTTATATATTTCATTAAAATCTTCTCGTTGGAGAGTTGGTGTTGTGCATTTAATGCCCCGCTCCTAGATGTTCTTTGATGTTGACTTTTAGGGTGAGTATGTCAGCTTGCTTTCGGCTCTGACTGGTCACATTAGACTGCAACTTCACCTACCACTTAGGAGTGGTGTCACATCGCTAAGCTAGCAGTTAGATATAATATACTTTGATCTTTTTTTGAATTAAGAATTATTGTTGAACATTTTAGGATCTTCACTCTACATAGCTCCTCATTGTCAGTCTTATGATAGTCCTAACAAGCTCTATGAGTTTGGCTGATCGTAGAGTTTGAACTTGGTCTACTTGACGATCTGTACTTTACGTTTGCTTGCTCTACGAGTAGAGAGACATTCTACGATGTGCTCTCTACGATCTTCTCTACGAATGACTCTCTACGATGTGCACTCTACGATGTGCACTCTACGATCCTTGAGCAGACTCTGCGATCTTTCTCCACTATACGATCTTAGAGCAGACTCTACGATCTACACTTTACTTTACGATCCTTGAGAGAGCTCTACGATCTTCTGCAGACTCTGCGATCTTGACTTAACTCTGCGAATTTTTGAAAGACTCTGCATGCGATCTAACACATGATGCGATAGCTAACTCTACTATCTTTAATAAGCTCTACGAATCAACAGAGTAGCTTTACGATCGCTTAACATTATTATACGATCGCTTTGATCTTATCATCTATACATCAATTCATCTTATAAAATCAACCTAACAAGTTTCATCTTTTTATTCTAAGTCCTTGTACAACATATTCATATTAAGGACTTTACAAAAACTACTGAACAATTATACATTATCAATATCACATCATCAAATTTAAACATGCAGTTCCTAACAGTATAGTTTCGTTTTTTAAAAAAAAAGTTATTCTTTTAAGTTAATTTCTCGTACATATTTTTTTATGATTTAGATTTTCTTAATGTTTATGAGTTATCTGTGTTTAGATTTCTTATTTTGAAATAAATAATTTTTTTATGATAATTTTATTTTCTTCTCAAACTTTATTATCTAAGTGGTAATATAATTTACTTAAACTTGTATTATTGTATACGTACTGAATAAAAGAAATCAATAAATATTAGGTAAGATGATCTTATTTTGATTATTTTCTTATAAAACTATCATACGAATTCATGTTTTCTTATAAAACTACAATATTAATTCCAATTTTTATTAGTAACAAATTATATTAGGTTTATGAAAAAATCTTATAAAAATTACTAATATAATAATAATAATAATAATAATAATAATACAAGCTTATTTAAGCATTGGTATTAGAATGGTAATTTTATAAGTAAACGAGAATTAGTAGTATAGTTGTATAAAAAACGATCAAAATAAGATCATCTTACTTAATATTAATTGGTTTCTTTTATTCAAATATATATACAATAATACAAGTTTAAGTACAATTATATTTCCATTTAGATAAAATAGTTTGACAAGAAAAAAATTATCATAAAGATCATCTACCTAACTTAAATTTGTTGTTATTATTAAAATATAAGTATAATATTAGTTTAGAGTATAAGTGAGATTTAATTATTATTTAGATGATATAATTATTATTGTTATTAAAATAAAAATATAATATACTAATCGACCATATGATTCAATTATTAAATAAAAAATAAAAATTAATTTCTATATCAAATAAGAATTTATAAAATAAAATTCAAAACGACAATAATATTATAATTCTTCAAAAAGACTTTTCGTTCAGTTCAACCAAGTCAAAAACTAAAATTAGTAATATAATTTATAAGAAAACAATTATAAGATCATCTTGCTTAATATTAATTTGTTACCATTGTTAGATAAAATTTACTACAGCTTAGATAATATATATAGTTTGAGAAGAAAATAATTTTCATATAGATTGTCTTATCTAACTTGAATTTTCTACTCTTGATTAAATATAAATATAATTATATTCAAGTATAACTAATATAATTTTAAAAAGAAAGTATTAGTTATTAAAATTATTTTACCTAATAAATCTAATAATATATTTATAATTTTTTTACAATATCATAACTTTATATATAGTAAAATCCCGTGCTTTGCACAGGATGTATATTCTAGTCTATACTATAATTAAATAGACAATTTGGTTCGTCTTCCTTTTTTTTGGTTCGACCTTTGACTTTTTTTACATTAAGTCAACTTTTATTATTTATCAATCTGAATCGGAAACTATAATTAGTATCGTAGTTTTATAAAGAAATGAGAATTAGTAGTATAGTTTTATAAAGAAACAATCAAAATAAAATCATCTTACATAATATTAATTTGTTATTTTTATTAATATATATATAATAATAATAATAATACAAGTTTATTTAAAAATTGGAATTAGTATCATAATTTTATAAAGAAACGAGAATTAGTAGTATTGTTGTATAAAGAAACAATCAAAATAAGATCATCTTACCTAATATTAATTGGTTTCTTTTATTCAAATATATATTCAGTAATACAAGTTTAAGTAAAATTATATTTCTATTAGATAAAATAGTTTGACAAGGAAAAAAATATTATAAAAATCATCTACCTAACTTAAATTTGTTATTATAAAAAAAATATAATATCTATCTAGAATTTGCTACTCTTGATGAAATATAGGTGCAGTTATATTCAATTATATGTAATATAATTTTAGAAATAAATAATTTATTTTTTTGAATTATTTTACGTAATAAATCTAATTATATATTTGTATTTTATATACAATATCATAACTTAATAATAAATTAAACCCCGTGCAAAGCACGCGGTGGTGTATATGCTAGTACTATAATTAAATTAGACAATTTGGTTCTTCCTCCTTTTTTTCAGTTTGGTTTGCTCTTTTATTTTTTTTGTTCGACCCTTGACTTTTTCTACATTAACTCCACCTTTATTATTTATCAATTCAAATCAAAAATTAGAATTAGTATCGTAGTTTTTATAAGGAAACATGAAATTAGTAGTATAGTTTCATAAGAAAAATAATAAAAAGAAGATCATCTTACTCAATATTTAATTTGTTACTTTTATTTAAAAAAAATAGAATTAGTATCATACTTTTATAAGAAATACTATAATTAAATAGATAATTTGGTTCTTCCTCCTTTTTTTTTGATTTAGTTTGTCCTCTCTTTTTTTTGGTTCGACCTTTGACTTTTCCTATATTAACTCAACCTTTATTATTTATCAATTCAAATCAAAATTGGAATTAGTATCGTAGTTTTATAAGGAAACAAGAATTAGTAATATAGTTTTATAAGAAAATAATAAAAAGAAGATCATCTTACCAAATATTAATTTGTTACTTTTATTAAAAAATTGAAATTAGTATCGTACTTTTCTAAGAAATTAAACATAAATTCGTAATAGTTTTTTAAGAAAATAATCAAAATAAGATCGTCTTACCTAATATTAATTGCTTTTTTATTCAAATATATATACAATAATATAAGTTTAAATAAATGAAGGGGTGTAAAGGGGGTTGAATAATCTATTCAACTGTACGTAATTTTTTGGCCTTTTTGAAATGTCTTGTTAAATGTTAATGCTTGTTTCTAATTTTAGTGATGAAAAACAAAGCAAAATAAAGAGACAAAATGCAATCACACAGTGCATAGATGATTTATCTGGTTCACAGTATACACCTTTTGTATACTACTACGTCCAGTCTCAAGCTCCTCTCTAAGGCTTGAGATCTTATCACTACAATAATTTTTTCTTACTTAAGTGGAGAAATTTTTATAAAGTTTTACAGTATAACCGTATAACTTTCTTACAACTAATTGTCTTGAAAGTGACTCCCCACTGCTTTTTCAAATCTAGTTATACCTGCAATCCTGAGATAAGTTCTATTTTTAAATCTGGTCTTGAAACTAAAGGTTTTTCCTTAACCTCACAAGTACAATAGAACCTCAACATCTGCTGACTTCTCTAAGACTCTGGTCTTGATTTGGAATGACTCTATTTCTCACATATATACTAAATAAACAAATATACCCTTTTAAGAAAAGATTGTTTGAGAGTGATGTTTCTAATTTAAGCGGTTACAATTTTAAGCACAGTTTTATCTTGATTCAGATGTATCACAGTTTAGATCGAATCAAAAATATTATATCACAAGTAAACAAATATATGATAGTTAAGAGTTCAATACTTGTAGTATGATCAATTTCAAGTATATGTTGAGATTTAGACTATAGTGCTCAAATACTTGAAATATGAGTGTGAGCAATCAAGTATATATAATACAACAAATTTAAGTGCATACTAGATATTAAAGAAATAGCTAATAATATGGTGTGTGTATCTTTTAACCTTACTAATATAGAAGATATTTAGAATAGGATGATGTTAGGGATTTTAAATTTTTGTTCTCAAAAGGTGTCTCCAATGATGTGTCACCATAACATTGGTTGAGATAGATTTTATGTAATTAGCTATGCTATAAATTATGGCAATGTCATGACATTTGAAACCTCTGACATTAATTTTAAGAAAAATATATACTTTCTCAAGGTATATATTGTCCAGATGTCTTAGACGCCTACTATCTTGTAAGCCAAAATGGAAAAGAATTTAATCTTTAACTCACCAAGCCTTGTAACTCAAAAGAAAAGTTACGCACACTTTTAAGGGTCGCTTGAACTTCTTTGATTATATCAAAGGTTTAGGATTACAAGTGAGTCTTAAGATATAAATCTATGAACACCACTTAAATTAATCCAAGAGAGTGTGTATATATGCACTCTTTGAATATCTTTTTCAAGTAATGAGTTAATCTCAATAGCTCATAAAATAATAAATACTTATATATATGTGTGCAATTTAGAGCACAAGTATTTGAAAGATAAGCTTTGCAAAAATATTGGCAAGATTTTCAATATTTGGCTTATTTTGCAATGAATTGTAGTGGAGTATTTATAGATAATTTTGAAAAATGGTTTGACCCGAAAATGTTCTTAACCCGAGAAATGGAGAGGTTTAAAGAATTTTGGCCGGTTACTCAACAAAGTGACAAGCAGCTTCTCAATTTTAAAGTCACTTGGTTCAAGCACGTGGCCATACAAGGTCCAATCTTAAGCTCCTCTCTAAGGCTTGAGATCTTATCACTACAATAATTTTTTCTTACTTAAGTGGAGAAATTTTTATAAAGTTTTACAGTATAACCGTATAACTTTCTTACAACTAATTGTCTTGAAAGTGACTCCCCACTGCTTTTTCAAATCTAGTTATACCTGCAATCCTGAGATAAGTTCTATTTTTAAATCTGGTCTTGAAACTAAAGGTTTTTCCTTAACCTCACAAGTACAATAGAACCTCAACATCTGCTGACTTCTCTAAGACTCTGGTCTTGATTTGGAATGACTCTATTTCTCACATATATACTAAATAAACAAATATACCCTTTTAAGAAAAGATTATTTGAGAGTGATGTTTCTAATTTAAGCGGTTACAATTTTAAGCACAGTTTTATCTTGATTCAGATGTATCACAGTTTAGATCGAATCAAAAATATTATATCACAAGTAAACAAATATATAATAGTTAAGAGTTCAATACTTGTAGTATGATCAATTTCAAGTATATGTTAAGATTTAGACTATAGTGCTCAAATACTTGAAATATGAGTGTGAGCAATCAAGTATATATAATATAGCAAATTTAAGTGCATACTAGATATTAAGGAAATAGCTAATAATATGGTGTGTGTATCTTTTAACCTTACTAATATAGAAGATATTTAGAATAGGATGATGTTAGGGATTTTAAATTTTTGTTCTCAAAAGGTGTCTCCAATGATGTGTCACCATAACATTGGTTGAGATAGATTTTATGTAATTAGCTATGCTATAAATTATGGCAATGTCATGACATTTGAAACCTCTGACATTAATTTTAAGAAAAATATATACTTTCTCAAGGTATATATTGTCCAGATGTCTTAGACGCCTACTATCTTGTAAGCCAAAATGGAAAAGAATTTAATCTTTAACTCACCAAGCCTTGTAACTCAAAAGAAAAGTTACACAAACTTTTAAGGGTCGCTTGAACTTCTTTGATTATATCAAAGGTTTAGGATTACAAGTGAGTCTTAAGATATAAATCTATGAACACCACTTAAATTAATCCAAGAGAGTGTGTATATATGCACTCTTTGAATATCTTTTTCAAGTAATGAGTTAATCTCAATAGCTCATAAAATAATAAATACTTATATATATGTATATATGTGTGCAATTTAGAGCACAAGTATTTGAAAGATAAGCTTTGCAAAAATATTTGCAAGATTTTCAATATTTGGCTTATTTTGCAATGAATTTTAGTGGAGTATTTATAGATAATTTTGAAAAATGGTTTGACTCGAAAATGTTCTGTGTTGGGAATCAGCATGCGAGTATTGCACTCATTAACATAGGGGGAGAAATCTGCATGTGATTACCACTAATTGTTATATATGATTTGATTAATGACAAAATGATAAGAAGAACATTCATGCTATTAAAGCCCTGTAAAGTCCTTAATGAATTATATGTACAAGGACTTAGAAGAACAAATATGTTAGGTTGATCTTAGCTAAATAAATATCTGTCTGATCAGAGCATGGTTGTAAAAGTCCTTAATTGAATGTGATGTAAAAGGACTTAGAATAGAATAGAAGAAAATCAAACTTGTTAGGTTGATCTTATGTACTGTAATGACAGACAAGGGCCAAGACTGAACGTAGAACATTGCACCGACTAAGTGAAGGATCGTAGAGATGTCAGTCAACATCGCAGAGCCAAGTAAGCCATCATAGAGTTTGCCGGGAAAACGTAGAGTAAAAGCTCGACAGGACGTAGAGCGGCCTCGGCTGGACGTAGAACACTCTCGGCAAGACGTAGAGCCGCCTCGGCTAGACGTAGAGTTGTCTCGGCATTACAGTGCTAAAATCCAAGATCATAGAGTCTGCCAGGAAAGAACAGCAACCGGCTCGGCAGATCGTAGAGCTTACTCGGCAGCACTAACTGACCATCGTAAAGGCTACATATGTCAACGCAGAGCTTACAAGGCAATCGTAGAGAGTGACTCAACAGAACAAGGAGCTCACTCAGAATCGTAGAGCATGCAATACAAAGAAGAAAACAGAGAGCTAACATGGGAGCGTAAAGTCAGTCCAAGACAGCCACTCTATGACTCCTATGATCAGTCTGCAATCAAGCAACAACGTAAGAGCAGTCACTGCTGAAGCACTCAAAAGATAAAATGGCAATCTTCAAAGACTACCAAGCAAGATGAGCATGAGCCATCAGACATAGCAAGATCTCTGAACACAACTAAAGCATCAAGCCATGACAGAGATCAAAGGACAAGGTCAAGTAATCACTCTACGATCCATCAAGGCTCTAGACCTGCATCAAAGACAAAGGTCGTAGAGCATGAAAGATCAGCAAGATTAGGTGATTGTAGAGCTGGGTCTAAAAATAAATAGGAACACTCATACAGTCTCAGCAAAACAAAGCAAAAAGATCATAGAGCAGCACTCTATGACAAAAGGAAGAATGTCAGAAGATTAAGAAAAGCGGTCATCTACACCAAAGATGCCACAACAAACAAAGTAGATCATAGAGCAGTCCTCTATGACATAGCATCAGAGCGAACACCTAAACGACATAGAGCAGTCCTCTATGATAAGCACAATGCAGCAATAACTCAACGTAGATCATGAAATGCTATGCTCTGGAACGAAAAACTAAATGGAGATCACAGAGCATGAGGAAGCATAGACTGCAATATAGTAAGAAGCACATCAAAGCACAATGCAAGTACAGACAGCCACTCTACGAATTGCAAGAGAGCACGAAGCCACAACTGAAGTCAGCAGTAAACTCTACGAACAAAGACAACAGTCGTCAAACAAGCAGTTCACTCTACGATCTAAGATTAAGGCTACACCTAAGATGATCGTAGAGCAACTAAGACAGTGCCAACTGGATTAAAGATATTAGGGCACTCAGGATCACTATTCCAAGATGAGCGGCTGAATATATAAAGGAGTATAATATACAACCAATGTGAGTGGAGCTCAAACAGTCACATTTGCAGCAGTCAAACAAATAGCACATGTGACTCCACTATCTTGGTACCAGCTAATGGACGCTGACTCAGCAATCACTAGCAGACTTAGGAAAGCAAAATACTCAGTGATATAATAAACAAGTCTGCAGAAAGTTAGTCTCCAACAGAAAGAAGTGCAACGGGAAGATTTCAACGGCAAGCTTCCAATGGGAAAGAAAATGGAGAACTACAAAATGAAAGAACAACACTCGAATATGAGTGTGTGTAGATATGCAGTAAGCAAGAGAGCAAGAACACCAACTATACAATCAGCTAGAAGCTTCACTGCAACAAAGAAGTATGCCAAAGGGCTGTCATATGAGCTAAGAGTCGAATGACCAAGAAGCCAAGATCTAGAGTAACCAAATCCAGAATAGACAACTCTATGATCAAGCAAGGAACACTATGTGCTGAATAGATGAAGAAGTGACTTGGACAAGTCAACTAGTATTCAATGGAAGTGAACGTCTGCATCTGCTATGCACCAGAAGAAAGAAGGGCTTCAACGATCATCATAAGCAGCATCTAGAAGAAGATCATCAACAGCTGCCAAGTACCTGAAGATGAAGGAGATCAAAGTTCATCTTGGCAGCACAACCCAACAAACATTCAACACACCAAAGAGGGCGGGGCATCCTTGTCTTAAGTGACTAAACTAAGTCAAGTCTGCTGGACTTGCTGAGTACCAAAGGGTACAATAGATTCTAAGGCTACTGGCTTTAGTCTACAGGTTCCAAGGCTGCTGGCCTTGAAGGGTTCTTTGTGAACTAGGTTCCCAAGTATGCTGGACTTGAAGAGGGTCATGGGATCCTTGTCTGAGGGACTAAAAACAACTCAAGTCTGCGAGACACATGATGGGTCAAAGGATCCGTGTCTGCAGGGGTTGAGGAGGGTCATAGGATCCTTGCCTTTGTGGCTAAAAATAACTCTTGTCTGCTGGACTTGAGGAGGGCGTAGAGTCCTTGTCTTTGTGACTAAAACAATTTAGTAGATTCCTACCTGTTATAGTAGAAGAGTGGAGTAGGAGTTATTACGTCTCCGAACCACCTAAAATCTCATGTGTCATTTATATTCTGTCATTTACTTTATAATCTATGTATTGCTATATCTGATGCCAATCATATTATAGACTTGTAAACTGATCTGTGAATAAGCTTGAATCTATGAAGGGGTTATTAATGACTATTCCGTTGTGCATGAATTGATTCTTCTCTTCATAACTGTTATCCTTTCATTAATAAATGAAAAAGTTTTTAATTCAACCCCCTCCCCTTCTAGATCCATATTGTGTCTCTAGGAACCAACACTCTTGACCCGAGAAATGGAGAAGTTTAAAGAATTCTGGCCAGTTACTCAACAAAGTGACAAGCAGTTTCTCAATTTTAAAGTCACTTGGTTCAAGCACGTGGCCATACAAGGTTCAAGCATGTAGCCATACAAGGTCCAGTCTCAAGCTCCTCTCTAAGGCTTGAGATCTTATCACTACAATAATTTTTTTCTTACTTAAGTGGAGAAATTTTTATAAAGTTTTACAGTAAAACTGTATAACTTTCTTACAACTAATTATCTTGAAGGTGACTCCCCGCTGCTTTTTCAAATCTAGTTATACCTGCAATCCTGAGATAAGTTCTATTTTTAAATCTGGTCTTAAAACTAAAGGTTTTTCCTTAATCTCACAAGTACACTAGAACCTGAACATCTGCTGACTTCTTTAAGACTCTGGTCTTGATTTGGAATAACTCTATTTCTCACATATATACTAAATAAACAAATATACCCTTTTAAGAAAAGATTGTTTGAGAGTGATGCTTCTAATTTAAGCGGTTACAATTTTAAGCACAATTTTATCTTGATTCAGATATATCACAGTGAAGATCGAATCAAGAATATTATATCACAAGTAAACAAATATATGATAGTTAAGAGTTCAATACTTGTAATAGATCAATTTCAAGTATATGTTGAGATTTAGACTATAGTGCTCAAATACTTGAAATATGAGTGTGAGTAATCCACTATATATAATATAGCAAATTTAAGTGCATACTAGATATTAAAGAAATAGCTAGTAATATGGTGTGTGTGTATCTTTTAACCTTACTAATATAGAAGATATTTAGAATAGGATGATGTTAGGGATTTTAAAGTTTTGTTCTCAAAAAGTGTCTCCAATGATGTGTCACCATAACATTGGTTGAGATAGATTTTATGTAATTAGCTATGCTATAAATTATGGCAATGTCATGACATTTGAAATCCCTGACATTACTTTTAAGTAAAATATATACTTTCTCAAGGTATATATTGTCCAGATGTCTTAGACACCTGCTATCTTGTAAGCCAAGGTGGGAAAGAATTTAATCTTTAATTCACCAAGCATTGTAACTCAAAAGAAAAGTTACACACACTTCTAAGGGTCGCTTGAACTTCTTTGATTATATCAAAGGTTTAGGATTACAAGTGAGTCTTAAGATATAAATCTATGAACACCACTTAAATTAATCTAAGAGAATGTGTACATATGCATTCTTTGAATATCTTTTTCAAGTAATGAGTTAATCTCAATAGCTCATAAAATAATAAATACTTATATATATGTGTGCAATTTAGAGCACAAGTATTTGAAAGATAAGCTTTGCAAAAATATTGGCAAGATTTTCAATATTTGGCTTATTTTGCAATGAATTGTAGTGGAGTATTTATAGATAATTTTGAAAAATGGTTTGACCCGAAAATGTTCTTGACCCGAGAAATGGAGATGTTTAAAGAATTCTGGCCGGTTACTCAACAAAGTGACAAGCAGCTTCTCAATTTTAAAGTCACTTGGTTCAAGCACGTGGCCATACAAGGTGCAAGTGAAAAACTTTTTGAACTTTCAAAATGTGCCAATACCCGGATCGGATGCAGTATGATTTTTGGGCCAAAATTTGTTTTAAGTGGAATGGTAGGTTTTTGGGCCTAGATGAAATGTTAATCCGGATCAAGAATTTTGGCCGAATAAAATCTTTTTGGGCCGAACCCAGATGAGCCGAATAACACTTTGGGCGATTTAAAATCCATTTGAGCTGAAAATAATATATATAGATCATTTGGGCTGAAAATAAAAAATAGAAAGTTTAGAATGGGTTAAAAATTTCAAGCCGAATATCGGATTTCTTACCTTAAGAAATGTTATTTTATGAACTTAGTTTTCTTAACATTTGATATTTTTTTGTCAAAGTTAATTGAGAGCTATTTTTAATGTATACAAAATCATTTAAAAATAATATAATTTTAAAAGTAAATATAATATACATAATTAGACCTATTTATAAAATGAATATGCTCACTGAGGTATTTCTACGGAGAGGATTTCTTCCCTAATTAAATCTAAACCATGATCCTAAACAATTTAAGGAATAAATTTAATGTTAACTAATATTTTTCCTTTTTGTTATCGTCAAAATAAGGAATTAGAGTTGGAAATTGCCCCAACAGTAAAATTATATCACTACTTAAATAATATAGTTTGAGAAAAAAAAATTATAATAAAAATCATTTACCTAACTTAAATTTGTTACTATTATTAAAATATAAGTATAATTATTGTTTTGAGTATAAGTAAGATTTAATCATTATTTGGATAATATAATTGTTATTATTATTAAAATAAAAAAATAATATACTAATCGACCATATACTTCAATTATTAAATAAAAAATAAAAATTAATTACTCTATCCAATAAAATTTCATAAAAATAAAATTCAAAATATCAATAACATTATAATTTTACAACAAGCCTCTTCATTCAGTTCAACTGAGACAATCATGAGAATGCAGTCAAATCACTTCAGAACACCAACGCTAGTTTGAACTTGCCCTAGTAAAGTCTATCGGATTTACTTGGCTAATCAGTAGACTTGAAGTCTTTGAACTGTCAGTTTTTCGTGTAAATCAAGACAATAGAATTCACAAAATATCTCTTCAGACATAATTGGTTCTCACGTTTGTGTTTATTTTGGCCTTGAAATACCTCTTGGTTCCGTAAGTATATTAGAGAATTCAGCCTTCAAAATTCTCACAGAAGTGGCCCCCTTCTTACTTACGTAGGTGACTTCTATCAAGAGTATCCTACAATACCCCACTTGAACATATTTCAAGATATAAAAGTCATTAAAAGCGTAACTTATCCTGATTCTCGCGGCAGATGTGCACTGTCTCATAATCATAATAGGAATGGTTAGGAGTGTTTTTCTCCTCAGTGCTTTACTGAGTACTACATAGTTCGGTTTGCCCATTGAACCTAGATCTTGGAATCTCCAGTCAGCTAGGTTGGGTAGCCACTATGACGACTCTTATTTAAACAGTAGGCTTTAACCCATTCCCTTCGATGATTTTTCCACTTGCTCTCTTGTTAAACCTTTTGTAAGCGGATCCGCAATATTATCTTTTGACTTTACATAGTCAATTGAGATAATTCCATTTGAGAGCAACTGTCTAACGGTATTATGTCTTCGTCGTATATGACGTGACTTACCATTATTTAAATGACTCTATGCTCTTCCAATTGTTGATTGGCTATCACAGTGTATACATATAGCTGGCACAGGTCTTGACCAATTTGGAATATCCTCTAAGAAATTACGAAGCCACTCAGCTTCTTTTCCAGCTTTGTCTAAAGCAATGAATTCTGATTCCATTGTAGACCTTGCAATACATGTTTGTTTTGAGGATTTCCAAGATACTGCTGCACCTCTAAGTGTAAAGACATATCCACTTGTGGATTTCGAGTCTTTATTGTCAGATATCCAATTAGCATCGCTATATCCTTCCAATACTGCTGGATATCTTGTATAGTGCAGTCCATATTTTTGAGTATGTTTTAGATGTCCTAAAACTCTCAAAATTGCTTTCCAGTGATCTTTACCTGGATTGCTCGTATACCTACTTAGCTTACTTACCGAATAAGCTATATTTGATCTAGTACAGTTCATGACATACATTAAACTGCCTATTATACGAGAATATTCTAGTTGAGATATGCTATCACCTTCATTTTTTGCTAGATGAAGATTTATATCAACTGGGGTTTTATTCAAAATTATATTATACTTGTTAAAATTTTCAAGTATTTTCTCAATGTAATGAGATTGAGATAATATAATTCCATCAAAGGTTCTAGAAATCTTGATTCCTAAAATTATATCAGCAACCCCCAAATCTTTCATGTCAAATCTATTTGACAACATACATTTTGTTGAGTTGATAACTTCATTGTTGCTACCCATGATTAACATATCATCCACATAAAGACAAACAATGACATATTCCTTTTGAGTGCTTTTGACATAAATACATTTGTCACACTCATTAATTTTAAATCCATTTGATAACATAACATTATCAAATTTCTTATGCCATTGTTTTGGTGCTTGTTTTAATCCATACAGGGATTTAACAAGTTTGCATACTTTCCTCTCTTGTCCAGGAGCAATGAAACCTTCAGGTTGTTCCATATATATTTCTTCATCTAATTCACCATTTAAGAATGCAGTCTTTACATCCATCTGATGTATTTCAAGTCTATTTTAAGATGTTATTGGTATTAGCATCCGAATAGATATAATTCTTGTCACAGGTGAATAAGTGTCGAAATAATCTAATCCTTCCTTTTGTCTATAACCTTTAACAACAAGCCTTGCATTGTATTTATCAATTGAGCCATCAGCTTTCATCTTCTTTTTGAAGATCCACTTATACCCTAAGGGTTTGGAACTAGGTGGAAGGTCCACCAATTCCCATGTATGATTTTGCATAATGGACTCAATTTCACTATTAATTGCTTTTTTCCAATGAGAAGCATCAGGAAAGGATATTGCTTCCTTGTAAGTTTGAGGATCGTTTTCTAACAAAAATGTTAGAAAATCCGGACCAAAAGACGTTGAAGTCCTTGCCCTTTTGCTACGTCTAGGTTCATCCACTACAGATTCTTTGTCTATATTTTTAGGATTATCACTAGTAGCATCCAAAGGTCTTTTGTTTGAATTTGAATCATTATTTCCATTGTATGGAAAAATATTCTCAAAAAATGATGCATCTCTTGATTCAATAAATGTATTAACATGAATATCGTTAATTTCAGATTTATGAACAAGAAAGCGATAAGCACTGCTGTTATTTGCATAACCAATGAAAACACAGTCAATTGTTTTTGGTCCTATCTTAACCTTTTTTGGTTTAGGAACCATTACCTTTGCTAGACACCTCCACACTCGTAAGTATTTATAGCAAGGTCTATGACCTTTCCATAATTCATAAGGTGTTTTATGAGTTTTCTTATGAGGCACTTTATTAAGAATATAATTGGCAGAAAGCAAATCTTCCCCCCACAAATTCTGGGGTGCTCCATAAGTGTTTAACATAGTATTCAACATTTCTTTCAATGTTCGGTTCTTGCGTTCAGCAATACCGTTAGATTGAGGTGAATAAGGAGCAGTAGTTTGGTGAATAATACCATGAGTGTAAGACCCCGATAATTTTAACAAAGAAAATTTATTTTTCTTCTGATTATTATTTTTAAACAGAAAGGTGTTAAATCGATAATGATAAAGTTACTAGTGAAATGTGAAAATTGAGAAGTCTAGTAATAACGCTAAATTACTATTCACGCGATCACTATTCACGGGAGACTATTCACGCTAAAAACGCTTTTACACTTTCTTCGACCTTCGAATTACGTCATAACGTTTATATGAGCTGGATACAAAATTATACGGTATAAATACGAAAGTACTATTCATACGAGTATACTATTCATTTATACAAAAAGTCAAACCTGTATGTCGGGGAATATTCCTTCTGTTGGATAATATTCGTTCTGTCGGAGAATATTCGGTAAAGTACGACGGCGCCGAAATATCAAAATATTAGTGGGCCCCACAATGGAAATATTGTCAACGATAGTGGGTCCCGTTGTCGGATACTGAAAACGACAGTATTTTGTCAACAGTATTATCACCGGCAACTGTTGAAATACCCGGTAATAAAAAGAACAGTAAAACGCGTTATTCTACAGTAGTACGCGGTATTTCACAGGCACACGGTATTGCACAGTATTTTAAATTATTGATTCAATAATTGATAAAGTAGCAATTGCACAGTATTTTGATTCAATAATTACAATAACATCTGCATGGTACTTTTTTTTATTTATCATAGTACTGTAACTCATATTATTTGTTATGATATTTTAGCATTATTGATGGATTAAAAATGGAGTCTAACTTAGGGGTACCTAATTAAAATTTTGAAATTCACATGATGTGAACTATTGGTTCACATGTGGGAACTATTGGTTCACATGTGGGAACTATTAGGGGATGTTATGCAAGATTGATAATACTTGAGGGATTATATTAAAAATAGAGGCAAAGATGGAGGTACTAAAGTGTAATAAGTCGAGCCCTTTTTGTGCAATTAATGAAACTTGGTTTTCCTATAAATAGGAGGGGTTATCTTAAGAAATCTTCACACCTTCCTTACTTATACTCCCTCTCTCTCTCTCTAAATTTCTTGAGTTCTCTTAGTGTGCTAAGCTATTGTGAGTGTTTGTGAGAATACTAGTATTGTCCAAGTTAATAAGCTTCATAGAAAGCAACATCCAATCACTTATTAACGAAGGTAGGGGATATCATTTCTTTCATACTCTTATGTAATATCATTTACTTCCTTGTTCGTAAGTGATATTATACTCAGAAAGGTTGTTATTCATTCCGTATTAATTTGTGGGGATAACCTGTCCGTGCGGATTGACGCATGCCTGGTGAATAACCCTTCGTATTCATTACTTATTAATCTTGTGTGGAAATAATCTGTCTACGCGGATTACCGCATGACGGGTGAAAACCCTTCGTATTCATTACTTATTAATCTTTTGTGGAAATAATCTGTCTACGCGGATTACCGCATGACGGGTGAAGACCCATTTGCAGTTTCATATATTCTGTTATACTCGTATAACGTATCATTTCTTTTGTACTCTTTATGGAATATCTTTTCTTTCACATTTCTCCATTTATGGTAAGAAATCTCTGTTTGTTTCCAAAACCTTATTTTTAAATGGAGAAAATCCTTGAAATTAGTAGAATATCCTTAATAGTTTGTGCTTCATCTAATATCTTTTCACTTGAATCTTTCTATTTCATTTTATACGTTATAGTTGAAGCATGAAATAATTTCTTGAATATCATTCTTGAATTTGACTCCACAATTTGGTCATCGTGTTGGCAATTTGGTCAATCTTGATACTGATTAAATTATAAAGCTTTTCTTATCCTTGATCTCACTGTATCATTGTCATCATCCTCATCCTCATACTTAAATTGTGGTGATAGTTCTCTTTGGCCCGTAGTGCAAAGATGAACTGGCGTGACATGATTTTGACCAAACTGTGTATTGGTATTATCATGACTTTTGGTGTTACAAACAAAGGCGTATGATGAAAGTTCTCTTTGGCCCGTAGTGCAAAGATGAACTGGTGTTTGGCATGATCATGACCAGTGATGGTACAAATAAATATCTTTGGCATGTATTGCAAAGAGAGGCTGTTGAAACTGTTGATTGGTGTTACAAATAAATATCTTTGGCACGTAGTGCAAAGAGAGGCTGTTGAAATTGTTGATTGGTGTTACAAATAAATATCTTTGGCACGTACTGCAAAGAGAGGCTGTTGAATATAAACTGTTGATTTGGATGTTCATAAACAGGAATTGTTGATTGGTGTTACAGGGACAAAATATTGGTGGTGATCCTTTAACTTATAGACGATGGTAGATATTATAATCTACTTAACTCTTCTAATGGATTGTTCGTTCCGCTGCAGTTGTTGTGTTGAACAATTATAATACCTTTAAATCTCTGATTTATTATTGTTGAAGACTAAAGATAATTTTTATTCTTCATTATCTTAGTCATGATATTTCTTACTGGGCTATTTGTGCTCACCCTTTTCCTTTTTGTTCCATTGTTCTCCTCAGGAAAAGAGAGTGTAGCGGGGACTAGCCGGGGAATGGAGTGATGGTCCGAGATAATAGAAATGTCTCAATACCTTACTTTTAGTGTGACAATAAGTGTATTGAGAATTTAAGATGTATTTATATTGTGTTGTTGTATTTTGCACGATACTTATTAGTTGTAAATGGGAAAATTCGTATTTGTATTTGTATTTTGTGGAATGTTATTGGCGACTCAAAATGGGTTGTGTGGACCTATTTTGGGGACGTCACAATGAGTAGAGCAAATCTCTTCAAATGGTGATTCATATTCACCAACTCTACCAAATTGCATTCAGATACAACTGCAGAAAGATTAATATCTGAAACATTTTCAGAAAATTGTTCTAGTTTTGTCACATGTGCATGAGGCTTTTGTTCTTTCTTCAACTTCTTTGGCTTGCGACCTTCACTTGATTTATGTCCTTGGATGCCATAGTTGAAGCATTTGCCTTTGAACTTCTTGGCCTTGAAGGTATCTTTGCCGTCACGCTTTCTTTTGTTGTTGTTTGGCCTTTGTTCTACCACATTTGCCTTTGCTTCAATGAAGTTTTTCCCAGTCTTCTTCTCAGATACTCGATTGTCCTCTTCAATCCTAAGTCGCACGATCAATTCTTCAAGATTCATCTCCTTGCGTTTATGTTTTAGATAATTCTTGAAGTCTTTCCATGATGGTGGAAGTTTTTCAATCATTGCAACAACTTGGAATGAGTCACTTAATGACATTTCTTCAGAATTAATGTCATGTAGAATTACTTGTAATTCTTGAACCTGAGTAATAACTGCTTTGGAATCTACCAGTTTATAATCAAGAAATCTACTAACAATGAATTTTTTCATGCCAGCATCTTCAGTTTTATATTTTTTATCTAAAGATTCCCAAAGTTCCTTTGCAGTTTGAATTGTACAATATACATTATATAATGTATAATCTAAACCATTCATCACATAGTTCCTGCAAAGAAAGTTTGCATGTTTCCATGCATCAACAACATGCACTTTTTCCTTGTAAATTTCCCCTTCAATAAGAGTAGGACAGTCCTCTTGTAGAAATCTTGCCAAGTTCAATGTGGTGAGATAGAAGAGCATTTTCTGTTGCTAGCGCTTGAAATCCGTTCCATTGAACTTTTTAGGCTTTTCTCCATGAGACATACTCATGGCAGGAATGGTACTAGTAGATGCCATTTCTGTTATACAAATGAGACAATACTCAATAAACAGAAACAAATTTCTGCTTGTACAAAATGTAACAAATTTTGTTTACAAATTTGTTTTTGTAGAATATTATATATTAACACAATAATATATCTTAGCAATCAAAATAAACTGTTATATAAATTTGAAAACAATAACAGAATAGTATCTATTAATATGCAAACAATTTTCTGTTTACATAAAACACTATTACAATATAGAGCATATATAAACAAAATATTATATATACTACACATGTATATATTTAAGCACTATTAGAAATAACAGAGTATAAATATATTAACATGTAATTTATATATAATAACAGAATATATAAATCATTTAACATGTAATATAATATTAATAACAGAATATATGATTATAATAATATATTACAACTATTTCGGTAATATATTATAACTACTACGGTAGTAATAGACTATTAAGAAATCTATGTTAATCAATGATGCAAAATTAATGATTGCCAAATTTCCTGACAGAACGAAAAATTAAAGCCTTGAACATATTTGCAAACATGAAAATATGTTACCTAATAATAACAAGAAGTGTAATCTTATGTACTAACATGCAATCATTACTGTAAAGGAATAATATACTAACATGCTGTAATAGAATTAACCATGCGCCATGTCATATTCCTTCTGTAATATAATATATTATTATTATACCGATATATATATAAAACAGACTCTTTCTCGAATCAGTGTGATTCAATTTTGCAATATGCAGGCATGTAATTATACTTCATACAAAATAACACAAAAGCATCTACTGCAATGACATATAATCTTTACATATAATTCTTACATGCATTTATACATGCATATATAATAATGAATAAAAACTAGATACTGAAAAATTAAATAGTCCAAAAAAAACCGAAACACTTCAGCATACTTTTGTAACATGCAACAAATATTTTGTTAAAACAGTTTCCTATTCTTCAAATAAAACAATACTATAATTACAGGAAAACAAATTTGCTTCAAGATTGTTATTCCTGTAATTGTAATTTATTTATTTATTGAATTGGAAAGTGACTTACTTGAAAAAAGCAGAATTTGAAGAAAGCAGAATCTTATTAAATCCGAGTCCTTTGAATTCACAAAGTCTCCTTGACGCAAATTTATTCCCTCACCGGTGCTAAAGGTTTTCTGAATAATTACTTCCCAAGATAAAACGGATTTCCAATTCTTAATTAGAAGCACTTCAAAATTAAGAATTCTTCGAACTCTGTATGTCATGTACTCGAACGTAACTAACTGTTATGTTATGATGAATGAAAGGAAATGAATGTGGCGGAAAAATGAACTAATCGAAAATGGGTTGCCCCTCCTTCTTATTTATAGGATAATTTCGTGACCGTTCAGATGGGACGCATCTATTGGACATTAAAACGACATAGTATAAGGGAGGACACAACTGTTCGTATGCAAAACGACGTAGTATCAGTGGCAGTTATGATAATAAGTTAAATAAATTTTGTCCAAAATATTATATACAAAGCCCACGAGCCCGGCCCGCCCGTCCGACCGGACGGACGGCGGCGGCGCGCGCGTGTGGGTTCGAACCAAGCCTTGGCTAGGTCCTCTCCCTTCTACAAAAGTGGGGTGCCCCTTGGGGCCCTTCCCATTAAGCAAACATCCCTATGTGGGACTTTTGCAATTTTTAACATTTCAAGTAGGTGGCTTTGGAGTCAATTTTCTCATTCAATTCTTAATGGATCTGAACACATAAATATACCACGTTATACTCTTTGGGGAGGAGAACGTTCAAACCCATTTCCAACAAATTTCACCAAATTCTCATCAATTCAATATAATTTAATTTCAAAATCCATAATTAGAAGATGACCCCAATTCTTCTAAATATGAATTTAAAAGCCTTTGTTCCTCTTTCTAGGCTCACAAACATGGAATCCATTCAAAACTAAACCAATTACATGAATCTAATTTCTAGATTCATTATGTGCTAAGTCTAATTTTGATGGATAGAATAAACCCATAAACCTTAGATTTACCTAAGATTTCATCAGTTTATATATATATATATATATATATATATATATATATATATATATATATGTAGATGAATCAATAATTAGCAATTCTAAATGGTTTAATTGAATTTAAGAATATTACAGTTAGACTTGGCTAACTTGAAGAAGAAAAGTGGATTCAAAGGCTTAAGATAGCTCCTTTATTCCTTTTGGATTGATTGTATTTGAAGAAGAGATAAAGAATTTAAGATTTGATTTTGTTTCTCTTTCCTTTACTTTTCTATGTATTTTCAGATTTTCTATCACTAGAATTTTCTCTCTCTCTCTCTCTCTCTCTCTCTCTCTCTCTCTCTTTGTGCATGAAATGAAGGAATACATAGTGTTGAATTGAATTTAGGGAGCAAACCACATGTGTATACGCGACTTTAGTCTTGAGTCGCATATACACACACAGCTTGGGCTCTGATTTTAAGGGCGTGCACATGGCTAGTTGGGAGGTCCATTTCTCTCCCCCCCTCCCCCTTAGGTTTTTGTTGTTTATCTTTTTTTAAACCCAAGGATGTTATATTTTTAAAATTTCTCCCTCTTTGGTATTTTTTCTTGTTTTCTAAGGCCAAAGTGCATAATTTGGGTGTCTACATTACTTATATAATATAACTTTAGAAGCAAATTATTTTCCTATAAGGACAATCTGACCTAATACTAAATTGGTACAATTATTAAAATATATATATATATATATATATATATATATATATATAGAGAGAGAGAGAGAGAGAGAGAGAGAGTTAACTGGATATTCGACCTCGTAGTATGCACCGTTTTATACTTTGTACCCCGAAGTATAATTCCTCCCATCCTAGTCCTCAAAGTAAAACAATCCTACCACTACACACCCTCGTGTTATTTCTAACAGAAAAATTGGGCAGAATTGCCATGTACTTTGGAAAAATGAGTATAAATACGGTTTGACCGCTTCCTTATTTATTTTATATTTTTTTTTATTTTATACATTCGACCATATAACATCAACTTAAAAATAATTTATAAACAATCTTATACAAATAAAATACTCATCATCTTCAAATACCCAAAAATAAGTTAATTTTTTTTCCTCTTCTTTGTCATCCTCCCCGTCTATCTACCATGAAATTCAAGAATTTCAAAGTCCAAAAATACCCAAATCATTCATCATCTTCCCTTGCAACCATTCATGAAATTTAAAAATCTCAAAACAAAAATTCCAACACATTCATCATATTCAAATTTTAGCCTAAAATCTCAAATTTGAAAATCTCAAAACAAAAATTCCAACATATTCATCATATTCAAATTTTAGCCTAAAATCTCAAAACTCCCCAACCAATGTTCTATTATGAAACCCAAAAACTTTAAATCTAACTCCCAAACTCATGATCATCTTTATTCCCTAACATTCATATGAAAATCAAACCCACTTTATTTTTTCTCTTCAGAACTCAAAATCAAAATTCACTATTGTTTCCTCTAGAACTCCAAACCCAGAAGAAAAGAGAGGCGAATAAGAAGAACCATCTTCATATTACATCCTTCTCAAAATCAACCCAAGACTCATCTCCATACATAGCCTTCAATTAATAAAAGAATATGTAGCTTCCATCATAGGTATTTTGCAAATTCAGATGCGGTGAAGAATCATTGGGAAAATTTAGGAGTTAATTGATATTTTGGTTACCGTACTATTGTCCGATTTTTATTTTGGTTACTGAAACTTTTTTTTTTCTTCTTACAATCGCATCATCAAACTAAAAAAAATATTTCAATTGAGTGATTTTATAATTTTCCGTTGAAATATTTAATGGTGTTGCTTATGTGACTAACATCAGTTTAACGTTTGCCACATAAGTTTTGCCACTTGAAGGGAAAAGTATCAAATCACTCATTCAAAATATTTTTAATATTTTTATTAGTTTGATTATGTGATTGTAAGGAAAAAAGTTTGTCACCAAAATAAAAATCGACCTTTAGTATAACAACTAAAATATCGATTAACTTGAAAATTTAAAATCTTATCACAACAAACCCATCGGCTGTCGTTTTTCCCAAAACGAAGCCCTGGATCGAACCCCAGATTAAGCACATGACGTTGATAAATAATCCCTAAATTGATCTCCTTGTACCTTAAAATTGGACACACGGGGCCTGATAGCTTATTTCTCGAGCTTAGTTGGGCGACGTTAAGGGCGACAGACTGCTTTAATGGAAGTATCAAATCTTTGATTTGTGGTTTTAAACTGTTATTTATTGATCATGGCTTTATATGGGATCACAAATCTTTGGTTTGATGGTTTAATGGAGTTTCATTGTGTTCGCTTTGTAGTTTTTGTTGCTTGGTTGGTATTGCTAATACCCGTAGCAACCATGACAGCTTTGATTGGTGAAGAAGAAGAATGTTATTCTCTCTTCCAAATTTATCTTATCATGTTAAGTCCAATTTAATTTAGAATTAATCTAGAAGAGGGAGTTTGAATAGATTAATTCACTTTTTTGTAAAATCTTGGCCTTTTTAAATTTTTACTATTGATTCCTATGTGAATTTGTGAAAAATATTGTTAAACATTTTGCAAGTAAAATAAAGAGTTAGGGATAGAGAAATATCAAGCAACAGATACAGAGATATATCCTGGTTCACTATATGTATCTCTATCAGATATATATAACTAGTCCAGTCTCTAAACTCCTCTTCATGATTTGGAATTTTTTCACTATAAAAATCACTCCCCAATAGGTGGAGAAACCTTTTACAAAAATCTATTTCTGGTCTTAGAATTATTCTTCCCGATATCCTTCAAGAAATACATATTTCTTTTTTAGAGTGCTTATACACCTTCTTCGGTTGGTCTTAGAGCTTGATATCTTTTTTCTTCATCACTCACTTAGAAACCCAAACCTATGGAGTCTCTAAGATTTTGATCTTGGAACAAGAATCACCCCAAACTTTAGAAGAGTACCTAGCTCTACCCCTTTTGTTTTAAAAATTGTTTGTTTGTTTAATAATGTGCTTCTTAGATAAACAGATTAACAAAGTTATAGTACAATTATATCAGTTTGCAAGATATATGATGGTAACATTTGAAGTTCAGATCTTGTAAGTATAATATGTAACAAGTAAACCAATGATTACAATAAGTATGGCAGTTTATATATATAAGATCAAGTTGGTTTAATGCCTATTACTCTAAAGGAGAGGACTATATATTAATCCTTTGTTTTATACGTAAGGCTAATTTTCCTTGTAAGAATCAGGACAAAGCCACCTGCACTAAGGATAGTCGGGGTAACCAGTCTCAATGATTAAATCTTCCTAGATCACTTTCCTTGAAAGGAATACAGTTCTCAAATTTTCAAATTGACAGAACCCAGATTCTTACATATAAATGGGTATGTATCAGAGCTTAAAAACTGATCACCAGTTTCTCACTTTCTTTAAAAGGACAATGTATAAAAACTCGATCAATGTCGACGCCGGGTTTTCTTCGCGTGTCCTTTTTTAGTCTTTTCCAAATTTTAGCCTCTTGATTAAATGACTTTTGGAAAAGGTCGGCATTAATGTCGACGGGGTTTTGAAAGATTGATTTTTTATGATGAGCCAATTAACCAGAGTCGCCAGTTGGTATATTTGAAATGGATGTACCAACTCATCCGAGTTTTCGTTTTTTATAAATCGCTGGCTCATATGTGACTCCGAATTAATTAGTCTGCGAATGGAGATTCATAGAATTCGGGGGCTTGCTTAAGTGAGGGGAAGGTGTTAGGCACCCCTCGACTTCCATAAAAACACGGTTACCGCAATCTTGATACTTTCCTATCCTTTGATTCATGAAATGTGTATACGCGCGAGTGTGTGTGTGTGTGTGTATGCCTATGTGAATGTTGTAGTGAATTGGTATGAAAGAATCCTTTGGATTTTTTTAGGGAAAGTAGTGTCTTAATTTGAGAATGTTTCAGAACGTCGTTTCTATTAATACGAGAAAGCTCCCTCTATTCATTCGAAAGGTTTGATTTTACTTATCAAAACTATGAGGTCTTCATTAGGCGCCATTTTGATAAAACGTGAGTTTTTTCTTTAAACCTTAACCAAAATAGGAATCGAGATTTATACGTTGCTTTCATAAATGATGGGCAATTTCTAAGATCTCTTTCGCCCTATGTATCGAGGTTTGATAAAACGTTTATTTCCGTTTATAAAACCATTTTTCGTGACATTTGGACATAATTTCTTTTCAGCTTTCTCGTGAAATAGGAATCAACTTTCATTAGCATTTCCAAATTTTAGCCTCGTGATGCTAATATCCTACTTTGATTGATTTTAGAAAAATCTTTATTATTTTGATTTGGAAATCTTTTGTTTGATATTACAAACCAAATTTAAACATCACAACGTGTAAGGGCTATTCATGGGCATGTAAGTCATCAAAATACCCCGAACGCCAACAATCACATATTCCACTAATACGGGGCCTTAAATCCGATTCTCGCCTTAGCGTCGTTTTAAGGCCCAACGATTACAGATTTACTACGGAAGCTACATCATTCTTACTATTTACATAAGAAAACGTCCATCATCGGATTTGGACCATGGGGTCGCTTTCCTAGGCTCACAACCACGATTACCACGCACTCACAAAAGGAATACTACAATAATAACAACGTGGATTGCCTAACACATCCTAGAAATATAATCAATTAAACTACGCCTAATACATATCCATGAACAAACTAGAAATTTCACCAATTGGATATCATCGAGTTATTAGGAAGAATTTTGTTCCAATGGAACCCTCACCAATAATCCCTAATCCATGATTGTTCAACAATATTCTTGAAAATTATAATTTAGTTTAACCAAATGACATGATAGAAATTGCAAAAATAAGGAGATTTTCACCTTGTAAATGATACCAAAATTGTGTAGAAACTTGTGTATTGAGTGAAGTATGAGATGTATTGATAGAATCCCACAATAAGGGAAAATTCCTCTCTTTTTCTCTCAATTGTTACAAGAATTTTTTTGCTATTTCTCTCTATTTTCGAGCTAAAACTGCTGCTGTTTTCTTCTTCTTCCGCCAAAATTGCTTACTCCTGTATGCTGCACGAAACTGGGCTAAAATAGGCTGGCCAGAGCCAGCCGCAGATTGATCTGCGGCTGGCCGCAAATCCATCTGCGGCTGGCTGGCCCACCTCCCATCGCACTCAGCTGATAGTGCTGATTTCCTGGTTTCCGTGCTGGCGCACCCACTTGGCCCCAGATCAATCCGCGTCTGGCTGGCTTGACTTTCTCAATTTTCGTGCTACGCCTCGATTTTCGTGCCATGACGCTGTTTTTCGCTGACAGGTTCGTATTTTACAGTCCGGAAATCATTGGGAGGCGTGCCACACCTTCCGGGAATGCCAAATTCGGATAGCCTTGCTGTCATGTTGATTTCGGTTGCAAATTGTCATGGTGGCGTCGAGCGTCCGTACCTTTTCTGTCTTTTGCTCTCGCAGGCCGGTCCATTTGACGAATTTGCCCTCCTGTCAAGGTTAGTATACGAAGTGCAAAATTTGGGTATCTACAGCTGCCCTTCTTTATCATGTTTATGAAATGTTAAATGAAATGAACAGGATAAAGAAACAGACACCCGATGTCTGAATGACAATGCACAGATATGATAATACACACACGATGCAACACATGTAGTTTATGGTACAACACAAGATGTAGCGCATGCAAACATTCGAAAGAGTGTCAATGCATCAACCCTCTGACCGTATTTGTTGGTCGTTAGGTTCACTCTTCCAATCTATCATCTCGTTCGGGACCGGGTATAGTCGCCGGACATCCATCTCGTGATCGCCGGTTATCGTCGCCGGTCGATCGTCCTGTCGGGGCCGGGTATCGTCGCCGGTCACCCATCTCGTAACCCCCGGTTATCGTCGCCGGTTGGTTATCTTGTCGGAGCCGGTTTTCGTCGCCGGACATCCATCTCGTGATCGCCGGTTATCGTCGCCGGTCGATCGTCTCGTCGGGGCCGGGTATCGTCGCCGGTCACCCATCACGTAACCCCTGGTTATCGTCGCCGGTTGGTTATCTTGTCGGAGCCGGTTTTCGTCACCGGACATCCATCTCGTGATCGCCGGTTATCATCGCCAGTCGATCGTCTCGTCGGGGCCGGGTATCGTCGCCGGTCACCCATCGCGTAACCCCCGGTTATCGTCGCCGGTTGGTTATCTTGTCGGAGCCGGTTTTCGTCGCCGGACATCCTTCTCGTGATCGCCGGTTATCGTCGCCGGTCGATCGTCTTGTCGGGGCCGGGTATCGTCGCCGGTCACCCATCGCGTAACCCCCGGTTATCGTCGCCGGTTGGTTATCTTGTCGGAGCCGGTTTTCGTCGCCGGACATCCTTCTCGTGATCGCCGGTTATCGTCGCCAGTCGATCGTCTTGTCGGGGCCGGGTATCGTCGCCGGTCACCCATCGCGTAACCCCCGGTTATCGTCGCCGGTTGGTTATCTTGTCGGAGCCGGTTTTCGTCGCCGGACATCCTTCTCGTGATCGCCGGTTATCGTCGCCGGTCGATCGTCTTGTCGGGGCCGGGTATCGTCGCCGGTCACCCATCACGTAATCTTTTTTCACTCAACACGTCAATTGGCTGCAAGGGAGCAAGGTGGGACCCACCAGGGCCAGCCGCGGATGGATCTGCGGCCAGCCGCAGATACATCTGCGACTAAGATCGGGATGTATAAGCGGCTCGCCGCTTCCAGATCTGTCACTTTCAACTTCCAACTCACATAGATTCTCTCGATTTTTGCTTGTTTGCAAGGGCCTCTTGTCGATTTTTTCAACTTTCCTGCAAAAACTGCTCCGGTAGGATCGATCTACGCGCTACAGGTAACACTTTGACCGGTCACTTTTCAATTTCGTCAATGTTTTGCTATACATTTGACTATTTGCATGTTTAGAGATAAAATGTATGCTTTACAATGCTATGCAATGTACTATCATATATACATGCTATGTATTAACTGTGTGAGTCCTATTTTATGTTCATGAGGCGGTCCCACATACTGTTATTCCTTTTCTGCAAAAAATCATGCATTACATGCTGTAATTACACTTATGAATGCAATTTTGATCTGTTTGAGGCTTAGATTGATGGAAAACATGTTTGGCTTATGCCTGGGATGTCCATTTTACAAACGAAACTCTGCCGATTTTTTTTTTTTTGCACATACCATAAACATGCATCATGTTGCATTAATTATATGATGAGGGTAGGGATTTAGAATATTCATTGCATAATTTTTAAAAGGGAACTTACCTTCCTTTTCGCCTGTTCTATCCCAGCTATGGATTCTGATGCGCCCACTAGCTCTTCTGCCTCTCGGACTTCGGGTGTTCGCCGTCGTAGGGCTGCACCTGCCCCTGTTCCTCCTCGGACCCGTCAGGCTCGTCGCTTGACGGAGGCTGTCATCCGTCCTAATCATCCGGACGTTGAGGGGGTTGTTCCTCTGGAGGTTGCGGTGGAGGAGCCGTCTTCCAGCACACCGGCTCCCCATTCTCATCGCGCTTTATCTAGCGCTTCTGTCCAGATACCCGACCTATTGGGTCGGGATCTCAGCCGTCATCCCTCGGCATCCCTTGTTGCTAATGAGGTATATTCAATTCTGCTCTGAATTTGCTCTCAATTCCTCAATTTCTGTTCTATCTGGACTGACCCATTGGTGATTTTCACAGGTGCCTGAGTTTACCCAGCCGAGGGGTAACTGGTTCAACATTTACTCCCTTTACGCGGCCTTGCACAATGATTACCGCGCGGTGGTGGACTCCTGGGGTTTTCGCCACTTCTTCACCATCATTCCCCGCCAGTGTCCCTGGGGTTATATGCGGGCTTTGTCCGAGAGGTGGTTTCATCAGACCCAGTCCCTTCATCTTCTGGACTGTGAGGTCGTGCTGACCCCTTGGGATTGGCGGTATATCACGGGGATCGAGTTCACCTGGTCCCGTGTCCCTCTGGACCTCGATATTACTCCAGCAGAGGTCCGCGCTCTTTTGGGCTTTGCTGCCGATGACCGGGTCTTCAAGGCCCGCAGTATCCGGTCCGGAGCATTAGCTGTCGATGCTGTCGGAGGTTTATACGCACAGCCTATCCCAGCGGATCAGGGCACTCGTGACATCCTGCTACGACGCTTATTCCTGACTATCATGAGGGGTTGTTTCCTAGGGAACAACTCATCTACCATCCACTTCAGCGTCGTAGGGGCTGTTCGAGATGTAGACCGGATTGGTGACTACGACTGGGGGTCGTTCACCTTCGCTTATTTCCTCCACGGTCTGCGTCTACGCTCAGAGGGACAGACCGATGCCTGGCTCGGTTTCTACCACTTTCTGTTGGTGAGTCTTCTCCTCCTTTTGATTTATTGCACTTATCTTTATTTCATTTCTCTTTTCGCACTTTAATAGTTACTCACGCCCTACCTTGTTTCCGTTCACAGTTCTGGGCTTACGAGCGTTTTCCATGCTTGAGGCCTGTCACCACCCTTGGCCCGGACACTTATCCCCGGGGTCGGCGATGGCATCACAGCACTTTAGAGGAGGTCCCAGTGTCGGGCAGCTTTGCCCATTGCCGCATTCAGCTGGAGCTGATCACTGCTGCGGAGGTCATCTGGACTCCCTATCTTTCGGAGCATCTGGCTGTGGGGTTCACCGATGGACATCCCTCCGGCCCGGAGTTTGCACTTTCCACCCATCGTCTCACCCTGCAGAGCGTTGGAGGCTGGGTGATGTACCTTGGGGAGCGCGCCTTCAGATGTGTGACCGGAGAGATTCGCATCCCGCATTCCCTTTCTTTCACTACTTCCTAGCCGCTGGATTCTCAGCCCTCGGAGATCATGCTCGCCGGGGAGGACGGTCGGATGCTTTCTACGGGTCCCAGTACGAGTGATGCATTCCGTACCTGGTGGGTGCCCCGTACCATCGGTCCTCAGACTCGGGCCACTTTCTTTCTTGGAGACATGGTTCCAGGCTCGGTGACGATGACTGATTGGGCTGCCTGTGTTCGGACCCCCACCCACGCTGAGCAGATCGCCACATTAACCCGTCAGGTAGATCAGTTGTCGCTGTTTCTTCGGGTGTTGGGCCGGACCCCGGAGGAGGCTTACGCCTACGATCCAGACGGTGCGGGTTATGATGCAGGCCCGAGTTCATCTGATGCCACAGCGCATCCATACATTCCTGATATGAACTTTGGTCCTCCGAGCTCGACGACCCCAGGGGATCAGTTCGAGGATCCTGCTTTCATAGATGATACTGATTTTATTTAGATCAAGATAGGATAGGGCTTTTTGTACCTGCATCCGTTTAGATTTCTTTTTCATTTATGCACTATGTACTGAACTCATTTATCTATTATGCACAGTTCCCTTTTTATCTTTATGGAGTTCACTTGTTTTATTTATTTTTTTAATGTATGATGCATGCCCCTTTTTTTTTATTCATGGATAGAGAATGACCCCTGTACAGTCTTTTTGATACTATTTTTCACAGATGTCGTCCTCAGATGCCGTGGTACGTTTGGATTCCATTCCTCCCACAGTGTTGGTTAGCAGTCTCCTCCGCTGGTTTGACAGTTTATTACCGACAGACAGGGTTATCGCAGATGGTCTTTTGGGCCATTCCTCGTCCTTATTGACCTTTCAGGTGCCAGCGGGCTTTATGGATGGTATTCTGAGCTATTGGGCCCCTGCCCGTCAGGTGTTTAGGCTAGGGACGGTAGAGCTGACCCCCACCCTGGAGGAGTATGCTCGCTTCACCGGCTTGCCTTTGGATAGACCTTGTGCCAGGGTCACGGCTGGTTCCATGCGCCGTCAGTTCTTGACCTTTACCGGTTTGCGGAGGGCTGTCTTGTTACCGGTGATCATATCAGACCATATGGTTCCCCTTCAGTTCTTGATCGACCGATTTGGTTCACCCGACAGCTTTCGTCTTTTCTTCGGTGATTTTTCCGTGTCCGAGGAGCGATGGGGTTCCTTAAGAGTAGACGTTCTGATGGCCTGTGTCGTCTCAGTTTTGTACTAGCCCGCAGGATCCGATCAGTTGGACATGCGGGTTATCGCGGCCGTTAGATCCCTTCAGGAGGATCACACCATCCTTCCCATGATATTGGCGGATACTTACATGTCAGCCTCATATTGCCAGTCTTTCCGAGGCAGGGTATTCAGAGGGAGCTCGACTTTGTTGTATATGTGGTTCATGAGTCATCTTAGTCCCATCGGCCATTTCCGTCGCCAAGGGTTTTGCTTCAGCCATGACATAACCACGCAGTTTTCGTTTCGTCCCGTGAGCTGTATTGATGTGGCCTCCTGGACATCATTTTTGTCTGTCATTGAGGATCCCTTTCATCTATTGGTCTACTCGGGCTATTGCTCCTTTATGAGCTTCTTGACTCATGTGCCCGACCTGGATTTCATCCTCATCGCTGGTTTGAGGGGCGTGACGACCTATCATCCCCTGGCGGTTATGGGGCAGTTTGATCAGACACAGGATTTATACCCTTTCACGGGTGCGGCCACCTACCGATTCCTTATATCATCCCGGACAGAGAGGGATCTACTGCAGGTATACGAGCTTTGGTCTCGCAGGATATCCGCTGAATGTAGTGAGAGCTGTCACATCCAGACATTTGCTTACGTGCAGTGGCTGCGCGGAGACTTGGATTTGGCTAGTTTGAGTCGGACTGGGGCCTTTGATGACTCTGGGGTGATTTTCCCAAAGGATACCACGGACCACCCCGTCTCAGCCGATTCTGCCCCGAGTCGGGTTACTGAGAATACCCGACTCCGCCTAGCCCTGATTACTGCTAAAGCCGAGAGGAATGCCGCTTTTGTCGAGAGAGATGATGCCATTCGGGCTAGAGACGCTGCCATTGCTGACAGAGAGGCCATTGTACTTCAGACCGGGGCAGTTGTAGATGCTCATTTTGGGACGGTCAGTCGAGCCACTGCTTTACTGGATCGTATTGATATGATGGGGAAATAGATTGCAGGAGATGCTGACGCTTTAGATCTATCCACCACCTTGTCCATCCTGCTTCAGCTAGTCTCAGATTTGTAGATTATTTTGTTTCCTGCATAGACTATGTTAGTTCCATCAGTTATCGAAAAGCAATATTGTAATAAAATGACTTATATATATAGACATGCATTTAAATTTAGTCATTTTCCCCATTTGTCGTATCGTTGCCCTTCATTGGATCCCCATTTTATCCAGCTGACCCTGATTTTGACATTTCGCCTTCTTTCTCTTCTCAAGTCTTGATGGAGATTTGACAGATATTGCCGCACGCCTTTTGATTTCATCGGATTGAATCTCAGATTTTTGGATAACTGTTTGGTTGGATCAGGGTTATGTCCTTTGGGATGAAGCTGGTTAGGCAGATGGTTTCGGGAAGGTTTTGAGGGTGTAGGAGGGTTTTATCTGGCTATCGAAAATTGGATTTGGTTAGGGAAAGGATTATTTTTTTTTTTAAGGGATCGGACCGCGCCATGATGGCTGCCTACGTACCCCCACAAGTTGGGAGATCAGGTCCTACGTAGTTCGCTCTCAAGGAAAAAGGACCTGATGATTCAAGCGTAGAAGCGCTTCACCGAGTCAGAATTGAGGGGTTGTGGAAATACCTCACCATCCATTTCTTGCAATATGAGGGCTCCTCCGGATAGCACCTTCTTAATCACAAACGGCCCCTCCCAGTTTGGGGCAAACTTCCCCTTGGCTTCGTCTTGACAAGGCATGACTCTCTTCAACACCAAATCATTTTCTTTGAACTTCCGAGGTCTCATCCTTTTGTCATATGATCGAGAGATCCTTTGTTGATATAATTGACCGTGCCAAACGGCAGCCACTCTTCTTTCATCAATTAGGGCCAATTGGTCGTATCGATTTTGCATCCAATCCTCCTCACTTATCTGAGCATCGATCATTACTCTGAGGGATGCCATCTCAACCTCAACTGGTAGAACAGCCTCCATTCCAAACACCAAAGCGTAAGGGGTTGCCCCTGTAGACGTACGCGTTGACGTCCGGTATGCCAGCAGGGTGAGGGGTAACAAATCCGGCCATCCCCGATGATTAGCAGACATTTTGGCCATGATTTTCTTGATGTTTTTGTTTGCAGCCTCCACTGCCTCATTCATCTTAGGACGGTAAATGACGGAATTGAGGTGCTTGATCTTGAACTGGTCACACAGTCCCCTCATGAGGGCGTTGTTTAAATTCTTGGCATTGTCAGAGACCAAAACCTCAGGCTGCCCGTATCGACAAATGACATTATTCCTGATGAAGCTGACGATGACTTCCTGAGTTACCTTGGGGAAAGAAGCCGCCTCTACCCATTTGGTGAAATAATCGATCATGACGAAAATGAATCGGTGCCCGTTGCTTGCCTTGGGCTCTATTGGTCCGATTATATCCATTCCCCACATTGAAAATGGCCACGGGGAAGTCATACAATGCAGTTCATTGGGAGGCGTATGGATCACATTACCGTGCGCCTGGCATTGATAACACCGTTTGACATGATTATCGCAATCGGCCTTCAGCGTTAACCAATAATGCCCGGTCCTCAAGATCTTTTTGGCCAGCATCGGTCAACTCATATGTGGCCCACACACTCCACCATGTATTTCATTCAGAATCCTTTGGGCCTGCGTTTCATCCACGCACTGCAACAGTCCCAACCCAGCATCCCTTTTGTAGAGTAAATCCCCACTCAGGTAAAATTTCATCGCCATCCTTTGAATTCTCATCCTCTCAGTTCGACTCGCCCGGTCGGGAATGGATCTATCTCTAAGATATTCCCTTATGTCGTGATACCAGGGTTGCTTTGGCAACACCACCTCGTCTGATAACACTGCCACATGTTCCTCATATGCCGGGGCACTCTGTACGGCTATCTCAATCTGTGGAATGTCTTTTCTTTTGATTATATGGATTAAGGAGGCCAGGGTTGCCAATGCATCGGCAAAGTCATTCCGTCCCCGGGGAATATGGCGGAAAGCGATATCTTCGAACTCCTGCATCAGCTGGGTAACACAACGATGGTATGGAAGTAACCGAAGCTCCTTAGTGTTGTACACCCCGACTGCCTGCCTGATTACCAATTCTGAATCCCCAAACACCGCTAGTCTCCTCACTCTCATGTCGCGGGCCAAACGGAGTCCCAAGATACATCCCTCGTATTCAGCGGTGTTGTTTGAATTGCTGAAATGCAGTTTAGTGGCCACGGGGTATTGTTCTCCCGTGATAGAGACCAGGACCGCTCCGGCTCCTGCCCCCTCGGCATTCATGGCACCATCAAAATACAGCTTCCAGAACTGTCCCTCGTCATCATATTTCTCGCGTGATACCCAAAATATATCTTCGCCTGGAAGAGGAGTTTCCAAGGGCTCCATCCCTCCTGACGGGGTTTCTGCCAACTGATCTGCAATTCCATGTCCCTTCATGGCCTTCTGAGTTACGTACACCATGTCGAACTGTTGTAAGATTAACTGCCATCTTGACAATCGACAATTCAGCATGGGCCCTCCAAAAATATATTTCAGGGGATCCATTCTTGATATCAGGTACGTCGTATGCCCATGGAGGTAGTGCTGTAATCTCCCTGCAGCCCAGGCTAGAGCACAACAGGTCTTCTCGATGGGAGTGTAATTCTGCTCACATTGGCTAAATCTTTTGCTGAGGTAATAGATGGCCTGCTCTTTACCCGCCTCATTTTTCTGTCCCAACATACATCCCATCGCGATGGCATTTACCGATATATACATAAACAGAGGGATCCCATCCCTCGGGGGTACAGCACTGGTGCTTCAGTCAATTGCTTTTTAATGGTCTGAAAAGCCTTCTGACATTGCTCACTCCATTCTTGGGACACCCCTTTTCTTAACAGTTTGAAAATGGGCTCACATGTAGTCGTCAAGTGGGATATAAAACGGCCGATAAAGTTTATCCTTCCGAGGAATCCTCTTATCTCCTTCTCTGTGTGAGGCACCGGCATATCCACAATGGCCTTAATCTTTGCTGGGTCCAACTCAATGCCCCGATCACTAACCAGGAAACCCAAGAGCTTACCCGACCGCACTCCGAAAGCACACTTGGCTGGATTGAGTTTCAAATTATACTGTCTGAGCCGATCGAACAGCTTTTTGAGATGGGCTACGTGATCAGATTCTTCCCTCGACTTTACAATAATGTCATCCACGTAGACCTCTATCTCCTTATGCATCATATCGTGGAATAAGGCCATCATGGCTCTTTGATAAGTGGCCCCCGCGTTTGTGAGGCCAAAAGCCAATCGCCTATAGCAGAAAGTGCCCCAAGGGGTGATGAATGCGGTCTTTTCCCGATCTTCCTCTGCCACCATTATCTGATGATATCCCGCGAAGCAATCCACAAAAGAGTACATTTCGTACTGGACTGTGTTATCTACCAGGATGTGTATGAAGGGCACCGGGAAGTTATCCTTGAGACTGGCTTTGTTTAGATATCTGTAGTCTACACATACCCTTACTTTTCCTCCAGGCTTAGCCACTGGGACTACATTGGACAGCCATTCCGGGTAAGTGGACACCATAATGATTCCCGCCCTGAACTGCTTGATGATCTCTTCCTTTACTTTTAGGCTCCACTCCGGTTTCAACTTTCTTAATTTTTGTTTGACAGGCCGGAAACCCTCCTTGATGGGTAATCGGTGTACCACAATGTCGGTGGACAATCCGATCATATCCTCATGAGACCAGGCAAAGACATCCTCATATTGTTTTAGCAACTCAGTCACTTCGGCTTTTTGGCTGGGGGTAAGGTCTGTCCCTATCTTGAGTTCTTTTGGCTTGTCAGGGGTTCCAATATCAATGGTGACGGTTTGGTCCAAGTTGGGTTTGGGTTTGTCCTCGACCCATCCTTTGATCTCGTCAGGCGCATCGTCGTAATCTGTCTCGTCTTGTTCAATGCCCATTAAATCGAAATCCAGCTCAATGTCAAAATCATAATCATCATTCAAATTTGAGAGACCATTTGTTAGGCAAGGATTACTCAAATTGGTACACCTGACATGAAACAAAATACCTGTCATATATAAATCATTTTTCACGACGATTGCATTTTCAAAATAACACGAAGAAACGACATAATTATGCAGAAATAAAACAACAACAAAAATAAAACTTCTTCATTCCCCCATCCTCTAGGGTCCACCCTGACGTCGGGTTTTACCCTTTTTTGGATATTACTGGTTTCATGGTCCAGTTGTCGACAGTCAGGTCAGATGAAATGCGCTGGATGAAAGGGGGCTTTACATCGGACACTTCCCCGATAATTACGGCTACGTCGCCTGAGTCCTCCCTCCTATTCTCCTCAGGAATGATCAGCCTCGCCCAATCGATGACAGGCATAACTAGTTGGGCCTCGGGTGGTGTGATAATATTCGTCCCCCTCCCACTGCTTGTTGATTGTTCGGGGATGTAGCATTTGGTTTCAAACTCCTTTGCGACCTCCTGCAGGAAACTTTCCCTCCGGGACGACTCATTACGTGCGGGGGTTAACTCTTCATTCCTTGCCCCAATCACAGGCTCGCTGATCCCCTGCTCATCATCGACTTTGGTCACTGGACTGCCAGCTAGTCGAATCGGAGCCGCACCCCGACGGTGTCTCCGTGCTGCGTCCTCATGGTATCCCAGCCCTGCTTTGCCTATCTGCTGTGGTAGGTGAATGGGCCTGGTGATTCCCTGACTGCTCCTTCCTAACCCCTGCCCAGGCTGGAAGTTCATTTTTATCATTTCCTTTGCCACAAAGGTAAGTTCGGGAGAGACCCTAGGTTTCACAGTCGGAGCTCCCAGGCATTTATAGTGGGGAGTGCTAATCTCCAGTGCTTGAAAGCTGGCAGGTGCTGCCGACTCATCCACATTGATCACTGGCAGGTCACTCCTAGGAGGAGAAGGGTCATCACATTCGGCCGAGATTGTTACCAGATTCCCATCAATGATTAGCTTGATTTGTTGGTGGAGCGTGGAGGGAACTGCCCCGGCCATGTGTATCCATGGCCTCCCCAACAGCAGGTTGTAGCTGGCCGCGATGTCAAGAACTTGGAAAGAGATGTCAAAAGTACAGGGCCCTATCTCCACCGACAACTCTATTTCTCCAATGGTATCCCTCCGGGATCCGTCAAAAGCCCGGACCACCACATGACTGGCCCGTAGGCGCTTGGAACTGATGTTCATTTTCTTTAGCGTACTGAGAGGACATATATTCAATGCCGATCCCCCATCGATCAGCACCCCATTCATGACATATCCTGAGGAGATTACCGCAATGTGTAGCGGTTTTCGGTGCCCCCTTCCCTCCTTGGGAATGTCCTCATCCGCAAAGGATATTGCATCGCTTTCCAATAGGTGGCCCACCAGCTGGCCGAAAACCTCATCACTAATTTCTTTGGGCACGTATGCCTCCTCCAGAACCTTCGTCAGGGTTTTGCAATGCTCACTGGATGACAACACCAAGTCCATGACTGATGTTAGGGTTGACTCCTCATTTAAAATCTGGATCCCTCTTGTTTCCGGGTGATCCATCCGTTTCAAAAATTCTATGGCCCTTTCCTCGGAAACCTCTTCATTTTTTCTCTTTTGGCTCTCAAGGACTCGCCCGGGAAGACATAGGGGGTTCCCCTTTGTTGTCACGGAAGCACAACTGGTCGCTTCCTCTGGTAGTCCCCCATAATTCCAGGGTACAGTCTTTAGACTACTGATAGGGAGTTGCGGCCTTGCCGCAAGGATGATGGGCCTCGGAGCCGTCAACTTGACCGGTCCCTCCGTGCTATTCGTACTTACCCCTATCAACCTGATGGGCGTTCTCCGTGCACTCCCATGATCATGTATCACGTTGATCATTTCCTCAATTTTCTACACATAGTTCAACCTTGGCGGCCCCCCAGCCTCATTTGCCTCCGTCACATTGACTCCCCCTCCATCATGTCTGGGCAGGGGATTTGCCTTAACATTCGGGGAGTCTGGTTGTTCCACCACAATTTCCCCATTGTCGATCATGTTCTGAATTATATGTTTCAATGTCCAACAATCTTGTGTATCATGACCCGGGGAACCCGAGTGGTAGGCGCACCGTTTGCTTGGGTCAAATCTCCTTCCCTTCGGGTCACTTGGGGGAGCCAAATTGATTATCTTCTTTTGGGCCATCAATACCGCCAAAATCCGCTCGAGAGGCTCCCCGAGTGGGGTGAATACTCGATTTTGCGAGGCCTCATATCTTCTTCGCCCCTCTGCCCTTTGATCTGTGAAGTTTGGCTGTCGGGATGGTCCTACCCTTTGCACCTGTACCGGAAGATGGCTTTCTGTTTTTCTGGATGACCCCTGTAGGATGAGGGAGACATCCTCCTCCTTTTTCTTTTGGACCCTCCGGGAACTGCTGCCATAGTTTCCATTCTGTATTTGCTCGGCAGCAGTTTCTAAAGCAGTAAAATCCCGGATTTTACCCGATTTCAACCCCATATCTACCATCTCTCCATGTTTAATCATTTCGGCGAAGGGTCTTCCAATCCCCGAGATGACTCGTTCATAATACGGTGCCTCTTGAATGTCTACAAAGGTCATTACCATCTCTGATTCGCTCATCGGGGGGTTCACCTGTGCAGCCATGCCCCTCCATCGTTGCGCATATTCCCTGAAGGATTCCCTAGGTTGTTTCTTAACCTTTGTCATTTGATACCTGTCAGGGGCCATCTGGGCCTGAAAGCTGTATTGGGTTAAGAAAGTATGGGCCAATTCCTCCCAGTTGTGGATTCGGGCGTTGTCAAGGCGGGCATACCAAATTCTTGCCTCCCCCGTTAAGCTTTTCCGGAACAGTTGCATTCTCAACCCTTCGTCCTCGGCATAAGACCCGAGTTCTCCAATGTATATTTTCAAATGGGTGTAGGGATCCCCCTTCCCGTTGTATTTTTCAAACTCAGGGATTTTGAATTTCTCCGGGTATCTGGCTCCGGGGAAGACACATAAATCCGAATAGTTAACCCTGCCGAGGGACCCTATGCCCTTCATAGATTGGATGGTCTCTTCCATTTGTCTCATTTTCTTCCGCAAGTCATCTGTATCTCCCTCTTCCGGGATAGTAATCACTGTTTTGTTTGGTACGGGAATGGCCTTTGGGACGACCGGTTCGCCCTTAGGTGGATCCTCCTTAGGTAGTTCCTGCCTGGGTATCAACTGCTCTCTTAGCATTATGGCCATTTCTAACATCTGCTTCTTAAAGTCGTCAAATTCCTCCCTAGATATGGCACCGGAATTGGTAGATGGAATATCCGCCATTTCAGATATGGAGTTTTGGGCCTTCCTAGACTGCGAACGGGTTTGAGGAGCAATCCTACAGAAACCAAGGTTCGAAGTTTAGTTGTGGGGAATGAAAATGCGGATGCATGCTAAAGCTGTAATTTTTGTGTTTTTGGGGTTTTTTAATCTTTCCCTGCAAAACAGAAAGTTAGTAATCCTCTAATGCAATGACAAAGGCCAAACATGGCTTTATTAAGCTCCCCAACTGTTCCCTGCAAAACATAGAGGTTAGTGATTTCTCTCGGCAAAAGGAAAGCGAATATGAATAATATCATGACATTTATGCGTGAAATGTAAAAAAAGTATGAAGAGACTTTTCCTGCGTAGGGTTAATCTGCGGCTGACCTATCCTAGGGTTACTCTCACGGGCTTTTCGGCATGAAGGTCCCCAAATCTTCGCAATCTACTCGTCTGAGCCCTTTCGATTGGAGCGGATTTGGGTGGTGCGTTTCCTGAGCCATCTCCGGGGAGCAGCCCCTTCGAGTCCAGTAATAAGCAACCGACGGGTTCGCCTCAGGAGGAGGTACTCTCTCAGCATACATTCACATTCATCGTCCTCACCGCATGCAAATGATTACTTGAAAGTAAAACAATTTCATTCAACCATTCATTTATTGGACAGAACACACATTCACACAACAAAACGTTCAAAAGATCACAATATCGCACACACACACATATTCATGAATTTTAAAGGATAAGAAAACATCAAGATTTGAAAGCGGCTTAAGCCCTCCACTTGTCCCCAGCGGAGTCGCCAGCTGTCGACGCCGGGTTTTCTTCGCGTGTCCTTTTTTAGTCTTTTCCAAATTTTAGCCTCTTGATTAAATGACTTTTGGAAAAGGTCGGCATTAATGTCGACGGGGTTTTGAAAGATTGCTTTTTTATGATGAGCCAATTAACCAGAGTCGCCAGTTGGTATATTTGAAATGGATGTACCAACTCATCCGAGTTTTCGTTTTTTATAAATCGCTGGCTCATATGTGACTCCGAATTAATTAGTCTGCGAATCGAGATTCATAGAGTTCGGGGGCTTACTTAAGTGAGGGGAAGGTGTTAGGCACCCCTCGACTTCCATAAAAACACGGTTACCGCAATCTTGATACTTTCCTATCCTTTGATTCATGAAATGTGTATACGCGCGAGTGTGTGTGTGTGTATGCCTATGTGAATGTTGTAGTGAATTGGTATGAAAGAATCCTTTGGATTTTTTTAGGGAAAGTAGTGTCTTAATTTGAGAATGTTTCAGAACGTCGTTTCTATTAATACGAGAAAGCTCCCTCTATTCATTCGAAAGGTTTGATTTTACTTATCAAAACTATGAGGTCTTCATTAGGCGCCATTTTGATAAAACGTGAGTTTTTTCTTTAAACCTTAACCAAAATAGGAATCGAGATTTATACGTTGCTTTCATAAATGATGGGCAATTTCTAAGATCTCTTTCGCCCTATGTATCGAGGTTTGATAAAACGTTTATTTCCGTTTATAAAACCATTTTTCGTGACATTTGGACATAATTTCTTTTCAGCTTTCTCGTGAAATAGGAATCAACTTTCATTAGCATTTCCCAATTTTAGCCTCGTGATGCTAATATCCTACTTTGATTGATTTTAGAAAAATCTTTATTGTTTTGATTTGGAAATCTTTTGTTTGATATTACAAACCAAATTTAAACATCACAACGCGTAAGGGCTATTCATGGGCATGTAAGCCATCAAAATACCCCGAACGCCAACAATCACATATTCCACTAATACGGGGCCTTAAATCCGATTCTCGCCTTAGCGTCGTTTTAAGGCCCAACGATTACAGATTTACTACGGAAGCTACATCATTCTTACTATTTACATAAGAAAACGTCCATCATCGGATTTGGACCATGGGGTCGCTTTCCTAGGCTCACAACCACGATTACCACGCACTCACAAAAGGAATACTACAATAATAACAACGTGGATTGCCTAACACATCCTAGAAATATAATCAATTAAACTACGCCTAATACATATCCATGAACAAACTAGAAATTTCACCAATTGGATATCATCGGGTTATTAGGAAGAATTTTGTTCCAATGGAACCCTCACCAATAATCCCTAATCCATGATTGTTCAACAATATTCTTGAAAATTACAATTTAATTTAACCAAATGACATGATAGAAATTGCAAAAATAAGGAGATTTTCACCTTGTAAATGATACCAAAATTGTGTAGAAACTTGTGTATTGAGTGAAGTATGAGATGTATTGATAGAATCCCACAATAAGGGAAAATTCCTCTCTTTTTTTCTCAATTGTTACAAGAATTTTTTTGCTATTTCTCTCTATTTTCGAGCTAAAACTGCTGCTGTTTTCTTCTTCTTCCGCCAAAACTGCTTACTCCTGTATGCTGCACGAAACTGGGCTAAAATAGGCTGGCCAGAGCCAGCCGCAGATTGATCCATCTGCGGCTGGCCGCAAATCCATCTGCGGCTGGCTGGCCCACCTCCCATCGCACTCAGCTGATAGTGCTGATTTCCTGGTTTCCGTGCTGGCGCACCCACTTGGCCGCAGATCAATCCGCGGCTGGCTGGCTTGACTTTCTCAATTTTCGTGCTACGCCTCGATTTTCGTGCCATGACGCTGTTTTTTGCTGACATGTTCGTATTTTACAATCCGGAAATCATTGGGAGGCGTGCCACACCTTCCGGGAATGCCAAATTCGGATAGCCTTGCTGTCATGTCGATTTCGGTTGCAAATTGTCATGGTGGCGTCGAGCGTCCGTACCTTTTCTGTCTTTTGCTCTCGCAGGCCGGTCCATTTGACGAATTTGCCCTCCTGTCAAGGTTAGTATACGAAGTGCAAAATTTGGGTGTCTACAATCAATATATAAGGGCAAAACTAACTTGAATCAGTACAAATATAAATGAATACAAGTGATAGTGCTTTGTGCTATAAGTGCTTAATATGAATGTATAAACAATTAATATTACAGATATTAAACACTAAGAAAGTATAAATTAAACACAAGTGTGAATAATGTGTGTGAGAACCTTGTAATTTTGTGAGCAAATATTAGCATGAAAATTAAGTGAATATTCTTTGCACTCTTGTTCACTAACTTCCTTAACCTTTCTTAGAACCTAGCTTGTAATAGATTTGAAAGTAGACAAAATATGGGAGAAATTTCTTTTAAAGGTAGATTGGGAAATGAAGTAAACAATAGTAGGGTTATTTATAGGCAAAATGAATGGCTAGGATTTGACTTAGGAAGATTTGATCTAATGACCACCATTTAGATATTTTTCAATTTTGTTCCACAAATACCCCTAAATGGTCGGTTGGTAAATAGAGAGGGAGAATGATTTTTGCTTTTTGAAGTTTGTATTTTCTTTTCCTGTTTCCTTCCTTCCAACTAAGACGTATTATATTATATGTCGACGCCGGGAGGAATCGCTTACGCGGGGGTTGTAACCCTTTCCAATTTTTAGCCTTTTTGTTAGATGACTTTTTGGAAAAGGTCGGCATTAATGTCGACGGGGTTTTTTAAAGATTGTTTTTATGATGAGCCAATTTAACCAGAGTCGCCAGTTGGTATATTTGAAATGGATGTACCAACTCATCCGAGTTTTCGTTTTTTATAAATCGCTGGCTCATATGTGACTCCGAATTAATTGGTCTGCGAATCGAGATTCATAGAGTTCGGGGGCTTGCTTAAGTGAGGGGAAGGTGTTAGGCACCCCTCGACTTCCGTGAAGCACGGTTACCGCAATCTTGATGCTTTCCTATCCTTTAATTCATGAAATGTGTGTGTGCGCGTGTGTGTGTGTGCCTATGTAAATGTTTATGGTGAGTTTGTATGAAAGAGTCATTTGGATTTTAGGGAAAATCGTGTTTTAATTTGAGCATGCCTTAGAATGTCCATTGGTTTAAACGAGAAAGCTTTATGAGAAAAGGATTGATTTTAATTGGCAAAATTATGAGATTTTCCTTAGGTGTCGTTTTGGCAAAACAAGAGTTTTAAACCTTCGTAAAAAAATAGGAATCGAAATCTATACATTGCCTTCATAAAATGATGGGCAACTTCTAGGATATCCTTCACCCTACGCACCAAGATTTAATAAAACGGTGTTTTATTTTATAAAACCATTTTTTTGTGACATTTGAAAACGACTTTCTTTAGCCTTCTCGTTTAATAGAAATCGACATTCATTAATACCTCCGAATTTTTAGCTACGTGATGCTAACCTCCTAGTTTGCTTGATTTTAAGGAAAAAACCTTCATCGTTTAATCTTTGAAATCCTTTTTCGTGTCACAAAATCCAATCAAGCATAAGCACGCGTCGGGGCTATTCATGGGCATGTAAGCCATCAAAATAACCCCAAACGCCCACAATCACAAGTTTCACTATTTCGGGGCCTTAAACACGATTATCGCCTTGGCGTCGTTTTAAGGCCCGACGATTACATATTTACAATAACGGATACATCCACCCGATTACATACATTCAAAAATGTCCATCATCGGATTTGGACCACGGGGTCGCATCCCTAGGCTCACATCCAAACTTATTGCACAACCACCAAATGGATATAACGAAAATAATCAACAACGGGATGCCTAACACTCTAGGACATCTTACAATGACGATTGAAATACATTACGAATGATACATTACCATAATAGTTAAAATTTGCACCAAACGGATATCATCGGGCTATTAGGGGGAATTTCATTCCGATGAGACCCTCACTAATAGTCCCTAACCCATGGCATCACAATAATATGTAAGAAAAAAAACTACATTTAAGGTAATTTGGATGACCAAAAGCTCAACAAAATAGCATAACAAAATGCTAAGAACAAAGGGTTTTTTACCTTGCAATTAATCCCCACAATATGTATGAATTTGTGTATTGAGTAGAGTAGAAAATATGAGATATAATCTCACAAAATAGGTACAATTTCTTACTATTTCTCACTCTTTTCTCTCTTAATTTTTGCTGTTTTCTTCCTATTTTTCTTCCTCTCCCCGAACTGCTGCTGCTGCTGAATTCTTCTTTTTTTTCTTCCTGTATGCGAACTGGCCCTAATATAGCACTGCCAAAGGGCAGCCGCAGATCTATCTGCGGCTGGCCGCAGATATATCTGCGGCTGGCCCTTGGTTCTCCCCCCACCTGCGCTCGAGTCCCGTGCGCTTTTAAAACTTCGAGTCCCGTGCTGCCTCGAGTTCCGTCCTTGGCCGCGAATTGATCTGCGGCTAACTGTTGCTGATTTTCTCGTTTTTCCGTGCCTCGTCTCGATTTTCGTGTCGTACCGTTGGTTCCTTCCCCGCCTGACGGGTTTGCGCTCGGCAGTCCGGAAACCGTCGGGAAACGTGCCACGTCATCCGGGTAAGCACAGTGATCAGTAACTGACTCTCGACATTCGCTTGTTGTCGTGTCGGCTTCAATATCATCCCGTCGTGGTGGTTTTGAGGGTTCGTCTTTATGTCCACCCTTTATTCTCGTGTGCCGGGTCCATTGACGATTTTGCCCTCCTGTCAGGGTTAGTATAGGAAATGCAAAAATCGGGTGTCTACAGCTGCCCCTCTTTATCATGTTTATGAAATGATAAATGAAATGAACAGGATAAAGAATAGACACTCGATGCATGAATGACAGTGCACAAGAATGACAATACATACGTGATTTGCTTGGATCTCAGCCCTTCCCAGGGTTGTTGTTGGTTTGGATCTTAGCCCTTCCCAGGGTTGTGGTTTGTTTGGATCTTAGCCCTTCCCAGGGTGTTAGTTTGGATCTCAGCCCTTCCCAGGGTGTTAGTTTGGATCTCAGCCCTTCCCAGGGTTTTTGTTTTGGTTGGATGCCTTCCCAGGTTTGCTCACCACTCTGTCGCGGTTTGCTTGGATCTCAGCCCTTCCTAGGGTTTGTTGTTTTTTGTCTTTTTTCTTTTGTGGATATCAGCCCTTCCCAGGGTTGCTCACCATCTTGTTGTGGTTCGCGTGGATCTCAGCCCTTCCCAGGGTTTGCTCACCACTCTGTCGCGGTTTGCTTGGATGCCTTCCCAGGTTTGCTCACCACTCTGTCGCGGTTTGCTTGGATCTCAGCCCTTCCCAGGGTTTGTTGTTTTTGTCTTTTTTCTTTTTGTGGATACCAGCCCTTCCCAGGGTTGCTCACCATCTTGTTGTGATTCGCGTGGATCTCAGCCCTTCCCAGGGTTTGCTCACCACTCTGTTGCGGTTTGCTTGGATGCCTTCCCAGGTTTGCTCACCACTCTGTCGCGGTTTGCTTGGATCTCAGCCCTTCCCAGGGTTTGCTGTTTTTGTCTTTTTTTCTTTTTGTGGATATCAGCCCTTCCCAGGGTTGCTCACCATCTTGTTGTGGTTCGCGTGGATCTCAGCCCTTCCCAGGGTTTGCTCACCACTCTGTCGCGGTTTGCTTGGATGCCTTCCCAGGTTTGCTCACCACTCTGTCGCGGTTTGCTTGGATCTCAGCCCTTCCCAGGGTTTGCTGTTTTTGTCTTTTTTTCTTTTTGTGGATACCAGCCCTTCCCAGGGTTGCTCACCATCTTGTTGTGGTTCGCGTGGATCTCAGCCCTTCCCAGGGTTTGCTCACCACTCTGTCGCGGTTTGCTTGGATGCCTTCCCAGGTTTGCTCACCACTCTGTCGCGGTTTGCTTGGATCTCAGCCCTTCCCAGGGTTTGCTGTTTTTATCTTTTTTTCTTTTTGTGGATACCAGCCCTTCCCAGGGTTGCTCACCATCTTGTTGTGGTTCGCGTGGATCTCTTCCCAGGTTTCTGTCGGGTCTTGCCTTGATTCGTCATGTTCGACGTCCGACTTATTCAGAATTTTGTATTTTATTTTCACATAGCGAGTCATGTATGATGCATGCTTTTTATTCATGGATATAGAATGACCCCTGTACAGTCTTTTTGATACTATTTTCTACAGGTGTCGTCGCCAGATGCCGTGGTATGCTTGGATCTCGATCCTCCCACAGGATTGGTCGGTGGCTTCTCCGCTGATTGGACGGTTTGTCGCCGGTGACAGAGATATGGCAGATGATCTTCCGGAACGTTCCTGATCCTTATTATTCTTTCCGGTGTCGGCGGGCTTTGCGGAGGGTATTCTGAGCCATTAGGTCCCGGTCCATCCGGTGTTCACGCATCTCGATTACTACCGAGGCTGAGAGGTATGCTGCTCTTGTTGAGAGAGATGCTGCTATTCTGGCCAGGGATGTTGTTCATACTGATAGAGACGCCATTGTATTGCAGACTAAGGCAATTATAGATGTTCACTCTGAGACCGTTAGCCGAGCCATTGCTTATTGGATCGCGTCGACATGATGGGGCAACAGATTGCAGGGAATGCCGATGCCTCAGATCTATCCACCACTTAATCCATCCTGCTTTGATTAGTTTCAGATTGGGTAGATCATTTTATTTCCTGCATAGACTATGTCAGTTTCATCGGTTATCAAAAAGAGAAACCTTGTAACAAAATGACCTATTTATATAGACAAGTATTTAGATTTAGTCGTTTTTCCTCCCCTTTTGTCGTATCGTTGCCTTTCATTGGACCCTCATTTTATCCAGCTAACCATGATTTTGATATTTCGCCTTCTTTCTCTTCTCAAGTCTTGATGGGGACTTGTCAGATATTGCCGCATATCCTGTCGATTTCATCGGCTAAGTCTTAGATTCGGGCTAACTGCTTGGTTGGGTTAGGGTTAGGTTATTTGAGATGAAACTGATCAGGTGGCTGGTTTCGGGAGAGTTTTCGAGGGTGTAGGAAGGTTTTCTGGCTGTTGGGAATCGGTTTTAATAGAAGAAAGGGTTATTTGTAAGGAATGGGACCGTGCCACAATGGCTGCCTACGTACCCCCACAAGTCGGGAGATCAGGTCCTACGTAGTTCGTTCCTTCAAAGAACGAGGAGGAAAATGATGAGGGATATATATATATATATATATATATATTTTTTTTTTATGCATAGAACCGCTTCACCGAGTCGGAATTAAGGGGCTGTGGGAACACCTCCCCGTCCATTTCTTGCAGTATGAGGGCTCCTCCGGACAACACTTTCTTAATCACAAAAGGCCCCTCCCAGTTCGGGGCAAACTTCCCTTTGGCTTCGTCTTGACAAGGCATTACTCTCTTTAACACTAGGTCATTTTCTTTGAATTTTCGAGGTCTTATCTTCTTGTCATATGATCGAGAGATCCTTTGCTGATATAACTGACCGTGCAACACAGCGGCCACCCTCCTTTCATCAATTAGGCCAATTTGGTCGTACTACCGACCTTGCATCCAATCCTCCTCGTTTATCCGAGCATCAATCAAGATTCTGAGGGACGCCATCTCAACCTCAACTGGCAGAACCGCTTCCATTCCGTATACCAGAGCGTACGGGGTTGCCCCTGTAGAAGTACGTACCGACGTTCTGTATGCCAGCAAGGTGAGAGGTAGCAGATCCGGCCATCCCCGATGATTAGCAGACATTTTTGCCATGATCTTCTTGATATTCTTATTTGCAGCTTCCACTGCCCCATTCATCTTAGGACGGTAAATGACAGAATTGAGGTGCTTGATCTTAAACTGGTCGCATAATCCCTTCATGAGGGCATTGTTCAAATTCTTGGCATTGTCGGAGACTAAAACCTCAGGTTGCCCGTATCGGCAGATGACATTATTCTTGATGAAACCGACGATGATCTCCTGAGTTACTTTGGGGAAGGAAGCTGCTTCTACCCATTTAGTGAAGTAATCGATCATGACGAAGATGAATCGGTGGCCGTTGCTTGCTTTGGGCTCTATTGGTCCGATCACATCCATACCCCACATTGAGAATGGCCAAGGGGAGGTCATACAGTGCAGTTCATTGGGAGGCGCATGGATAACATTACCGTGCTCCTGGCATTGGTAACACCGCTTGACGTGATCATCACAGTCGGCTTTCAGCGTCAACCAGTAATGCCCCGTTCTCAAGATCTTCTTGGCCAGCATCGGCCCACTCATGTGTGGCCCACACACTCCACCATGTATTTCGTCCATAATCTTTTGGGCCTGCATTTCATTTACACATCGTAGCAATCCCAAATTGGCATCCCTCTTGTACAGTGAATCTCCACTCAGATAAAATTTCATTGCCATCTTTTGAATTCTCAACCTCTCCGCTCGGCTGGCTTGGTCGGGAATGGATCTATCCCTCAGATATTCCCTTATGTCGTGATACCAAGGCTGCTTTGGCAGAACCCCCTCGTCCGATAGTACCGCCACGTGCTCCTCGTATGCCGGGGCGCTCTGCACTGCTATCTCAATCTGTGGAACGTCCCTGCTCTTAATTGTGTGGACTAGAGAAGCTAAAGTCGCCAATGCATCGGCGAAATCATTCCGTCCCCGGGGGATGTGTCGGAAAGCGATATCTTCAAACTCTTGAATCAGTTGGATAACACAACGGTGGTATGGAAGCAACCGGAGCTCTTTAGTGCTGTACACCCCGATCGCTTGTCTGATTACCAGCTCCGAATCCCCGAACACTGCTAACCTTTTCACCCCCATATCGCGAGCCAAACGAAGTCCCAATATACATCCCTCATACTCAGCTGTGTTGTTTGAGTTACTGAACTGCAATTTAGTGGCTACGGGGTATTGCTCTCCTATGATAGAGACCAGGACTACTCCGGCTCCTGCCCCCTCCGCATTCATGGCACCATCAAAATACAATTTCCAGAACTGCCCCTCGTCATCTCCTCTCCGCGCGCAAGATCCAGAACACGTCTTCGCCCGGCAAAGGAGTGTCTAAAGGCTCCATTCCCCCCTGATGGCGCTTCTGCCAATTGATCTTGCAATTCCCTGCCCCTTCATGGCTTTCTGAGTTACGTATACAATGTCGAACTGCTGTAAGATTTAACTGCCATCTTGAAAGTCGACAGTTCAGCATGGGCCGTTCAAAGATATTATTTCAGGGGATCCATCCTTGATATCCAGGTACGTGGTGTGCCCATGGAGATAATGCTGTAATCTTCATTGCAGCCCAAGCCAAAGCACAACAGGTCCTTTCGATAGGGGTGTAATTCTGTTCACATCGGCTAAATCTCTTGCTGAGGTAATAAATGGCCTGCTCTTTGCCTGATTCATTCTTCTGCCCCAGCATACAGCCCATCGCAATGTCATTGACTGATATATACATGAATAGGAGGGATCTCATCCTTCGGGGGAGGTGGTACCAGCACGGGTGCTTCCGTCAGCTGCTTCTTAATGATCTGAAAGGCTTCCTGGCATTGCTCATTCCATTCTTGGGAGACATCTTTTCTTAAACAGCTTGAAAATTGGCTCGCACGTGGTTGTCAAATGGGATATGAAGCGGCTGATGAAATTTATTCTTCCCAGAAATCCTCTTATTTCCTTTTCAGTGCGGGGTGCCGACATAATCCACAATGGCCTTAATCTTGGCCGGATCCAACTCGATGCCACGATCACTAAACCAGGAATCCCAAGTTTTTGCCCGATTGCACTCCGAAAGCACACTTTACCGGATTGAGCCTTAAATTATATTTTCTGAGCCGGTCAAATAGCTTTTGGAGATGGGTCACATGATCAGATTCTATCTTTGACTTCACGATAATGTCATCCACGTAGACCTCTATCTCCTTGTGCATCATATCGTGGAACAGGGCCATCATAGCTCTTTGATAAGTAGCCCCTGCATTTGTGAGACCGAAAGCCAACCGTCTATAGCAAAAGTGCCCAAGGGTGTGATGAAGGCTGTTTTTCACCCTCTCCCGGTCCTCCTCTGCCAAGCATTATCTGATGATACCCCGCAAAGCAATCAACGAAAGAGTACATCTCGTATTGGGCTGTGTTATCCACCAATATGTGTATAAAAGGTACTGGGAAATTATCCTTGAGACTGGCCTTGTTCAGATCTCTATAGTCAACACATACCCTCACCTTTCCTCCAGGCTTAGCCACTGGGACCACATTGGACAACCATTCTGGGTAGGTGGACACCATGATGATTCCAGCCCTGAACTGTTTGGATGATCTCCTCCTTTACCTTCAAGCTCCATTCCGGTTTTAGCTTTCTTAGTTTTGCTTGACGGGCTTGAAACCCTCCTTGATGGGCAGCTGGTGTACCACAATGTCGGTGGATAATCCGATCATGTCCTCATGAGACCAGGCGAACACATCCTCATACTGGCGTAGCAATTTGGTCATTTCTACTTTCTGGTTAGGGGTCAGGTCTGTCCCGATTTTTGAGCTCTTTGGGCTGGTCAGGGGTTCCGATATTTATGGTGACGGTTTGGTCTAAGTTGGGTTTGGGTTTATCCTCGACCCACCCTTTGATCTCGTCAGGCGCGTCATCGTAATCTGTCTCGTCCTGCTCAATACCCATTAAATCGAAGTCCAGCTCGATATCAAAATCATAGTCATCCTTCAAATTTGAGGGATCGCTTGTTAAGCAAGGAATACTCAAATTGGTACACCTGACATTGAAACAAAATACTGTCATATATATAATTCATCTTTCCACAATGGTCGCTCTTAAAATAACATGACAAACTAACATAGTTATGCAAAATATAAAATAAAGAACCAAAACTGGTAGACATTCATCCCCCACTCTCCGGGGTCTACCACCCCGACACCGTGCTTTACCCTTGTCTGGATATTATTGGCTCCACCGTCCAGTTATCGGTGGTCAGATCAGTCGGGATGCGACATATAACAGACGGCTGTGTTCCAGGGACTTCCTTGACGACTACCGCCACATCGTATCCGTCCTCCCTCACAGCCTTATTAGGGATAACTAACCCTGCCCAATCGATGACAGGCACACTCTATAGGGCTCCCGACGTTGTGGCCGTATCCTTCCCCTCTCCAATGTTTATTGATGGTCCAGAGATATAGCATTTGGTTTCGAACTGCTGCATGACCTCCCGCAGGAAACTCTTCCTTTTGACTGCCTCATCATCCGCAGGAGTCAAATCTTTACCTTCTAATTCGGACACGGGCTTGTCCGTTCCTTGTTCATTATGGTCCCTCGGCATTAGGATTCCAGTCGATCGAACTGGGGCTTCCCTTTGAGAGTGGTTCCGCTCTATGCCTCCATGATATCCCAACCCTGCCCTGCCTGTCTGGTTGGGCAGTTGAATAGGCGTGGAAATTCCTTGGTTGTCTTTTTTTTCCCAAACCCTGCCGCAGGTTGAAACTTCATCTTCATCATTTCTCTAGCAACGAAGGTGAGCTCAGGGGAGGCTTTGGATTTTATGGCTGGGGCTCCCAGACCTCTATAGTGGGGGGAGCTGATTTCCAGTGCTTGAAAACTGGCAGGCGCCGCGGATTCGTCCACATTGATTACTGGCAGACCCCTCTTGGAGGGAAAAGGGTCATTACGCTCTGCGTAGATTGTTACCAGATTCTCGCTGACGATGAACTTGATTTGTTGGTGTAGTGTAGAGGGAACTGCCCCGGCCATATGTATCCATGGTCTTCCAATAACATGTTTATAACTGGCCGAGATAATATCCAATACCTGAAAGGAAATATCGAAAGTACAACGGCCCTATCTTCCACGGGCAACTCTATTTCTCCCAATGTATCCTTCCGGGGATCCATCGAAGGCTCGCACCACCACGTGACTGGCCCGCAAGCGCTTGAGATTAATGTTCATTTTTTCTTTCTAGTGTACTGAGGGGACAAATATTCAGTGCTGATCCCCCATCAATCAGCACCCCATTCATGACATACCCTGATGAGATCACTGCGATGTGCAGCGGTCTCCGATGCCCCCTTCCCTCTTTCGGGATATCATCATCTGTGAATGATAGCACATTGTTCTCTAGCAGATGGTCCACTAGGCGGCCGAAACTTTCTTGGCTAATTGTCTTGGGAATGTGAGCCTCCCCCAGGATTTTGGCGAAGATTCTGCAGTGGTCGCTGGACGATAACACCAAATCCATGATCGACGTTAGAGTCGATTCCTCGCTGACCGTCCTGATCCCCCTTACTTCCGGATGGTCCATCTTTTCCAAGAACTCCACGGCTTTTTCCTCGGATATCCTCTCATTCTCTTTTCTTTTACTCTTGAGGACTCTTCCTGGAAGGTACAAGGGATTCCCCTTTGATGTTACGGAAGCACAACTGGCCGTCTCCTCTAATACACCCCCGTAGTTCCACGGTACTGTTTTTAGATTGCAAATAGGGATCTGTGGTCTTGCTGCGATGATGAGAGGTTTTGGAGCCGTTAACTTGATAGGCCCCCCTGTGATACTCCGGCTTGCACCCGTCAACCTAACTCGGTTGCCCCTTGCATATTCCTCCTGAGTACCCGTCATGCCAACCATCTCATCAATCCTTGTCATATAATTTCGCCTGTGGCGGTCCTTCGGTTTCGATGGCTTTCTACCATATTGACCCCTCCCCCATCATGCTTCGGTAGGGGATTGATTTTAACATTTGGCGGCTCGGGCTGCTCCACCACGATTTCCCCGCTATCAATCAGGTTTTGAATTATGTGTTTCAGCGTCCAACATTCCTGAGTGTCATGACCCGGGGAACCCGAATGATATGCACACTTTTTACTGGGGTCAAATTTTCTTCCCTTCGGGTCACATGGAGGTGCCAAATCGACAATCTTCCTCTGTGATATCAATATTGCCAAAATCTGCTCAAGAGGATCCCCAAGCGGGGTGAATACCCGCCTCTGTGTGGTCTCAAACCTCCTTCGTCCGTTCCGTTCTGGGATTATCAAAATTGGGTTTGCCGGGGCGGCCCAAATCTCTGTATTTGTACAGGAGGGCTATTCTCCACTTTCCTGGATGATCCCTGCAGCACGAGAGAGACATCTTCCTCTTTTCGCTTTTGGGGCCTGCGGGAAGTATTGCCATAATTCCCACTTTGGATTTGTTCCGCAGCCGTTTCAAGAGCTGTGAAGTCCCGGATTTTACCCGATTTCAACCCCATGTCCACCATTTCACCGTGTTTTAAATCATCTCGGCGAAAGGTCTTCCAACCCCTGATATGACCCGCTCATAATAAGGTGCTTCTTGTATGTCCACAAAGGTCATCACCATCTCTGACTCACTCATTGGAGGATTCACTTGTGCGGCCATACCCCTCCATCGTTGGGCATAGTCCCTGAAGGTTTCCCTTGGTTGCTTCTTGATTTTTGTCATTTGATATCTATCCGGGGCCATCTGTGCCTGAAAGCTATATTGTGTCAGAAAGGTATGGGCCAGCTCCTCCCAATATGAATCCGGGCATTATCGAGACGGGCATACCAGATCCTCGCCTCCCCCCCGTCAAGCTTTTCTGGAATAATTGCATCCTTAATCCTTCGTCTTCCGCATAGGACCCCAGTTCTCCAATATATATTTTCAGGTGAGTGTAAGGATCCCCTTTCCCATTGTATTTCTCGAATTCGGGGATCTTAAATTTCTCTGGATATCTGGTTCCGGGGAAGACACACAAATCTGCATAATTAACCCTACCCAAGGAGCCTATGCCTTTTAGAGATTGGATGGTCTCCTCCATCTGCTTCATTTTTCTGCGAAGGTCATCAGTATCTCCCTCCTCTGGAATCGTGATTACTGTTTTGTTGAGGGCAGGAATGACCTTTGGGAGGACCGGCTCGTCCTTAAGCTGATGTTGGTTATTTTTAAATGGGATTGCATCATCCTTAGGAGGATTCTGGTCACCCCCCGGCGGTGGTACATTATGCGGTCCCTGGTTTGACGAATCCTGTCTGATTAGGAACTGTTCTTTTAGCATGGTGGCCATTTCCATCATCTGCTTTTTTAAAATCATCAAACTCTTCCCGAGAGATGGAACTATGATTGGGAAGATCAGCCATTTCAGAGTTAGAGACCTGGGCTTTCTTAGACTGCGAACGGGTTTGAGGAGCAATCCTGCAGACAAACGGTTTCGAAGTTTCAGTCTTTGGGCAATGAAAGGATGCGGATGCATGCTAAAGCTGTAAATTTTTGTGTTTGGTTTTTTTTTTTTTTTTTTTTTTTTTTTTTAATATTTAAATGAAAAATAGAAAGTTAGTAGTATTTTAGTGCAATAACAAATGCTAAACATGACTTTATTATGCTTCCCCAGCTGTTTCCTGCAAAACATGGAGGTCAGTATTCTCTTTTGACAACAGGGAGGTATATATGAAATGGGATCATGACATTTTATACGCTTGAACGTAAAAAAGGGCATGAAGAGACTTTTCCCTGCGTTGGGTTTATCAGAGGCTGACCTACCCTAGGGTTACTCTCACGGGCTTTTCCGCATGATGGTTTCCCAAAATCTTCGCAATCTACTCGTTTGAGCCCTTTCGATTGGAGCGGATTTGAGTGGTGCGTTTCCTGAGCCATCTCCGGGGAGCAGCCCCATCGAGTCCAGTAATAAGCAACCGACGGGTTCGCCTCAGGAGGAGGTACATTCTCAACATACATTCACATTCATCGTCCTCACCGCATGCAAATGATTACTTTGAAGTAAAGAGAAACCCATTCAATCATTCATTCATTTGGACAACAACACACATCCGCACAACAATAATCAAAACACGTCAAAAACATCGCACGTAAACACACATTCTTGAATTCTTAAAGGATAGGGAAGCATCAAGATTTTAATGCGGCTTAAGCCCTCTAATGTCCCCAGCAGAGTCGCCAGCTGTCGACGCCGGGAGGAATCGCTTACGCGGGGGTTGTAACCCTTTCCAATTTTTAGCCTTTTTGTTAGATGACTTTTTGGAAAAGGTCGGCATTAATGTCGACGGGGTTTTTTAAAGATTGTTTTTATGATGAGCCAATTTAACCAGAGTCGCCAGTTGGTATATTTGAAATGGATGTACCAACTCATCCGAGTTTTCGTTTTTTATAAATCGCTGGCTCATATGTGACTCCGAATTAATTGGTCTGCGAATCGAGATTCATAGAGTTCGGGGGCTTGCTTAAGTGAGGGGAAGGTGTTAGGCACCCCTCGACTTCCGTGAAGCACGGTTACCGCAATCTTGATGCTTTTTCTATCCTTTAATTCATGAAATAGTGTGTGTGCGCGTGTGTGTGTGTGCCTATGTAAATGTTTATGGTGAGTTTGTATGAAAGAGTCATTTGTGATTTTAGGGAAAATCGTGTTTTAATTTGAGCATAGCCTTAGAATGTCCATTGGTTTAAACGAGAAAGCTTTATGAGAAAAGGATTGATTTTAATTGGCAAAATTATGAGATTTTCCTTAGGTGTCGTTTTGGCAAAACACAGAGTTTTAAACCTTCGTAAAAAAATAGGAATCGAAATCTATACATTGCCTTCATAAAATGATTGGGCAAAACTTCTAAGGATATCCTTCACCCTAACGCACCAAGATTTAATAAAACGGTGTTTTATTTTATAAAACCATTTTTTGTGACATTTGAAAACGACTTTCTTTAGCCTTCTCGTTTAATAGAAATCGACATTCATTAACACCTCCGAATTTTTAGCTACGTGATGCTAACCTCCTAGTTTGCTTGATTTTAAGGAAAAAAACCTTCATCGTTTAATCTTTGAAATCCTTTTTCGTGTCACAAAATCCAATCAAGCATAAGCACGCGTCGGGGCTATTCATGGGCATGTAAGCCATCAAAATAACCCCAAACGCCCACAATCACAAGTTTCACTATTTCGGGGCCTTAAACACGATTATCGCCTTGGCGTCGTTTTAAGGCCCGACGATTACATATTTACAATAACGGATACATCCACCCGATTACATACATTCAAAAATGTCCATCATCGGATTTGGACCACGGGGTCGCATCCCTAGGCTCACATCCAAACTTATTGCACAACCACCAAATGGATATAACGAAAATAATCAACAACGGGATGCCTAACACTCTAGGACATCTTACAATGACGATTGAAATACATTACGAATGATACATTACCATAATAGTTAAAATTTGCACCAAACGGATATCATCGGGCTATTAGGGGGAATTTCATTCCGATGAGACCCTCACTAATAGTCCCTAACCCATGGCATCACAATAATATGTAAGAAAAAAACTACATTTAAGGTAATTTGGATGACCAAAAGCTCAACAAAATAGCATAAACAAAATTGCTAAGAATCAAAGGGTTTTTTACCTTGCAATTAATCCCCACAATATGTATGAATTTGTGTATTGAGTAGAGTAGAAAATATGAGATATAATCTCACAAAATAGGTACAATTTCTTACTATTTCTCACTCTTTTCTCTCTTAATTTTTGCTGTTTTCTTCCTATTTTTCTTCCTCTCCCCGAACTGCTGCTGCTGCTGAATTCTTCTTTTTTTTCTTCCTGTATGCGAACTGGCCTAATATAGCACTGCCAAGGGCAGCCGCAGATCTATCTGCGGCTGGCCGCAGATATATCTGCGGCTGGCCCTTGGTTCTCCCCCCAGCCGCGCTCGAGTCCCGTGCGCTTCGAGTCCCCGTGCTGCCTCGAGTTCCGTCCTTGGCCGCGAATTGATCTGCGGCTAACTGTGCTGATTTTCTCGTTTTCCGTGCCTCGTCTCGATTTTCGTGTCGTACCGTTGGTTCCCGCTGACGGGTTTGCGCTCGGCAGTCCGGAAACCGTCGGGAAAACGTGCCACGTCATCCGGGTAAGCACAGTGATCAGTAACTGACTCTCGACATTCGCTTGTTGTCGTGTCGGCTTCAATATCATCCCGTCGTGGTGGTTTTGAGGGTTCGTCTTTATGTCCACCCTTTATTCTCGTGTGCCGGGTCCATTGACGATTTTGCCCTCCTGTCAGGGTTAGTATAGGAAATGCAAAAATCGGGTGTCTACAGCTGCCCCTCTTTATCATGTTTATGAAATGATAAATGAAATGAACAGGATAAAGAATAGACACTCGATGCATGAATGACAGTGCACAAGAATGACAATACATACGTGATTTGCTTGGATCTCAGCCCTTCCCAGGGTTGTTGTTGGTTTGGATCTTAGCCCTTCCCAGGGTTGTGGTTTGTTTGGATCTTAGCCCTTCCCAGGGTGTTAGTTTGGATCTCAGCCCTTCCCAGGGTGTTAGTTTGGATCTCAGCCCTTCCCAGGGTTTTTGTTTTGGTTGGATGCCTTCCCAGGTTTGCTCACCACTCTGTCGCGGTTTGCTTGGATCTCAGCCCTTCCTAGGGTTTGTTGTTTTTTGTCTTTTTTCTTTTGTGGATATCAGCCCTTCCCAGGGTTGCTCACCATCTTGTTGTGGTTCGCGTGGATCTCAGCCCTTCCCAGGGTTTTGCTCCACCACTCTGTCGCAGGTTTGCTTGGATGCCTTCCCAGGTTTGCTCACCACTCTGTCGCGGTTTGCTTGGATCTCAGCCCTTCCCAGGGTTTGTTGTTTTTTGTATTTTTTCTTTTTGTGGATATCAGCCCTTCCCAGGGTTGCTCACCATCTTGTTGTGATTCGCGTGGATCTCAGCCCTTCCCAGGGTTTGCTCACCACTCTGTCGCGGTTTGCTTGGATGCCTTCCCAGGTTTGCTCACCACTCTGTCGCGGTTTGCTTGGATCTCAGCCCTTCCCAGGGTTTGCTGTTTTTGTCTTTTTTTCTTTTTGTGGATATCAGCCCTTCCCAGGGTTGCTCACCATCTTGTTGTGGTTCGCGTGGATCTCAGCCCTTCCCAGGGTTTGCTCACCACTCTGTCGCGGTTTGCTTGGATGCCTTCCCAGGTTTGCTCACCACTCTGTCGCGGTTTGCTTGGATCTCAGCCCTTCCCAGGGTTTGCTATTTTTTGTCTTTTTTTCTTTTTGTGGATACCAGCCCTTCCCAGGGTTGCTTCACCATCTTGTTTGTGGTTCGCAGTGGATCTCAGCCCTTCCCAGGGTTTGCTCACCACTCTGTCGCGGTTTGCTTGGATGCCTTCCCAGGTTTGCTCACCACTCTGTCGCGGTTTGCTTGGATCTCAGCCCTTCCCAGGGTTTGCTGTTTTTGTCTTTTTTTCTTTTTGTGGATACCAGCCCTTCCCAGGGTTGCTCACCATCTTGTTGTGGTTCGCGTGGATCTCTTCCCAGGTTTCTGTCGGGTCTTGCCTTGATTCGTCGTGTTCGACGTCCGACTTATTCAGAATTTTGTATTTTATTTTCACATAGCGAGTCATGTATGATGCATGCTTTTTATTCATGGATATAGAATGACCCCTGTACAGTCTTTTTGATACTATTTTCTACAGGTGTCGTCGCCAGATGCCGTGGTATGCTTGGATCTCGATCCTCCCACAGGATTGGTCGGTGGCTTCTCCGCTGATTGGACGGTTTGTCGCCGGTGACAGAGATATGGCAGATGATCTTCCGGAACGTTCCTGATCCTTATTATTCTTGGCCGCGAATTGATCTGCGGCTAACTGTGCTGATTTTCTCGTTTTCCGTGCCTCGTCTCGATTTTCGTGTCGTACCGTTGGTTCCCGCTGACGGGTTTGCGCTCGGCAGTCCGGAAACCGTCGGGAAACGTGCCACGTCATCCGGGTAAGCACAGTGATCAGTAACTGACTCTCGACATTCGCTTGTTGTCGTGTCGGCTTCAATATCATCCCGTCGTGGTGGTTTTGAGGGTTCGTCTTTATGTCCACCCTTTATTCTCGTGTGCCGGGTCCATTGACGATTTTGCCCTCCTGTCAGGGTTAGTATAGGAAATGCAAAAATCGGGTGTCTACATTATATATATATATATATATATATATATATATATATATATATATATATATTAACGTAAGAATCCTTCTTGCCACATCAACTCTTCCTCTTTCAATTTAGCACAAACATAGTCGGATCATTTGAAGATGTAAAAAGGAATTTTTTGACTAAAATAAAAGGACAAAATTCCTTTTTACATCTTCAAATGATCCGACTATGTTTGTGCTAAATTGAAAGAGGAGTTGATGTGGCAAGAAGGATTCTTACGTTAATATATATATATATATATATATATATATATATATATATATATATATATATATATATATAAAATTTATCTTAGATCACTTCTAATACAATATTACTTGATTATCAACTTAATAATCTAACTATATAGATGTAAAAAACATATAAAAATATGAGTTTATATAAAATTTTGTTTGATTTGAAATTATGCATCAATAATTTTATAACAATAAAAACTACTAAAATCTTAGTTGTTGAAATATATATTTATATACTTATTTTACACTGTTATAAAAATAAAATTTCAATACCTTAAATCAAACGAAATTTTACATAATCTCATATTTTTGCACGTTCATTACATTCGTACAGTTAGATTATTAAATTGACGATCAAATGATGTTGTATTAGAAATGACCTAAGATAATTTATTTTAGTTCGATCTAAAATACTTTTTATTATGTATATATATATAGAGAGAGAGAGGATGAATCTAAAGCATACCTCTTAAATAATATACATTTATTAAAACTACGTCATTTTAGAGATTCTTTTAAAAAACAAGTGGTGTCGCAGGTGACATTTTTATAAATAAAAGGAAAACAAGTGGGACCTCTCTCTTTTAATAATATTTTATTTTTTAAAAGAATCTTCAAAACGATGTAGTTTTAATAAAGGTATGTTATTTAAGAGGTATACTTTAAATTCGTCCTATATATATATATAGGGAAGCTTTCTAAAGCGAACCTTAACAAGCGAACCAAAGACGAACCGTCGTCTTTGGTGTCTATGGCGACGATTCGACCCGTCGCCGTAGCCAGGCAATCTTTGGTGACGGGTCGAATCGTCGCCATATACACCAAAGACGACGATTCGTCTTTAGTTCGCTTTTTAAGAGTTTGTTTTTGAAAATTTTCATATATATATATATATATATATATATACACACACACACACAAACTACAGTTTCCTTTGCCATGTACGTTTCTCTTTTTAGGAAAATATTTTTGGGCTTCAAGTGTTTTTGGACTATATTTTGAGAAGTTGGGCTTTCAGAAAACCTTATAGCACATAAACATGAATTTGGCCCAAATTAGCTTTTAAATATAAATCTTTTAGGTCCAATAGCTGTAAACTCAATCCAATCAATTTTGGGCTTAAGACAATGTAATATTTTAAGTTTGACCCAAACTAAGATTTTAATGAGTCAAATTGTCTATTAGACATTTTGGCCCAAAACTCAATTAACATAAATTCGGTCCATAAGAAAATTTTACCTTTTTGGCCCAAGAATTTATTTAGCTCATAAAAACAATTTTATAGAGATTAGTTTTAAAAATAGTATTTATATGAAAAATACATTAATAATATTTATATGTATATTTACATAATAATTTATTTAAGCACATTATATGCTATGCAATTATGATTCCTATGGAGAGGATTCTAATGCTGTGTTTGGTTGGTGGGAATGGAATGGAATGAGCTCAGAATGGAATAACCATTCCTTCTGGAATGACTAAAAATATGTTTGGTTAGTCAGTTGGAATGAGCATTCCATTCCTTTAGTTATTCCATTCCTATCTGAAATATTATTTTTCATTCCTTTCTAAATAGGTGGGTTTATTTCATTCCCTTCTGCTTTGTTCATTTTATTATTGGTAAACAGCTTATCTGAAATATAATAAACTTATTAGTAAATAACTTATTATTGATAAACAACTTATTATTTAAACAACTTATTATTGGTAAATAACTTATTATTCAAACAACTTATTATTGGTAAACAACTTATTTAACCAACTTATTATTTAAACAGCTTATTATTGATATACAACTTATTATTCAAACAGCTTATTATTGATAAACAACTTATTATTGGTAAACAACTTATTTAAACAGCTTATTGGTAAACAACTTATTATTTAAATAGCTTATTGATAACAACTTATTATTTAAACAGCTTATTGGTAAACAACTTATTATTTAAACAGCTTATTATTGGTAAACAACTTATTATTTAAACAGCTTATTGGTAAACAACTTATTAATAATCAACAACTGATTATTTAAACAGCTTATTGGCAAACAACTTATTATTGGTAAACAACTTATTATTTAAATAGCTTATTAGTAAACAAGTTATTATTGGTAAACAGCTTATTATTGGCAAACAACTTATTGGTAAACAACTTATTATTTAAACAACTTATTATTTAAACAACTTATTGGTAAACAACTTATTATTTAAACAGCTTATTGGTAAACAACTTATTATTTAAATAGCTTATTATTGATAAATAGCTTATTAATAGTAAACAACTTAATATTTAAATAGCTTATTAGTCCTTATTATTGGTAAACAACTTATTATTTAAACAATTTATTATTTGAACAACTTATTGGTAAACGGCTTATTTAACTAGCTTCTTGGTAAATAACTTATTGTTTATTATTGGTAAACGGCTTATTGAAATAACTTATTATTTATTATTAGTCCTTATTATTGTTCATCAAGGTTTTTTTTAAAAAAAAAATTCATGCATGAAAGTGTTTGTTTGAATTTTAAATGCATAAAAATATAAAAAAAAAATATTTTTCTAGTGAAGATGTTCTTTTAGTTCTATTTAATTTATTTTTTTCATTCATTTTTATAAATTAGTAGTATATAAAAAATGAAAAAAATCATTTCACATTCTATTCATAATGTAATTCATGTAAACTAAACACCTAAAGTAGAATGGTGATTCTATTCCTGACGGAATGAATGAACAAACCAAACATAAAAATGAGAATGACCATTCTATTCCCATTCCCATTCCATTCCTTAAGTCATTCCATTCCTTAAGTCATTCCATTCCATACATGCCAAGGAATAGGAACCAAACACAATGTAACATAGAATTTCTAAATGCAGTCTTTCAATTTTCTTTTTAATTTCCTAGTTTTATTAATTATTTTTGTTATCATCAAAACTTTAATATTTTGGCCCATCATATCATTTTCTTTTTAAACTTCCAGTAATCGATTAATTACCTTGTTTTTCCTTAACTTTAGTTAAATGATATTTATTCTTTGGACTTCACTACTAAAGAAGATGATAACATTTTTCATTTAAAAATTTTGGTGTTTGATTTTTCAATAGTAAAAAAAATTATACTATTTCATTATGTTTTTTGGGTAAGTTTTTTTTCTTCATATTATTATTTAATATTGATTATTTGGGTTAATTAGTTGAGTTAATTATTTTATTTAACTTAATTAATTTAATTAATTATTTTATTTGAGTTATTTACTTTATTTGGTTAGTTAGAAGTCAAATACGGTCACATGTAGTGATGCAGTGGCAAATTCTAATTCAAAATCAGATTTAGAATAGGATTTAAATTTAATATTATTTTTATTTAAATAGTTTCCAACTACTTGTAGAAAGTTAATTAGTACTTTTATTATCATTTTCAAAGTAGATTAAGAAAGTTATCTATTACCCTTTCCAAAGTAGAATAGGAGAGTATCTAGGCCTATAAATATAGTTGTCTTGAGACTTTTTATTCATTCTTATTTTATTCAATTCATAATAATATTTTGTTTTCCCTAGGAGAATTCCTTTATTTTTTTTGTGCGCAAGGATTTATTTAATATTGTGTTAGTAGGTTAAATTAACCACATATTCTGTTGCGTCAATTGGCATCAGAGTCAGGATAATTGTATCTATTGATCATGGCTGAAGAAGCAGGAGTACAATAACGGTATGCTACAGAGGAAGCAGTGGATTCCCTGCAACGACAGATGGCGGATATGCAACTACAGATAAGTGGGTTGGTAAACTCCATCAACGAATTGAGGACTGCGGAGGATCGTGATCGGCGTGTCCTAAATCGAGCGGCTAGACACAATTTTAATGTTAATCGTCAACGAGCTGATTTTAGGGATTATGAGGCGCATGATTATTTGGCTTATGAGGAACCCTACCAACTAGTCTAGAACCTTCATAGAGGTGGAAGAGGTGGTGGACGTGGTGTTCAGGGTGCAGGTCGTGTGACACCCCAAATCTCTAAACCTCTTATAGCAGATCTGATGCTCACGTTGAATACTAATTAACCAATTAAAATATATCAATTATATAATTTCTATTTATCCATGATTCACAGTATCCTATCACTGATATTATTCTCATCATCGAAACGATCGAAATTAACATTCCATATTTTGAGATGATTTCCTTAATTATAGAGTTTAGCTAACCGGTATAACGTAACCTGATTATTAACGGAACTCAATTTTTTTTTAATAAAATATTTACTGATATTAATATTTCATTAACTATCTCATGGCATTTTAATTTATACATCTAACACATACTCATTACAAAGCATACTTAACAAAGATTTATATTAATATGCTTTTTATAACATATTCTACTTACAACCTTATAGCTTATGCATGCTATTTAAATATCTTATCCCTCTATTACATACAAAATGAGGAGATTTATAATTATCCTACAACTTATACAAAAGTTGGGATTAGCACACTACCCACATATACATATACATCCATCATTTAATATATTTTATTTCATAGAATATATATACTACTTCCTTCTACTTCCTTCACCCGACTTCCTTTTGGGATAATCTTTTGTGTGACGCCCCACATATAAAACATGCCCCTTACTTTGGTTTGGGGCATTGAGGACCCTCTTGCACACAACTATAGCATAGTATCTGCCGTTTCTTGCATACGCCTTGATGCATCTTCCCATAGTTCTTACATCCTCCTATCTTTTTCTTAAAGTTTCCTTGATTACTCTCAGAATTTCCTGGATCACTGTTGTTTAATTTCCTTTTCCCCTTCTTATACGGAGCTTCATACGGTATGCTGCATTCGACTCCTACTACTGTTCTTGGATTATTGTTTGTTATTTGCTTTCCATCTCCACTTTAGTTTTTGTGTTTTGAGCAGCTCCTAGCCATATGATCCCTTGATCCACAATTAAAGCAATTGTTTCTATTAGCATTAGGACATTGTGAAGCATAATGTCTCTTCTGACCATAATTGAAACAATTGATCCCCTTTTTAAGGCATACTCCTTTATGATTTTTTTCACATGTAACACAAGGGTCAATCCTGCTATTGTTGTTTTTATTGTAGTTGTTATTGTTCCTATAGTTGTTTCCCCTTCTTCCAAGGTTATTAGTAAAAATGGTATCCCACTTTCTCTTATTATTATTAAACCCACCTGTACTTGTTTCTCCTTTAAACCGTCACCCCTCATTTTGACTTCTTTTGTCTTTGTGAAATTTGTTAAGAGATTTATTCTCAATCTTAGCTATGATAGCTTTCTCGAGAATTTTTGAGAACATTTTTACTTTTATATTCTCAGCATCTATGTCCGCCTGGGGTCTCCTTCTGGGTGGCATGATTCTATAAGATGGGAAATAAGTATAAACACAAGTATAATAAGTAACAACTCGGTTTAACAAACAAAAATTTGTATTTCACATACAGAAAGTTACATACTTGACTAGCGATTTATATATTATCACTAGTTACACAAAAGGATTCCTTTATTTATAAAACGTTGGGAATACAATAATATAACAGACTACACATCACTTCTTCTTCTTCGCTAGTTTCTCCTTCCTCTCCTTGAGGTCTTTTTCGAGTTTCTCAATCCTTACCTCGAGATCATCAACTTCCCTATTTAGACTGGAATTGGACTGTCTGATAATGGATCCTCCCTTTGACACGATTACATTTGATCTAACCCCCTCCTGAAACTGGTCACTGGGTGCTATCATCTGTACTAGCTCAGGTGAAAGTACCCGCTCTTCCTAGACTACCATCTTCTTATTCTTTGACATCCTATAAAGGAAATTTTACTTCTTTGGTATATAGATGATGTAAACTATACACAAAAGGATAATAAGCATTTCAGGTTATTTCATGTGTAATTAAGTATTTTACAGACTCAAAGACTATATCCTAAGGTACCTCTACCTTAGAGCTACAATCGATAGCTCTGATACCAAAATGCGACTCATATCTGTAATCGAACAGCACCTCACAAGTGTACCTATCAGTTTGCATCCGTCTATTTACGGCGTCCCCTACGGAGAGTTTGGCTTCAGTGCATTCCCTTTTTAGGAGTCACCAGTAAGAGGCTCGGGGCTCTTTGCACTTATTGTGCTTATAGCTCTGATACCAAAATGTGACTCATACCCGTAACCGGACAACACCTCACAAGTGTACCTATCAGTTTGACACCGTCTATTTACGGCGTCCCTTACAGAGAGTTTGGCTTCGGTGCATTCCCTTTATGGGAGTCACCAATAAGAGGCTCGGGGCTATTTGCACTTATTGTGTTTATAGCTTTGATACCAAAATGTGACACCCCAAATCTCTATACCTTTTATAGTAGATTTGATGCTCACGCTGAATACTAATTAACCAATTAAAATATATTAATTATATAATTTCTATTTATCCATGATTCACAGTATTCCATCACTGATATTATTCTTGTTAAAACATTCAATGGAATTAGATACCCTCACGTGGATATGTAGATTCATACAATTGAATATCCTTGTATGACTATTAATGTACTTGGAACAACACAATTCATTCTATATAAATCTAATATTAGAGTTTCCCAACTAATATAATAAAATATGTTAATATATATTACAATGTCATTATGTTTTGTTACATCATTCTCAGTACATAAGTTCTTATTACAACAAAAGTTTCATAGGAATAGTACAATTACAAACAGTAAGAAAATCCTAAGTCTAACAATGTCTCTTTCCATCTCTTGTTCCTGAGGTTCTTGGATTTCCATCTAACACTGCAAAACAGTTTTATTTTGCAAGAATGAGCTACAACATGCTCAACAAGTTCAATTCAATGTCAAAGATATAAATACAATGAATTAGATTTGAAAGAATAACAATTTCCATGATTTGGCCTAACTAAGGGTTGGTAACCTTATTGGTTCCTTCAACCATTTCTGTCAGTCACAAAGACTTAGAAATATATTTGGTTTGGATATTTTGAAGGGGATCAGCCTTCCTCAATATCCTAGGTGTATGCATATCATCATACTCATGTCTCCGCACGATATGTCGAGATTTATCGGACACATATATATACAACCCTCAAAGGGGTAATTCATCTCAGTTATAGAAGTCTTACCAAAATAATTTGGTTTGACACAACAATTTTTATGCTTTTACTAAGCAATAATAATTCCATTTGAATAACAGTTCATTTATTAAGTTATACTGAATCAAAGAGTAATAACTTCACAAGAATTTATTTCACACTTATCTGTGCAATTAATGGACGGATAGCAATTTTAACAGAACGAACAGTTCACAAGAATAACATTTATGTACTGTATAATGTACTATAGTTTTAGAAGATTTGCAACGAGTAAAGAAAACTTGTAACAAGTAAGGAAAACTTACCTTTAGCGTTCTTTAGATTTAACGATATCGTTCTTGATATTGTCCTACACATATAGTTCATTTCACGTACCAATTAGTCACATAGTTAACGCACATTCTTGATTTTATAATAACTCTTAATTCATTGCTTATACGGTTGATAACTCTTTTAGCCAACTTTTTAAATATACTTTTAAATTAATTAAAATCCTTCTACAATTAAGTTATTTTAACTCTCATATACTTAGAGGCTTAATTCATGCAAAGTATACATGAATGCATTACATTTCCATGTTTAAAATAAACTTCTCTTGGAACATCTGAGGCTCAGCGCGTCCGAGCACTGAATACTTTAGTGTTCAGAGCTGGCGGCGCTGAAGGCGCTGTCTCAGTGCGGTCGGCTCTGAACTAGAGTAATTTGAGCGCGGTCGGCTCTGAGACGCAACAACATATTCTGGGCTATTTTCTGCAGATTCATTCTTTCGAGCCTCCCAACGATTAGCATAACTTTTGTTATATAAGTCCAAATGACTTGAAACTTGATTCTACTTTGAGACCTTACTACAAGGTAGGATTTCTCACCATTAACTGGTCTCTAACAATATCATTTAGACATCTTAATCAAGGCTCACAAGTCAGTGTTCATATACTTTTTAAGGAAATTCTATTTGATTCAATTTCATTCCCTTATGCTTTTTAAACTTGTTTTAATTCTTCCCATTGATTTAGATAACATCATAACACATATATGAAAGATTTCTAATTCTAAGTCTTAGGTAATTATTCATTTTTAAGTTTTGGAAAGCTCACTTAGACATTTTATCGAACACTTAGCATGCATAGCTTTAATTCTCAGATTTTATAACCATTTGTTTGTGGTTTAGCTAGGATTTCACCATGGAAATCCTCCATCCTTATTACTCCTCACAACAACCACTATTCTCCATGTTTCTAATTCACAATTCACAACCAATTTCGTAACTAAGCTGTATCTCAATAATTTTTATTCATTCTTCTACTTTCAATTTTCAATTCTTCATAAGAAAAGGAAAGTAGAATTTATGGATTGATTTGAAGTTCTTACCTTAGCTTGGCTTGATTAATATTTTTCCAATCAATTATCTCAGTACTCAGCTTCAATACTTAGTTCTAGCTTCTTTAAATTGGTAATGCTTGAAGCTTACAAATTGTGAGAGATGAGGAGAGATGGAATGGAGATGGAGAAGGAATAAAGAATGAAGAGTTGATTTTGATCTTAGGCTCTTAGCTTGGTGCAAGTCTAAAGCTGTAAAGGGATGGCACCTCCTGCTTGATGGTTAATAGAATTACATCTCCTTCTTGTTAACTAATTTACAAAGTCATGACTCAGCTTCATCTTCCCAACTTATTCTTCTTATTTTACTTGTAACACATACCCTCCATACTTATTGCATAATGATACATTACGTATACATATAGTCCATTATTCCCGATAATAGATTAATTATTTATTTTCCAAGATTATGAAAATTATTATAATAATTATGGAATATATCCATAATTATATTTTACCACTTTTTACGCGATAAATAGTTATGTTGGTTCCTGGAGACACAATATGGATCTAGAAGGGGGGTTGAATAGATCCTTTAAAAACCTTTTCATTTATTAATGAAAGGATAAACAGTTATGAAGAGAAGAATCAATTCAACTGCACAGCGGAATAGTCATTAATAACCCCTTCATAGATTCAAGCTTATTCACAGCTCAGTTTACAAGTCTATAATATGATTGACATCAGATATAGCAATACATAGATTATAAAGTAAAATGACAAAAGATAAATGACACATGAGATTTTAAGTGGTTCGGAGACGTAATAACTTCTACTCCACTCTTCTACTATAACAGGTAGGAATCCACTAAATTGTTTTAGTCACAAAGACAAGGACTCTACGCCCTCCTTAAGTTCAGTAGACAAGAGTTATTTTTAGCCACAAAGGCAAGGATCCTATGACCCTCCTCAACCCCTGCAGACACGGATCCTTTGACCCATCGTGTGTCTCGCAGACTTGAGTTGTTTTTAGTCCCTCGGACAAGGATCCCATGACCCTCTTCAAGTCCAGCAGACTAGGGAACCTAGTTCACAAAGAACCCTTCAAGGCTAGCAGCCTTGGAACCTGTAGACTAAAGTTAGCAGCCTTAGAATCTATTATACCCTTTGGTACTCAGCAAGTCCAGCAAACTTGACTTAGTTTAGTCACTTAAGACAAGGACGCCCCGCCCTCTTTAGTCACTTAGCAGCCTTAGAATCTATTGTACCCTTTGCTGCTTGTGATGATCATTGAAGCCCTTCTTTCTTCTGGTACATAGCAGATGCAAACGTTCACTTCCATTGAACACTGGTTGACTTGTCCAAGTCACTTCTTCATCTATTCAGCACATAGTGTTCCTTATTTGATCATAGAGTTGTCCATTCTGGATTTGGTTACTCTAGATCTTGGCTTCTTGGTCATTCGACTCTTAGCTCATATGCTAGCCCTTTGGCATACTTCTTTGTTGCAGTGAAGCTTCTAGCTGATTGTATAGTTGGTGTTCTTGCTCTCTTGCTTACTGCATATCTACACACACTCATATTCGAGTGTTGTTCTTTCATTTTGTAGTTCTCCATTTTCTTTCCCGTTGGAAGCTTGCCGTTGAAATCTTCTCGTTGCACTTCTTTCTGTTAGAGACTAACTTTCTGCAGACTTGTTTATTATATCACTGAGTATTTTGCTTTCCTAAGTCTGCTAGTGATTGCTGAGTCAGCATCCATTAGCTGGTACCAAGATAGTGGAGTCACATGTGCTGTTTGTTTGACTGCAACAAATGTGACTGTTTGAGCTCCACTCACATTGGTTGTATATTATACTCTATATATTCAGCCGCTCATCTTGGAATAGCGATCTTGAGTGCCCTAATATCTTTAATCCAGTTGGCACTGTCATAGTTACTCTACGATCATCTTAGGTGTAGCCTTAATCTTAGATCGTAGAGTGAACTGCTTGTTTGACGACTGTTGCCTTTGTTCGTAGAGTTTACTGCTGACTTCAGTTGTGGCTTCGTGCTCTCTTGCAATTCGTAGAGTTGTTGTCTGTACTTGCATTATGCTTTGATGTGCTTCTTACTATATTGCAGTCTATGCTTCCTCATGCTCTGTGATCTCCATTTAGTTTTTCGTTCCAGAGCATAGCATTTCATGATCTACGTTGAGCTATTGCTGCATTGTGCTTATCATAGAGGACTGCTCTATGTCGTTTAGGTGTTGGCTCTGCTGCTATGTCATAGAGGACTGCTCTATGATCTACTTTGCTTGTTGTGGCATCTTTGGTGTAGATGACTGCTTTTCTTAATCTTTAGACATTCTTCCTTTTGTCATAGAGTGCTGCTCTATGATCTTTTTGCTTTGTTTTGCTGAGACTGTATGAGTGTTCCTATTTATTTTTAGACCCAGCTCTACAATCACCTGATCATGCTGATCTTTCATGCTCTACGACCTTTGTCTTTAATGCAGGTCTAGAGCCTTGATGGATCCTAGAGTGATTACTTGACCTTGTCCTTTGATCTCTGTCATGGCTTGATGCTTTAGTTGTGTTCAGAGATCTTGCTATGTCCTGATGGCTCATGCTCAGCTTGCTTAGTAGTCTTTGAAGATTGCCACTTTATCTTTTGAGTGCTTCAGCAGCAACTGCTCTTACATTGTTGCTTGATTGCAGACTGATCATGGGAGTCGTAGAGTGGCTGTCTTGGACTGACTTTACGCTCCCACGTTAGCTCACTGTTTTCTTCTTTGTATTGCATGCTCTATAACGAATTCTGAGTGAGCTCCTTGTTCTATTGAGTCACTCTCTACGATTGCCTTGTAAGCTCTGCATTGACATATGTAGCCTTTACGATGCTCAGTTAGTCCTGCCGAGTAAGCTCTACGATCTGCCGAGCCTGTTGCTGTTCTTGCCTGGCAGACTCTACGATCTTGGATTTTAGCACTGTAATGCCGAGGCAACTCTACGTCCAGCCGAGGCGGCTCTACGTCCTGCCGAGAGTGTTTCTAACGTCCGGCCGAGGCAGCTCTACGTCCTGTCGAGCTTTTACTCTACGTTTTCCCCGGCAAACTCTGTGATGGCTTACTTGGCTCTGCGATGTTGACTGACTTCTCTACGATCCTTCACTTAGTCGGTGCAAATGTTCTACGTTCAGTCTTGGCCCTTGTCTGTCGTTACAGTACATAAGATCAACCTAACAAGTTTGATCTTCTTCTATTCTATTCTAAGTCCTTTTACATCACATTCAATTAAGGACTTTTACAACCATGCTCTGATCAGACAGATAATTATTTAGCTAAGATCAACCTAACATATTTGTTCTTCTAAGTCCTTGTACATATAATTCATTAAAGACTTTACAGGGCTTTAATAGGATGAATGTTCTTCTTATCATTTTGTCATTAATCAAATCATATATAACAATTAGTGGTAATCACATGCAGATTTCTCCCCCTATGTTAATGAGTGCAATACTCGCATGCTGATTCCCAACAATCTCCCCCTATTTGATGATGACAAAACTACTAATAGCATAACATTCAGTTTAAGCAATTCATGCAAGAATATGAGTGCAGATGTGACTTAAAATACAGTGAGTCACTGTATTACTAGACATCATGAAGTAATGTGTATTTAAGATAAATCAAACCAAACATTATAAGCAGTTCAAAAACATCAAACCAAAACAGACTTAAAACAAACGCAGTTCACAAGTGATAATAGATAATCAAGGAGATCCTAGTTATCAGTTAGTTAACTCCTTGCTGATTAGGGATCTACCTTCTTCCTGGCTCCCGTCATATGACTGTTCCTTTCTCCTCTATCTCATTCATTCTTCATCTGATTCATGCTCCCCCTTGCTTGATGCTGGGTCTTCTTCTCGTGGCTCCCCCTCAGTTGTTGGTGCTGGTGTTGAGTCTTCACGTTTACCCTTCTTCTTCTTTTTCAGCTCCTTTCTAGCACTTGTCCTCTTCTTGTTCTTCTTATGCTTCTTCAGCTTATGCTTCATCTTTTTCTCCCCCTTTTTGTCATCAATCATGTGGGAGAGATGCTGGACGTGCGTAGCCAAACTCCATTTGTTGAGTGAGGGACTGGCTGAGATTCTCTACTTTGGCTGACAGAGTCTGGAGAGTGTGTACATTCTGTTGTTGGAGTTTCAGAGCCTCGGATTTCTTCTGCTCAATGGACTTGAGATATATCTGATCTCGTTGGTGTAGCTTGAAAGACATGTCTGTAAATGAGGCTTGCAGCTTCTTGTAGAATTCATTATTTTCACCACCAGTCACTTCTTTTGCTGCTTTGGTAACTGAGGAGATGTTCGCAAGCAGTTCTTCTGAATTTACCAACAACTCTTGATCAATTGAGAAATCTTCAAGGATTGAGGTAGTTGATTTGAATTTCTCACTCTTATAGATGTTCTCAAGGGCAGTGACGATATCAAATGGCTCTTTATTTGACGAGGAGGGGATATCAGAGGGCATGTAGGCACTGGGTTGAGTTTGGGGGGCTGCAGTCGTAGAGTTAGAGGGTTCCTTGGTCACATACTCTACGAACTTTTTTCATAGTTTTCCAATATATAGTATGGAATGTATATACCTTCAGCATGGCGGTAGACTTTGAAGTGAGGGTGTCCTTGATTAGCTTCTTCGGATAAGATTGAACTCTGGGGAAGTTCTGGGAGATCAGCTTCACATTTGGGAACTGAGAGTAGCACCAGCTGATGAAACTTGTATCTTCAAACTCAATGGCCTTCAACCAGGGCATCCACGGATAAAACCATGTCAATTGTTCGCTATTTGGATCATACAGAACTGTGGTGCGATCAAGCTCAATGTCTTGGAAATTGTTGAGAAGATCCTCTATTGTCATAGACACCACTTTCATTTCACCATCTCCATAGTCTATCCATCTAGTTGGCAACACAGCTTCAGGTTTGTCGGTTGCCTCCAGTACAATCCTTCTTCTTATTCGAGTGGTTGCTGGCTTGAAGTGACTCTCTGATGCACTGTTGTCAGTTTCAGAGTCCAGTTGTACTTCCTCATTATCCATTAGTTCTTTTTCTTTACCAGTATCTCTGGTATTTTTTTCTTTCGAACTTGTTTCCTCCACAGAAGTTTCCCTTGATTGATTCTCATCACTTGCTTCCATGTCCTCATTATCTTCAGTTAATTCATTTGGGCTCTTTTCAACAGACATATATATGTCCTTTCTTTCTGCTATGCTTGTGTTTTCATCCTTTCCAGCAGTTTCATTAAGGGAATCTGCAGCTTTTGCTTGATCTCCTTCACCATCACCTTCTTCAAGATCATATGTCACAAGTGTAGTTTCTTCTTTATTCACATGGCCTGGATGCTTCTTTATTTGCCTCAGTCTTGCATTTTGTCTTCTTGAGGGTTTAACCATTGATGCTTCGGATGCTTCTTTCTCTTCTGTAGATTCTTCTTTTGAGGAGGAAGAGTTCTTCTCTGGGGACGCTTCAACTTTTACCTTCTTCTTGAGTTATTTTGAGCAAATGGGCTTAGGGGATGAAGATTCTTTAGACTGAGATGATTCATCCTTCAGTGCACTAGCTTTCCTCTTTCCTTTGCTGGTCATTGCGGTTCCTCTGCTGCTGCTACTAGAAATTTTCAACCTCTTGTTTTCCATGGGATTTTTCTTCCAGTTATCAAACAATTTTAGCGACATGACTTTGTTGACATTTAGGGTTTCTCCCTCATTGCCCCTAATTTTGTTCTTCAGCTTCTTCTTCAGTATGATATTTAAAAATCTTCCATAGTATATCTTTAGTGCAGGTTTATCTGAAGATTTTACCTTTTTAACATCTTTGACCAACCAATCATATAGCAACGCTCCAAAGTTCATCTTCCTTTTCATGACAATGGCAGTCATGATCTTCATTTGTAAATCGCATACTGTGTCATGTGCAATGTCTTTGCACAGAATGCACTTGCCCACAATTTCGGCTAGAAATTCAAACTCTTCAGGGAATTCCTTTTTCTTCATTCCTCTTACATGAGGATTCCTTACATAGCCCATCAACCTCTTTCCTTCATCAGAGTCGATTTCGTCTAGTGATGACAGACCCTGGTTGGCAAAATCTAAACACTACTTGATCTCTACAGCATTTATCTTTAGTTTGGTTCCACGTACCTTAGTGGTCAGAGAATCACCGTCGATTGTCGCATTCAGGTGGATCTCTTTAATAAGATCATAGTAGATCTTTGTGTTTGACCCCAAGCACTCTGAGAATCCTGCCAGCTTCACACTCTCAAGAATTTCTTTAAATTTCTCACTAGTTTCTCCAAATTTGTCGAACCCAAGTTGAATGCCTGACACGACTTGGCAATTTTCCATAGTGAGGGTTTTTGAAGAAGAAGCTACTTGACTAAGAAGGGAGACTTGAAGTGATTAGAGTTCTAGGGTTTCTGGAGGTCGCTGGTACTGATTTGCTGAAGGTTTGATGGTTCTAGGGTTTTGAGAGATCGGTAGAGCCTTATGGGAGGAACGATGTTGATAACTGATAGGGAAGAGCAACCGTCAGTGTTTGAAATCTTACTGATCTTAGTTCCCTCCTTTTGTCAAGTACACGTGTGAGAGACCCATTAGCTGAACGTGGCCAATTGTGATAAAACTTTCATAACTGTTGTACGTCAGTTACTAAATATGTGGCCCATATCCTTTTGACTTTTGACTTAGTACGTTCGTAGAGTAACTTAACGTCATAGCCCTCAACTCTACGAACATGTCCAGCTCAGTCATACCTACTGTTGCTCAGATGTTGTCTTGCACTTGTCTTAGTGAGTGTAAATTTTGATGAGGGGACCTCCATTTAGGCTAGTAGTGGCTTCCCTCTAAAATAAGTAGTCTTTGAGGTAACCTTGTTTTATCTTGACCCCCCCCCCCCCCGAGACGACATTCTTCATGCTTTGTATCTGATTTAGTAGTAAAGCAGAGTTATTTGTTAGGTTGAGGATTTTCCTTTAGGACCAGCTCCTTTCTCTTCTAGAGAGTCTCATGATCAACTCTCTTCTAGGGTATCAGCCTTTCTCCTTTATTTCTTTCAATCTCAAGATCTAGAGAAATGATGCATTTAGTCTTTCACCAGGGCTAAGGTAGCTCAGAAAGGGCAGGCCTCTAGGTTTGACAACTTAGGGCTTGGTTTGTCTTTGAGGTGCTTTTTCTGAAGAAAGACTTTTTGAATATGGTGTATAGAATGTCATCATTGTGTTCCTTAGACTAGGATAGTTATGAAGAATGGAGTGGTATTTGGTAAGCTGAGATGATATAGTAGAGATAACATACTCTACGAATCATGACTCTACGAACTTTGAATATACAGTATGGCTAACCTGGTTTGATAGTCGTAGAGCTTAGGAATTTTAGGATCTGAGATGAGAATTCATTTGGTTCATCAGTCACAGAGTTTTGGGACTCTGAGTCTGGGACAAGGTTTTGTGTGAGGAGTGTCACTTTAGGGACTGTAGGAACTTCATTTTGATTGAGTCCTGAAGCAGTTGAGGATCTATATTCAGGGACTAGATTTGTTCCTCAATATGCTGGAGAGTTGTTGTCCTGGCATGTCCTTTGCTTGGCTTAAAAACCTCCTTTTGCGCTCAAGGCTGTAGCTATTTGACTCTTTCCATCTTGTAGCTTTATATTCTATATCTCTTCAGTTTCCTTGACTCTATTATCAACTTGAGCATTTGTTGATCAATCAGATTGTTGCTCCCCCATAACTGATACTTCCATCTTGAGTGACTGTTCGTTATTCTTCAACTGATTGTAGAGTATTCTCTTTAACATATGTTACTCTACTACGACCCTTTTCTCTGTATGTGTTCGTAGAGTGGGATGAAGACTTGGATCCTTGGTCCACTCTACGATCCTTTGTGTTGTGATCGTAGTGTTGTTGTAGACTTGGTCTTTATACGCTTCTTGAGAAGCTGCATTGTGCTGAATGGAGCTCCAACGTCTGAGAGGGATTTTCTTTTCTGGAAAAATTATGTTGTTGCTTTTTTTCAGAAGTTTGTTGATGAGGGTCATTCTTTTCTAACTTCTTCCTTGAATGTGCTTGAATGAGAGTAGAGCGATCAATGATACCTGTGGTGAATACAAATTTCTAACTTGGTACCCAATATTCTCTGGGTCCTTGCTGGATTAGTTTCTTTTGAATGCTCAAGTCTTCTCTAGACTGTATCTTCACAATTTATGCAGTATTAAATAAAGATTGATAATTGAGCATGTTGTATGAGAGTGAGAGCATTGAGTGTGAAACAGATGTAGATTCTCAAATCTTTTCTTTAGAAGAGTATTTATCCATCATTTATGTTCCAGGTATTTGAACTTTGGTAGAGTAGTGGTTAGTTCTGTGAGTTGAACATAGATGGTTCGTAGAGTTTGATCAGTCTCTATGATCTTTCAATGTGCAGCGTCAGACATGACTACATTCTACGAACTTTATTCCAAATACTTGGATTCATGAGATAATGCATTACTCATGCATATAAGGTGTGAGAACTAAGGTAGGGTCACTTTAAGTATATTCACTCCATAAATATCAGTGTTAGACCGTATGTGGTGATTTTCATTGTATACAATCCCTACTTGGATTTTCACATCTAATAGCAAACTCTCAATGTCAAGATAATGAATTTAATGAGGCAGTGCACACAGTAGCAATTGCAAAGTAGTTAGACATGTTTTAGCAACAAAATGAGAGAATATACTATTTGCACAGAACATTCAACTTAAGGATTTTTATTTTCAGCCTCAAATATGGGATAGACAGCCAAGTGATGGTTAAACTATCACTTACTTTCCTTTTCCTTTTGGGGTAGAAAATGATTTCATGACATGCTTACTGAAGTATGAAGATATGCAGCTATGCCAGTATATATATTAACAGTTAAAGAACATGTTATATTTTAGGAAGATAAGGATAGATACCACACTGATGTCAATTTCTTGACAGTCAGTGGTGCTGCTAGTAATAATGCATTGTTTGAGTTGAACTTTTCTCAGGCCATTGCTAGTCTCATCATTTGTTCCTTCATTAATGCTCCACTGGCTGATATGTTTGAGCATATCTTTGAATTGTGCCACTTGCTTAGTTATGGCATCCCATGATCATTGATAAGCTTGACCCTCTGAGTTCATATCTTGCAGAGTGGGAATATGTCATGCGTGTTGAGAAGCTCATGGGATCGTCGTAGTAAGTGCATGACGCATTATCTTTTGGATAACCCCTTATTCATCCTTTGTAGGACTTTCACAACATCTTGGGTGGAGATGCAGATTCTCTGTTTAATAGAGAGTATCTTCGAATCTTGCTGCATCATGTCTACTTCCTCCTTATGAAGTGATCGATATGCTTAATGACATCAGCATGCCTAGAGATGATGAGTTTTCCTTTAAGTCCATGGAATAGCCTGGATAGTTTTTAGGAATAGTTTTTCTCCTGCACAAACAATTTTAAAACTGTTAGCTCATTGTCTCGTCAACCAATACCTAGACTTAGAACTGATACTAGATTTGTGTCATGGATCTACTCAAAGCGTTAGCTTTTAGCATAATCATGAGAACCTGCTCTAATACCAATTGTTGGTTCCTGGAGACACAATATGGATCTAGAAGGGGGGTTGAATAGATCCTTTAAAAACTTTTTCATTTATTAATGAAAAGAATAGCAGTTATGAAGAGAAGAATCAATTCATGCACAGCGGAATAGTCATTAATAACCCCTTCATAGATTCAAGCTTATTCACAGGTCAGTTTACAAGTCTATAATATGATTTGACATCAGATATAGCAATACATATATTATAAAGTAAATGACAGAAGATAAATGACACATGAGATTTTAAGTGGTTCGAGACGTAAAACTTCCTACTCCACTCTTCTACTATAACAGGTAGGAATCCACTAAATTATTTTTAGTCACAAAGACAAGGACTTTACGCCTTCCTCAAGTCCAGCAGACAAGAGTTATTTTTAGCCACAAAGGCAAGGATCATATGACCCTCCTCAACCCCTGCAGACACGGATCCTTTGACCCATCGTGTGTCTCGCACACTTGAGTTGTTTTTAGTCCCTCAGACAAGGATCCCATGACCCTCTTCAAGTCCAGCATACTTGGGAACCTAGTTCACAAAGAACCCTTCAAGGCCAGCAGCCTTGGAACCTGTAGACTAAAGCCAGCAGCCTTAGAATCTATTGTACCCTTTGGTACTCAATAAGTCCAGCAACTTGACTTAGTTTAGTCACTTAAGATACAGGACGCCCCGCCCTCTTTGGTGTGTTGAATGCTTGTTGGGTTGTGCTACAAAGATGAACTTTGATCTCCTTCATCTTCAGGTACTTGGCAGCTGTTGATGATCTTCTTCTGGATGCTGCTTATGATGATCGTTGAAGCCCTTCTTTCTTTTGGTGCATAGCAGATGCAGACGTTCACTTCTATTGAACACTGGTTGACTTGTCCAAGTTTACTTCTTCATCTATTCAGCACATAGTGTTCCTTACTGTGATTACAGAGTTGTCCATTCTGGATTTGGTTACTCTAGATCTTGGCTTCTTGGTCATTCGACTCTTAGCTCATAATGCCAGGCCCTTTGGCATACTTCTTTGTTGTAGTGAAGCTTCTAGCTGATTGTATAGTTGGTGTTCTTGCTCTCTTGCTTACTGCATATCTACACACACTCATATTCGAGTGTTGTTCTTTCATTTTGTAGTTCTTCATTTTCTTTCCCGTTGGAAGCTTGCCGTTGAAATCTTCCCCTTGCACTTCTTTCTATTGGAGACTAACTTTCTGCAAACTTGTTTATTATATCACTGAGTATTTTACTTTCCTAAGTCTGCTAGTGATTGCTGAGTCAGCATCCATTAACTGGTACCAAGATAGTGGAGTCACATGTGTTGTTTGTTTGACTGCTACAAATGTGACTGTTTGAGCTCCACTCACATTGGTTGTATATTATACTCCTTTATATATTCAGCCGCTCATCTTGGAATAGCGATCCTGAGTGCCCTAATATCTTTAATCCAGCTGGCACTATCTTCGTTGCTCTACGATCATCTTAGGTGTAGCCTTAATCTTAGATCGTAGAGTGAACTGCTTATTTTGATGATTGTTTGCCTTTGTTCGTTACATAGTTTACTGCTGACTTCAGTTGTGGCTTCGTGCTCTCTTGCAATTCGTAGAGTGGCTGTCTGTACTTGCATTGTGCTTTGATGTACTTCTTACTACATTGCAGTCTATGCTACCTCATGCTCTGTGATCTCTATTTAGTTTTTCGTTCCAGAGCATAGCATTTGATAATCTACGTTGAGCTATTGCTGCATTGTGCTTATCATAGAGTACTGCTCTATGTCGTTTAGGTGTTGGCTCTGCTGCTATGTTATAGAGCACTACTCTATGATCTACTTTGTTTACTATGGCATCTTTGGTGTAGATGACTACTTTTCTTAATCTTCAGACATTCTTCCTTTTGTCATAGAGTGATGCTCTATGATCTTTTTGCTTTGTTTTGCTGAGACTGTATGAGTGTTCCTATTTGTTTTTAGACCCAGCTCTATAATTACCCGATCTTGCTGATCTTTCATGCTCTAACGACCTTTGTCTTTGATGCAGGTCTAGAGCCTTGATGGATCGTAGAGTGATTACTTGACCTTGTCCTTTGATCTCTGTCATGGCTTGATGCTTTAGTTGTGTTCAGAGATCTTGCTATGTCTGATGGCTCATGCTTAGCTTGCTTGGTAGTCTTTGAAGATTGCCACTTTATCTTTTGAGTGCTTCAGCAGTGACTGCTCTTACGTTGTTGCTTGATTGCAGACTGATCATGGGAGGGAGTCGTAGAGTGGCTGTCTTGGACTGACTTTACGCTCCCACGTTAGCTCACTGTTTTCTTCTTTGTATTGCATGCTCTACGATTCTGAGTGAGCTCCTTGTTCTGTTGAGTCACTCTCTACGATTGCCTTGTAAGCTCTGCGTTGACATATGTAGCATTTACGATGCTCAGTTAGTGCTGCCGAGTAAGCTCTACGATCTACCGAGCCTGGTTGCTGTTCTTGCCAGGCAGACTCTACGATCTTGGATTTTAGCACTGTAATGCCGAGACAACTCTACGTCCAGCCGAGGCGGCTCTACGTCCTGCCGAGAGTGTTCTAAGTCCGGCCGAGGCAGCTCTACGTCCTGTCGAGCTTTTACTCTACGTTTTCCCGGCAAACTCTGTGATGGCTTACTTTGCTCTGCGATGTTAACTGACTTCTCTACGATCCTTCACTTAGTCGATGCAATGTTCTTTGTTCAGTCTTGGGCCCTTGTCTGTCATTACAGTACATAAGATCAACCTAACAAGTTTGATTCTTCTTCTATTCTATTCTTAAGTCCTTTTACATCACATTCAATTAAGGACTTTTACAACCATGCTCTGATCAGACAGATATTTATTTAGCTAAGATCAACCTAACATATTTGTTCTTCTAAGTTCCTTGTACATATAATTCATTAAGGAATTTACAGGGCTTTAATAGCATGAATGTTCTTCTTATCATTTTGTCATTAATCAAATCATATATAACAATTAGTGGTAATCACATGCAGATTTCTCCCCCCTATGTTAATGAGTGCAATCCCCATACTCGCATGCTGATTCCCAACAAGTTATATTAGAATAATTAATATTCATTTTGTTAATTATTTTAATTCACTGATTTAATATATATACAATTCATTTTTGTATAATTAAATTATTTTATATCTCTTTCCTTCCATAAATTATTTCCAAACAATTTATTTATCTTACTTAAATATATATTTTAATATATTTTTTATTTATTCAATACAAACAAATTTACTTATTCATTACCAATAATATACACATAAATATATTGGACTTTTTTTTATATATTCATGTAATTAATAATTTAGATATTACACTATTACATCGAAGCATAATATTCACATATTCATTCACGTATTCAATTTAATCATGTCACATAATAAGAATAAATTCATATTTCTTATTTAAATAAATTTTGAAATTACGAAACGTCACAGTCCTGGAAGGGCTATAGAACCCTATGGGGATAACAGTGCTCGTAGGGAATTATGGCCAACAACTAGAGTGCGAGGTAAGAGGGTAAACGCAAAAATTCTCAATTTTTATGGTTCATTAGATATTGAAGGATTTTTAGATTGGATGAATGATGTTGAAGCCTTCTTTGATTTAATGGATATTAATGAAAATAAGAAACTGAATCCTGATTACAGATAAGTTGAGAGGGGGAGCAGGTGCATGGTGGAAACAATTACAGGATGGTAGGTATCGAACGAGAATGAACCTATTCGTGATTGGGATCATATAAAGACTATCTTAAATAACGGGTTTTTACCCCTGATCATCAACAATATTTGTTTTTTTACAGTTTCAGAATTGTTCACAAAGAAACTGGACAGTTACTACTTATACTGAGGAGTTTATTGCGTTTAAAAACCAGGTGTAACTTGCAAGAAACAGATGATCAACAAGTGGCGAGGTATATGATGGGCTTGATTTACAGATTCAACTAGCGTTGGGAACCCAGATCGTGTTATATAGTAGAAGAGGCACATCATTTAGCTTTGAAGGTGGAGAGATTAGAGAAGCTAAAAAAGTTCTAACAACAATCAATAGTTTACCTAATAATTGATCTTTTGGTGGGCTGACATGGAGTGCAAGTGGTGCTTTTGGAAATAGAGCCTGGACTAATAAAAATGTAGGTGTGTAATCTTCTTATGAAACAGGTAATACCAGCCATCAGAATGAGAACGTTAGGGCGAAGCAGGTTATTGTTCCGTTCAAAGAATCTTTATGTGAAGCCTTTTAGTGGTAAGTGAGAATCAAGAAAGAGTAGGTTATGCTAATCATGATCAATATTATGACTAGGAATCCCAGTATGACGACAAACAATTTGATGATAATGATGATCTAGAATTTGGCGGATGCAGAGGTTGTGTTTGAAGGTTTGTTTGATTTGATGATGATTATATTGATGGTCTAAATGATTATATGTTTATGTGCTAATATGACTACATACTTATGTGCTTAACTGTCTAAAATGATTATATGTTTATGTGCTAAATGTTACACATAGCTTATGTGCTTTAACTGTCTAAAAATGATTATATGTTTATGTGCTAATGTGACTGACGTGCTTAGGTGCTTGGTTAGCTAAGTGATTAGGTGCTAAGGTGGTTATGTGTTTTATATATCTATGTGATCATATTGACATTATGTTGTAACTATCTGATTGCCTCGTGCTTCCATTTCGGACATGACAAGAAAGTGTATTCAATTAATGAATGTTTGTTGGTTTGCTAATATATTCATCATTAATTAAAATATAATTTGAATAATTAACTAAACTGAATGCAATGAACGATTGTAAAGATTAAAGTTCTAAGTGATTTTTGAATGTTGTAAAAGTCCTTAATAGAGAGGAAATATATGTACAGAAGGACTTAGAGTATAAAGATCAGAAAATGTTAGGTTTGATCTTATCATAGAGTTACTCCTGCATGTTTCGTTAATGTGAATGTTGTAAGAAGAGTAATTCTAAATATTTTCCAAGAGATTGAAATGACAAAATGTATACTTAAATAACAAGTTTTGTAAAAAGTATTTTAAAGAATTTAATGTGTACAAAGGACTGTAGGACTAGAAAGAATTAAGAATGTTAGGTTGATCTTCAACAAAATAAATCTGGTGTATAGTGGATTAGGAATCTTATGTTTCGTATAAGTTACTCTGCCAAGATTGGAAAGAGAAGATGTTAGATTGTAGAGGTTAACTTATGATTGTAAAGCATCAGAAAGATCGCCGAGTTGTTGCCAACCATATCGTAAAGTTCACATTCAACTCCTCGAAAAACAAAATTAGTTAAAGTGAACTGGATCGTAAAGTCCAAGCAAAGCTCACAAAGCCGCTAAGACTAAAACGTATGAGTACTTTAGGGAATTGTAAAGTTAAAAGTCAAATCATAAAGCAAACTCCAACCTCTGAGAATCGGTTCAGTTACAGACCAAGAATCATAAAGCTAACTTTGCAGATATTCATTAATAACGAAGATAGAAGGAAACATATTGGAAAGTTCAAACAAAGGCCTTCCTTTGTAAGTCGTAGAACAGGTACATCACACAGAGATTATGCGCTTAACATAAATATCACCATCATTTCTCTACAGATACCACAAAGATTCTGATCACAAGGGTGATAGAAGATATAACTAACAAGTCAATAGATTGTTGAACCAATGACTAAAATGGTAGAATGGTTCAAATAATCGCTAAAATAGAACTTAAGGATTTGGCTCAAAGAAGACACACTACTCATCAGAGATTATAAAAAAAACAGCTGAAAAGCAAGCAGAACATTAAGAAAAGGCTGCTTGGGATCCGTTAAAGTTCCATCAAACCAAGGTGAAGAAGATACCGACAACAAAGCTTGCTTATGATCGTAAATTAGGATAACTGATAGGTTATGAGCAAGTAAATGTGATAATTTGACAAATGGGTTTTTTTTTTTCAAACCTCTTGCCTGGTCGTAAAGGATAAGGAAATTCGCGAGAGTCTACTCAAGATCGTAGAACAGTAGCTTACTTTTGTAAAAGATATCAGAGAGACAGCAAAGATCGTAAAGCTGTAGTACACCAAATAACGTGGGAGCTGTCAAGTCCTGCCCAAGATTCTTAATTGCAACTCATTTCGTAAAGCAAAGACAATTGAAGGAAATTGTAGAAGCTCAAACTCTACGATTCTTACTACTCTACTTGAGACAAACAAGAATCGTAAAGTAAAGTCAGGGATCTGAATATACACCTGAGAAAAATTGTTACAAATCAGAAGATCACAAAGAAGTGTTCGAAACCAATATATCCTTGATGGAAAGCAAAGATGTGGTTCTAACGACTTAGTTTGCAAAAAGCAAACCTGTCAAATGAACAAGTAAAAGCTCGTAGGTTGATGTGACAGGGTCATGGGGCTTAGAAAGAATAGGCTTGGACACAAAAGCACCAGAAAGTCCAGAACATCAAGGATATCAAAAGTATTTGCACCATTTAAAATACATCTAATAGACACTTTTTCAACAGAAAGATTAAATAACAGACTCTAAAACGAACATCTGTTCTAATAATCAGTTGTTGGAGAGATGGTGGACTGTGGCATCAGAAAAACGTAGAGTGTAAGAAAAGAGAAAGAGAACATGTAGGAGCACACATCCTATGATTTTCCATCCAAGAACATAAGATGCTGAAAAGGTGAAGCACGTAGAGAATGATTAACTCTACTACGAGAGATTGTGGTTTTGAGCTGCTATAAGCACAAAAAAAAAAGAAAGAGCCAAAAAAATCAACGTCATCTTAGCATCCTATCATGAGAAAGCATACATAAGTACCAAAGGTAAGGAGTCTTTACAGTCATCCTTAGTAGTCATCATGAGGTGATGAGTGTCAAAGTACAAAAAAAGAAAGGAGCTGAACTAGCCATTCTTAGCAGCACAACAAATGATCACAAGAAGATATTGGGTACCAGAAGAAATCTGAGTTCGTTAGTCTTCATTGCAACACTCAACTACATCTGAAAGATGATCAAAAATATTCAAGTTGGTGTGAGTACTTGAAGGACCAAAGAGAGCCTAAATTTTCATTCTCACAGCATCTCCAACACAAACATCAAATAATAGGAACAAAGTGTCCGAAGGATCTTGGTCTTAGTAGACCTGAATTGGGGCTAGTGTGTCCTGGTGCCCTTAGTGACCGAATTAGGGGTCAGTGTATCTTGATCTTAGTGATGCAGAATTGGTGTGTCAGCTAGTTGTCTTTGTTGTCCCTTTTGTCTTTTGTGACTAAATTTTTTAAGTCTGCCTGGACTTGAAGAGGTCTTTTAGTGTCCTTGTCTTTAAGTGACTAACAATATCCAAGTCTGCTGGGCTTGATGAGGGCAGAGAGTGTCTTTGGTCGTGACGACCGAATTCTTAGTGGATTTTCTACTTTGTTGACTGTAAAAGAGAGGAAGTAGGAGTTGTTTCAGTTCTTCCGAACCACTTTAAACTCTCATGGTGTTATTTACTTTAATAGTCTTTACAATCCTATCATTTATTTTAGTGTAATCAATAGCATGTATGAATGGTTAACTTCCAATATGAATCTAAGACTTTCAAAACTGAAATCTTAATATATCCCTTTAAGGGAAGGGTTTGAAGTTTTTTCAAATCAATATTCCGTTGTGCAAATTTCAATTCTTGAGTTAAATGAGGTTATCTATTAATATTTCTTCTTAAGAAACTGATTTTTTTAAAGATCTATTCAAAACCCCCCCTTTCTAGATCTCTATTGTTGGACCTCTGGGAAATAACAGGTTTGTCTTTGGAGGAAGGGAGACATCTTAATTATATTGTGTTATTAGGAAGTTGTTGTTTGACAACCATAAGTAGTTAGAAGCCGTCACAGAGCAACCACGCACAGATTTTTTCAATCCTCAATGGTTCCCAAATTAATCGTATAGGTTTACTCAGTTTGATTATTGATTTTGTGGCAATTGTGCGAACATTAAATTCAAAAGTCCGTGGTAGGAGTGCCTCAAACTACCTACTACCCCTCAACCCAAATCCGTATCAAATTGGGTTGGACAAAGAAGGGTCCAATATAGATAAAGTTATTGGATAGTCCTGCCAAATGTTCCAATTTACTATTAGAAAACATTACTCTGGCGAAGAGTGTAACTTGTGATGCCTAATGGATATGGAACGCTCTTGTCATGTTTGTCTTCTTTAGCCACAACCTTTGCAGCATGATGTGGAAGCAACTCATAAAGGGTCCATCAAAATATTTAATGTGGTTGTTTGGGGAATTAACAAAAAGATCTGAATTTTTACCAGTTGCAACTGCATCTCCGGATGATGGTAAAGAGTTTTCCTGGAATTTGGCTAACGCATCGTGAGTCCTCTTTTGTCCTCACGTAAAAGAGGTTTTAAAAGTGGTGTAACGGTTGTTATCCGTAAAAGATGAGGTGGGGGCAACAATACTTAAACTAGGTTTTCGTAAATATTAGAGCATTATTTTATAAAACATTTGTAGTTTGATTGCCTCGGATTGACGTTTAAATGAGTTGCCCAACAGAGTTACCCTCTAGCATATGCAAGATATTCATACATCCCATTAGATTGATCTTATACCTAGGAGCTAGTCTTCCTAACCTTTTTTGCAACCTACAGGATGAATTCGAAGGAGAAATTGAAATGATATCTTGACATGAAGCAGGTTTGAGGGTTTATTGAGAGATAATTGTATTTTATATTTTGGAAAGTATTAGTCCCTTGTGTTGTTCCAGAGGCCTTGTTGACCCCAAAGAGAAAAGAGGTGGATCATGGCGACATGTGTTGGTGGACAACAGAAGTTATTAATAAAATTACAGTTTTGTATTGGTTCCCTATTCTTCACATTGATGACATGCTTGGGATAGGTTTGGGTGGAGCTAAAGTATTTTCGAATATTGATTTGCGTAGTGGCCATACACCAGATACGCATTAGGCCTAGCAACGAATGGATAAATGGCGTTTTTCAAAAAACTAACGGAGGGGTTGTATGAGTGTCTTTGTCATACCATTCAGACTTTCTAATGCTCCTATCACGTTTTATGAAGCCGATGAATCAGGTACTTAAACCTTTTTATTGATGAAGTATTTGGTGTGTCTACTTTGATGAACATAATGGTTTTATAAGTACTAGTGAGTCGGAACATGTAGAGCATATTTAAGACAAGTGTTTTTTCTATTTAGCTTGAGAACAAACTAGATATCATTAAACCAGAAAAATGTGTACTTTTGTGCAGAGTAGTAGTTATAGCTTCTTTTCTTGGGCGTTAGGTGCTGATTGACATTCAGTGTGGATGAGGAGAAAGGTTTATAAGCAATTCGGGAGTGGCCCTATATCCAAAAACTATAATAGAAGTGAGGGCATTTTCATGGATTAGTGAGCTTCTATTAGACGATTTATTCGTTAATTTCAATAACCGATTATGGCTTCCTATTAAACTAATTGCATGAAGGGTTTTAAAACATTCCAGTGGACAGGATGAGGCGGAGCATAGTTTTGCTAAAATTAAGGAAGAGAAGTTAACAACTGCCCCTATACGTTCTTGCATTTACCAAATTTTGTTCCAAGCTGTTTCCAACAATTGAGTTGTGATGACCAAGTGGAATGGGAAATTGGGTGGAGTGTTTTCTCAAGAAAGTCGCTCCTTACCTATTGCCTTTTTTCCAGTGGAGGGAAACTTAATGGATGATAAGCCCAGAAAGAAAGAGTAAGAAATTGGTCCACTTATTAGCAAGAGTTGTATGGCAGTTTTTCGATGCCTTGAAAGACGTTGGGAGTCATATATAATTTCCTCCGAGAGTTTATCATCCTATTAAGACCATTAATCTCTTTAGGTATTTCAAAACTACATCCAGAAAACATATAAATAAAATGCATGGCACGTTGGGCAACTCATTTACTTTGTGCAATTTTGCATATGTGATCAAACATAAATCTATAGCTATAATAGGGTTTGCAAATACATTAAGTAGGCGTGTGATAATTTGTTAGTCCATTCCTTAAAACATAAATGATTGCCTTTTGATTACTTGATAGGAGGAATTGTAATCTTTAACATGATGCCCCCCCCCTCCCCTTTACCATCATATTTGGAAAAAAAAAAAAAAAAAAAACATGCAAATGGCCATGGTTCTTGATGGGGAGTTTCATATTTTGGAGGGATTCCTAATTAAAGGAAATTGTCTTTGTGTTCCAAATACTTCCTTTCGAGAGCATGTTATACGAGGATATTACATGGGGGAGAGGACTTAATGCTCATCTCCCCCCCCCAACCACAACCCTTTCCACCCCCCCCTCCCCCTCCACCCCCCCCTAACCCCAACCCCCCCCCCCCTCCCCCCCCCCCCCCCCCCTCCCCCCTTTCAGTCCTCCCACCCCCCCCCCCCCCCCCCCCCCCTCACCACTCCCCCCCCCCTACCCCCCCCCCCCCCCCCCCCCCCCCTTCTCCCCCCCCCCCACTACCCTCCCCCCCCCCCGCCATCCCCCCCCCCTCCCCCCCCGACGTGATAAGACACGTTTTGTTTTTAACCTGTGTGTATTGTGGCTTTGAAAAGATAGTATTTGCCTAGGAGCTCAAACGAGATAGATGTTGAGCAGATTGTTCAAAGTTTTGTACTATATGTCAGGTTGTTTTGTAAAAGGCATGTTCAGAATATCGGTCTTTTATATGCCTTTGCCAATGCCAAACGATATATGGGAGGATCTCAGTATGAATTTTGTTTTGGGCCTTCCTCGGATACAAAAAGGGAAACGATAATTATAAAATATTGTGGTGGTTAACAGATTTCCCAAAGATGGCGCATTTTAATTCTCCTTGTAGAAAGAACCCAATACTCACACACCACCCCACACCTCCTGCCCCCCACTGTTGTGTTTCCAATGATGTTGCCCTAAGTTATTTTTTTAGAAAGGTGGTTTTCGTTTACATGGTAAGTGCCATTGTTCCAATTGTTTTCGGGATTATGAATTCTAAATTCCGTTACTTCTTTTCGGATTACTTTATGGAGTCATTTTGAGACTCATCTGAAATACAATAGTGGCAAACCCATCCTCAGAATGACAGGGATTATGGAAGTATGTGATGAATCGTACCCTTGGTAATATGCTTCGTTCTATTTATGGGAACAAGATATCATGTAATAGGAGATTTGTGGCCCATTGGGCAGCAGGTTTAAGTTTGCTCTACAACAGTACAGTCCATTAAATTCTCATTGCTATGTCCTCATTTTGACATTGTGTTACCGAAAAAAGTTACCTAAGCATATATAGGATTTGGTTCTTTTGCTAAGAAAGCAGGTTTTCTAGCGGGGTCAGCTGTGGCTTATTGGCTTGAGTGAGTAGGTGTTCCGGATGTTCAAGTAAGAGGTGCGTGCTAAAGTTGGATGGCTGCGAATACCAAGTATAAGTTTGTTGTTGATCTTGCGTAAGCACGCCAAACAATTTCAGGTTGGCGATGAAGTGATTGTGTTTTTGCGTGAGGAGGAGATTTCCGCTCGATTGACATCACAAGCTCAAATAAAAGAACTGTATGGTCCCTTTTCGTGTTTTATAAGAGGATTAATGTACAATGCTTATAGGTGTTGAACTTGCCCGCGGATATGGGTGTTTCCTACCATTTTCAACTGTTGGTTATGATTTAATAGCATACCTTCCTTCGAATTGGTGCTTGATTATCCATATCGATAACCTCCAGGAACAAGTTTTTTTCAACGTGGGAGATGAGAGACTGATGCAGTGAGCAGTGAAGATTTCCAATTCAAAATCAAAAAATTTAGAATAGGATTTAAATTTAGTATTATTTCTAATTTTAATAGTTTCACAACTACTTGTTAGGAATGTTTAATTCAGTACTTTTTATTATCCTTTTTCAAAGTAGATTAGGAGACTTATTTTATTAATCCTTTTCAAAATAGAAATAGGAGAGTACCTAGGCTTATAAATTATAGGTTGTTCTTAAGATTTTTAATTTCATTCTTATTTTTATTCAGATTCATAATAATATTTTGTGTTTTCTCTTTTAGACTTCCTTTCTTTTCATTTGCGCGCAAGGATTTATTTACCTTTGTGTTAACCAGGTTAAAACTAACCACATATTTCCACTACGTCCATTGTATAGTCAGATATGATTTAATTACGATCAATGAGTATTTTTTATTCCACATGGGGACCATGTCAAGATTCCTTGGTTGACTAAATTGGCCAGAATCCATAAAGAGGGTTCATGTTGTTTCCTTAACTTAAACGTTGGGGAGTGAGAATATAAAAGAAATTAAACTTTGAGATAACCCAAGTGTAAAACAGTTTATACTTCGGGGTCCTGATATGCAATTAATCCATATATAAAATATATATGTACATTTAGTTTATCCATTTAATTATAATTTTATAATAACAAGTCGATAAAAAATCATCACTATTACAACTCTTAATTAAAGACCAAGTGCTTTTTGCAAGAGATTATAACCATATATGATTCAACCATTAAATTAAAAAATTATAAAATTAATTAGTTTTATTTAATCCAATAATTTTTTGATTAAAAAAATATATGATAAAAAAATTAGCTATTTATCATAATTCTATCGGTAAGACCCCTTGCCTTTGCCACGGGGTGTACGTGCTAGTTTGTAATAGAATTCAATATATTTCAGTCTTATGAATATATTTATTTACCGTGCTATGTTCGTAATAGATTAAATATATTTAATCTTTTGAAATTATTTATTTTTAATAATAATAAAAACAACCTTTACTTAATTCAAATTCCAGCACGCAAACACGTTTGTATTAAATAAAGGTTCCCTTCTGAGAAGAAAAAGAATTAGACTTCTGTAAAAGTTGTGATTTAGAATGTCCTTGTGGGGGTAATGAAGAGACGGTTATTGCATGTTCTACTGACCTGCCAAGCCGCATGTGCCCGTTTTGGGGTTGAGATGTGCTTGAATGTTGACTGGTATAGGTGAGATTTTTTAAGTTTCTTGATTGGGAGCAAATGGGTTTTGTAGCTTCCATTGTGTTTGAGTATTATGGCTTAATAGAAAAAAGCGATTATTAATGGAACCAATTTCAGTCTTATCCTAAAGGTATTTTATGTTAATAAAGAGTCTGCAATTTGTTATTTTTTAAGTTTGCCCTTTGGCTAGGAACATTCTAACACGCCTATGGTGGTTGTGAAATGGCTTCAACCCTCCTCTAAATATCATGAAGGTTAGTTGGGAACGCTTCAGTTAGACTGTTAGAGATAATGGGTTTGTTGGCATTGGATTTTGTTGTTCGCAATAATGTGGGTGAAGTTCTTCGGAGCGGTATTTGATTCGCGTGCAAGGTAATGTGTACCGTAGATTGTGCTAAAGAGATGTGCTGTCCACTTTTTTTTTTTTTTTTTTTTTGACTATCCATATATCTTTGTTGAAAGTGAAAGCGTTCAAGTGGTGAGACGAACTTTTGTATTCCGAGGAGGATGGTTCATCTTTGGAACCTTTAGTTGAGAATTGTCCTGATACTTAAGAGGAAGTTTTGAGTCCCTCTATCTACATTTTTTCCAGTATTCGACGAGATAGTAATTCTATAGCTCATGAATTAGCATCATTGGTTATTAGTGGCGTTGACTTAACGGGTCTAATGTAACATTTCCTGACTTATTAGTTGGAGGATATTCATAGTAGGAAAAATAGTAAAATTGTCTCTCCAAGATGTCACTCAATTCTTAATGTCGTCCCTTTAATTGATAAAAATTTACAATATGGCCTAAAATCAGACCAATCGAGTTCATTCAGTCCTCCGACTGAAATAGGAGTATATTTTTAAAGGTAGAATGATAAATTCACCTAAATTTATAATTTTAAGTAATAAAACTAAAACAACTGAAATAAACAAATAAAAAATATATAGCTAATTAATTAACTACTAATAATAATACCTCATATACTAATTAATTAATATAATAATAACCTCATATGTAGTAAAAATAGCAACAAATTAAATAACTCATAATAATTAAATAACTAATATTTAAAAATTAATATTATTTCAGTTGGTTCGCAAGAGGTCCTGATTCAACCCCAAACCCGAATTAACAAAAATAAATAAATAAATAATAATATATACAGAAAAGAAGAAAATGAAAATTTATAAGTTTGTGAAATAATCATTAATTCAAATATGTAGGAGTTGGAAATATAGAGTCTACTTTGATAAATTCGATCACATTAGGATCATCCCCACTCAATGTGGATCATAAAATTCACCGACATCCAACACCATTACAGATCCTAAAAGCAAATTACAGAGATTGATATAACAGAGTATTCTAAAACAAAGGTCGGAACAAGAGAGTTATTTGTTTGATAAATTTCCAGACCCTTTAGAATAAAAGAGAAGAAGAGAAATACCCAGTAGTATTATTGGATCAATTCTGCAGATTGAGAAGAATACAAGGAAACCCCAATTGTTTATGATTATCAGTTGATAGAAAGAAAGGGAAATGGTACCACCACCTTCGGTCCTCCTCTTGCATTCCGTCTTCCTCACAACCGCTGCGGCTCCACCAGGCCCACCACCAAGATTTTTTCAGATCTAGATTTTTCGGCAACCCCAGATTTTTCAACTTCCTGCCTCCTATTTTGGTTCCGATTTACCGATTGGGGGGGGAGGGGGGAAGAGGTTAATATGGTGTTAAATGTCTACCACGAGGGCCGCCGTCAGAACTTATGGGAAATGGAAATCCTCCGCTTGCACAGACTCCCCCCAACGTGATCCACTGCCAACGGCTATGCTAATCCCCTGCTAATCCCACATAGCTTTTCAAGTCCTCAACGACCCTGCTATCCGCGTAGGTTTTGCTCGATCCAACACTGCTTGATCCTTTCATTATCGGTGGTATCTTCTTTTTCTTTATTTATTTATTTATTTATTTAATAATTTTAATAGATTTTTGACAAATTTGTTTTTGAGAGTTTTGTTTTCGAAATGTTCCTGATTTAGGGAAGAAGAAGATTTTTAGGGTTATTAATTAAATTTTTAAATGACTTATTAAAAAATGTTTTATTTTTTTTATTTAGATTATTAATATTATTTAATTAATTATTTTAATTAACCTAAAATAAAATATATTTAGATGATTTTACCAATTTGTCCCTAGAAAAATGCCTCATCTCAAAGGACTGGATTGAACCCAATTGTTCTGATTTTTGATTCATAACGAGACTTTTATCAATTAAGGAACTAGATAAAAATTAGGTGGCAACTTGGAGGGACAATTTTACAATTTGACATTCAAAGTAATACCCTCCCACATATCGTAAATGATGCTCAAACTTAATTAATTTTTTTAACGGTCAGTGACTGTTCTATCAACAAAAAAATAAAAAAAAAATTGCTTAGAAGAATGTGAGAACTTAGGTTAAATGTTGTTTGTCGAGAATTTAGGAGGTGAAATAATTTTTTATTTTTAAAAATTTTAATCCCTTTATTGTTTTTAAATTTGTAATAAGTAAATAGTAGTCCTAGGATAATATAATATTACAAAATCAGGGATGAAGTCATTCCTATGTTTTTTAAAGCTAATCAAACATTGTAATTAGATTAGTTATAATTTTTAATTTTAGTTAATAAAATTGTAATACTGTTTCAATTACCTAAAATTAAAGTATAACTAATTACAACCTTTTAAGCTTCAAAACAAATAAATAAATTCACATAATTTTTTATTTTAATGATGTTTTGTAACTAGCTTATTAAATTCAAAGTGAGATTTTTTTTTTTGGTAATGGAACGGAAAGTGAAGGATAAAATTGAATATACAATGGTGCACAGAAGAAAGGATTTTTGACAAACCAAGATCCTTTTCTTTCTTTCTTGCTCTCTCTCTCTCTCTCTCTATATATATATATCAAGTACTGATTCAAAACATGTAAATACGTTATACAGTCCAAAAATAGGCATACACCGATCCTCTATTCGTATCAATATACGGAACCAAACAAACCGAGATTAATTCACGTCCCCTACTATTAGTAATGGAACGGTTACCGTCCGCCTACTAATAATACAACGGACGACGAAACTAAGATTCAGTGCTATCAGCTACTATTAGTAGCGGACGACAACCGTCATCCGCAACGACCGCTACTAATAGTAGTGGAGGTGAATTAATCTCGGCCGTTGATTCTTTATATTGAACAAAAGAGATGGTTTTATGGTTATTTTTGATCCATAACACTAATGCATGTTATGGATCATTCTTATATATATATATATATATCTTAAGCATGAGGAGATAAATATGTTTCCAATGAATCACACGGATAGATATTGATAACACAGAGTTAATGGTAATTTCATAACTAATTAGTTTGAGCACTAGCTCGTACAACCACTTAAAAAGGATTATTTATTATTTGAACCATAGCCTGACATAAGAAGGCCAATGGGACTCAGCCTCTCTTACTTGAAACTTCTAATTCAACTCTTTCATTTCCTTCCACGTAGCTTTTCATCTCCGAGCAGAACTACAACTTCTTATCAGCTCAAGCTTCTTTTAGGAGAGATCCCTTCGCTACACTCAACTTAAACTAAAGGTAAGCCTTAGGGACAAACAAACAACGAATATCCTGACCGTGAAGTTTTTGGCAACAATGATACGGAAAGAAAATTTTCACTCCCCCCCTTTTTTCCATATTCACATATCACGCGTAGCATATCCTCAGGAGTTTGAGTATATTCAAGTCCCCTATTCAATTGAATCCAAATCAAGTAGCGTCACTACTGACACGAAAAGGTCATCATATTCTAAATATAGGGAACATGTAGGAATAGTGAAGAACCAGAAAAAAATTAGTCCTTCATTATTCGCGAAAAAAAGAAATAGAGTCCTTTCTTTACGAATAGTGAAGAATTATAGAGAACTTTTTGTTGGTTACTCACTTTCCAAAATAGTAGACTTTTCAACTTTTTTGCTCGCCCACAAATTACGGACAGAGCATCCCCCTCGTTTTTAAAAGTTATTTTTTTCACACATCCTTCGGAGTACTTTGCGCCACAAGCATATTTTTTTTATAGATTTTACAGATCGATGCCTTTTACTTCCATCTGAGAAAAAAGGATCATAGATACAACCTGATTGAAACATGTAAAAGAGGTAACCTAGACTCGACTTTTGTCAGAGTATATTTCGTTGGGGATCAAAGAATGAGAGGGACTACTGATCTCAAGGAGTTGAAATGCACGTGATATGATAAACTCCTTTGAGTGGGAAGCTTTGAATCGCTATTTTTCAAAACTTCCTTCGTTGTTTTGTTTAATCATGATTAATAAAGTCTTTTGGAATATCAGAAGACACACACACATACACACACATATATATATTATAAATAAAATGTTATCGAAAGACATATATCTTATCCATACCTTGACTAAAACTACTTAAATTAAAATGATGTAAGGCCTTATAGAACCAATATTTTTCGCTTGCAATATCGATCAAACACAACCGACTTCCCTAGTTCTAAGATCATGTTTAATAATTCTTGATAAATGGACACAAATTCATTGCATCAATCAGGGGGGGGAGAAACACAATATGTAAACAAAATAACAAGAGTACTGAACAAATATAGTAATATACAAAAGTGACTTTGACCGATTTAATGAAACTTCAGTTCGCCAGTAACATGCTGAAGGAAAATTTAGACTAAAGCAATCGAATTAGCAAAAACCGCAAATGATGAACAAACCAGCACCAAAAAACTAATTAACAAACCAAAACAAAGGAATCACAAGTACCAAGAATCGCGAACAT